>CM055272.1:57679443-58024716 GCA_029237695.1 Conchocele bisecta | reverse complement strand
GCTATTGGTGATGACGTGGGCGATGATGTGGGCGATGATGTGGGCACTGATGTGGTGGACGTTGTAGATGATAGCGACGGGGACGAATATGGCATGACGTGGACGATGACGGTGCGGGGATGGTGACGTTGACGATGATGGCGCGGGGTTGCTGATGTGGATGATGGGATGGTGATGTGGATGATGATAGCGCGGGGATGGTGACGTGGACGATGATGGCGCTGGGAGAATTATGGCACAGAGTAAGGTAATGTAAGGTAATATGGAATATTTAAAATTAAAAGGTAATAACAGATTAATACTTAATAAAGTATAATTTCTAAAGATTGGAACGAACGTGTGACGATGATGGCACATGGATGGTGGCGTAGGCGATGATGCGTAGGCGATGATGGCGTAGGCGATGATGGCGTGAGAGATAGTGATTGGGTAATTAATATGGCGCAGAGTAAGGTAACGTAAGGTAATATGGTATAATTAAAATTGAAAGGTACTAATAGATTAATAATTAACGATTCATAATTTACAAAGATCGGAATGAACGTAGGATTAAAATGGTTTGGTGATGACATGGATGATAGCGCTGTGATGATGGCGTGGGAATGGATGATGGGATGGAAACTTGGATGATAGAGCGGTGATGGTGACATAGGCGATGACTTCGCGGTGATGATGATGTGGAGGATCATGGCGCGGGAAAAGTGGCGTTGGAGATGGTGGCGTAGGCTATGATGGCGTGAGACATAGTGATGGGGTAATTATGGCGCAGAGTAAGGTAACGTAAGGTAATATGGAATAATTAAAATAAAAATGTATAATTTACAAAGATTGGAACGAACGTGGGATTCAAATGATGTGATGGTGACGTGGAAGATGATAGTGCGAGGATAGTGGAGTTGGTGATGGTGGCGTTGCGTAGGCGATGATGGCGTAGGCGATGATGGCGTGAGAGATAGTGATAGGATAATTATAGCACACAGTAACGTAACGTAAGGTAATATGGAATAATTAAAATTGAAAGGTACTAATATATTAATAATTAATGATTCATGATCGACAAAGATTGGAACGAACGTGAGATTAAAATGATGTGATGGTGACGTGGATGATGATGGCGCGGAGATGGTGACGTGGACGATGATGGCTCGGGGATAGTGGAGTTGGAGATGGTGGCGTAGGCGACGATGGCGTAGGCGATGATGGCGTGAGAGATAGTGATGGGGTAATTATTGCGCTGAGTAAGGTAACGTAAGGTAATATGGAATAATTAAAATTAAAAGGTACTAATATATTAATAATTAATGATTTATAATTTAAAAAGATTTGAACGAACGTGGGATTAAAATGATGTGATGGTGGCTTAGGCGATGATGGCGTAGGCGATGATGGCGTGATTGATAGTGATGGGTAACTATGGCGCAGAGTAATGTTAAGTAAGGTAATATGGAATAATTAAAATTAAAAGGTACATGTACTAATAGATTAATAACTAATGATTCTTAATTTACAAAGATCGGATGTGATGTTGACGTGGATGATGATAGCGCGGGGATGTTGACGTAGGTGATGATGGCGTGGGAATGGATGATGGGATGGTAACGTGGATGATGATAGAGCGGTGATGAGATAGTGATGGGGTAATTATGGCGCATAGTAAGGTAATATGGAATAATTAAAATTAAAAGGTATAATTTACAAAGATTGGAACGAACGTGGGATTCAAATGATGTGATGGTGACTTGGATGATGATGGCGCGGGGATGGTGACGTGGAAGATGATGGCGCGGGGATAGTGGAGTTGATGATGGTGGCGTAGGCGATGATGGCGTAGACAATGATAGCGTGAGAGATAGTGATGGGGTAATTATGGCGCAGAGAAAGGTAATGTAAGGTAATATGGAATAATTAAAATTAAAAGGTACTAATAGAATAATTATTAATGATTCATAATTTACAAAGACTGGAACGAACGTGGGATTAAAATGATGTGATGGTGACGTGGATGATGATAGCGCGGGGATGTTGACGTAGGTGATCATGGCGTGGGAATGGATGATGGGATGGTTTACGTGGATGATGATAGAGCGGTGATGAGATAGCCATGGGGTAATTATGGCGCATAGTAAGATAAGTAAGGTAATATGGAATAATTGAAATTAAAAGGTATAATTTACAAAGATTGGAACGAACGTGGGATTCAAATGATGTGATGGTGACGTGGATGAAGATGGAGCGGGGATGGTGATGTGGAAGATGATGGCGCGGGGATAGTGGAGTTGGTGATGGTGGCGTAGGCGATGATGGCGTAGTCGATGATGGCGTGAGAGATAGTGATGGGGTAATTATGACACAGAGTAAGGTAACGTAAGGTAATATGGAATAATTAAAATTAAAAGGTACTAATAGATTAATTATTAATGATTCATAATTTACAAAGATTGGAACGAACGTGGGATTAAAGTGATGTGATTGTGACGTGGATGATGAAAGCGCGGGGAAGGTGACGTGGACGATGATGGCGCGGGGATAGTGGAGAGTTGGAGATGGTGGCGTAGGCGATTATGGCGTGAGAGATAGTGATGGGGTAATTATTGCGCAGAGTAAGATAACGTTAGGTAATATGGAATAATTAAAATGAAAAGGTACTAATATATTAATAATTAATGATTTACAATTTACAAAGATTGGAACGAACGTGGGATTAAAATGTGATGGTGGCGTAGGCGATGATGGTGTAGGCGATGATGGCGTGAGAGATAGTGATAGGGTAATTATGGCGCAGAGTAAGGTAACGTAAGGTAATATGGAATAATTAAAATTAAAAGGTACTAATAGATTAATAACTAATGATTCATAATTTACAAAGATCGGAACGAACGTAGGATTATAATGGTGTGATGGTGACGTGGATGATGATAGCGCGGGGATGTTGACGTAGGTGATGATGGCGTGGCAATGGATGATGGGATGGTAACGTGGATGATGATAGAGCGGTGATGAGATAGTGATGGGGGTAATTATGGAACAGAGAAAGATAAAGTAAGGTAATATGGAATAATTAAAATTAAAAGGATAATTTTCAAAGATTGGAACGAACGTGGGATTCAAATGATGCGATGGTGACGTGGATGATGATGGCGCGGGGATGGTGATGTGGAAGATGATGGCGCTGAGATAGTGGAGTTGGTGATGGTGGCGTAGGCGATGATGGCGTAGTCGATGATGGCGTGAGAGATAGTGATGGGGTAATTATGACACAGAGTAAGGTAACGTAAGGTAATATGGAATAATTAAAATCAAAAGGTACTAATAGATTAATGACTAATGATTCTTAATTTACAAAGATCGGATGTGATGTTGACGTGGATGATGATAGCGCGGGGATGTTGACGTAGGTGATGATGGCGTGGGAATGGATGATGGGATGTAACGTAGATGATGATAGAGCGGTGATGAGATAGTGATGGGGTAATTATGGCGCATAGTAAGGTAATATGGAATAAATAAAATTAAAAAGTATAATTTACAAAGATTGGAACGAACGTGGGATTCAAATGATGTGATGGTGACGTGGATGATGATGGCGCGAGGATGGTGACGTGGAAGATGATGGCGCGGGGATAGTGGTTGTTGATGATGGTGGCGTAGGCGATGATGGCGTAGACAATGATAGCGTGAGAGATAGTGATGGGGTAATTATGGCGCAGAGTAAGGTAATGTAAGGTAATATGGAATAATTAAAATTAAAACGTTACTAATAGATTAATTATTAATGATTCATAATTTACAAATATTGGAACGAACGTGGGATTAAAATGATGTGATGGTGACGTGGATGATGATAGCGCGGGGATGTTGACGTAGATGATGATGGCGTGGTTATGGATGATGGGATGGTTTACGTGGATGATGTTAGAGCGGTGATGAGATAGTCATGGGGTAATTATGGCGCATAGTAAGATAAGTAAGGTAATATGGAATAATTAAAATTGAAAGGTATAATTTACAAAGATAGGAACGAACGTGGGATTCAAATGATGTGATGGTGACGTGGATGATGATGGCGCGGGGATGTTGACGTGGAAGATGATGGCGCGGGGATAGTGGAGTTGGTGATGGTGGCGCAGGCGATGATGGCGTAAACAATGATAGCGTGAGAGATAGTGATGGGGTAATTATGGCGCAGAGTAAGGTAATGTAAGGTAATATGGAATAATTAAAATGAAAAGGTACTAAAATATTAATAACTAATGATTCATAATTTACAAAGATCGGAACGAACGTAGGATTATAATGGTGTGATGGTGACGTGGATAATGATAGCGCGGGGATGTTGACGTAGGTGATGATGGCGTGGCAATGGATGATGGGATGGTAACGTGGATGATGATAGAGCGGTGATGAGATAGTGATGGGGGTAATTATGGCACAGAGTAAGATAAAGTAAGGTAATATGGAATAATTAAAATTAAAAGGATAATTTTCAAAGATTGGAACGAACGTGGGATTCAAATGATGCGATGGTGACGTGGATGATGATGGCGCGGGGATGGTGATGTGGAAGATGATGGCGCTGAGATAGTGGAGTTGGTGATGGTGGCGTAGGCGATGATGGCGTAGTCGATGATGGCGTGAGAGATAGTGATGGGGTAATTATGACACAGAGTAAGGTAACGTAAGGTAATATGGAATAATTAAATCAAAAGGTACTAATAGATTTAATGACTAATGATTCTTAATTTACAAAGATCGGATGTGATGTTGACGTGGATGATGATAGCGCGGGGATGTTGACGTAGGTGATGATGGCGTGGGATGGATGATGGGATGGTAACGTAGTGATGATAGAGCGGGTGATGAGATAGTGATGGGGTAATTATGGCGCATAGTAAGGTAATATGGAATAAATAAAATTAAAAAGTATAATTTACAAAGATTGGAACGAACGTGGGATTCAAATGATGTGATGGTGACGTGGATGATGATGGCGCGGGGATGGTGACGTGGAAGATGATGGCGCGGGGATAGTGGAGTTGATGATGGTGGCGTAGGCGATGATGGCGTAGACAATGATAGCGTGAGAGATAGTGATGGGGTAATTATGGCGCAGAGTAAGATAATGTAAGGTAATATGGAATAATTAAAATTAAAACGTTACTAATAGATTAATTATTAATGATTCATAATTTACAAATATTGGAACGAACGTGGGATTAAAATGATGTGATGGTGACGTGGATGATGATAGCGCGGGGATGTTGACGTAGGTGATGATGGCCTGGTTATGGATGATGGGATGGTTTACGTGGATGATGTTAGAGCGGTGATGAGATAGTCATGGGGTAATTATGGCGCATAGTAAGATAAGTAGGTAATATGGAATAATTAAAATTGAAGGTATAATTTACAAAGATAGGAACGAACGTGGGATTCAAATGATGTGATGGTGACGTGGATGATGATGGCGCGGGGATGTTGACGTGGAAGATGATGGCGCGGGGATAGTGGAGTTGGTGATGGTGGCGCAGGCGATGATGGCGTAAACAATGATAGCGTGAGAGATAGTGAGGGGGGTGGGGTAATTATGGCGCAGAGTAAGGTAATGTAAGGTAATATGGAATAATTAAAAATAAAGAAAAGGTACTAAAATATTAATAACTAATGATTCATAATTTACAAAGATCGGAACGAACGTAGGATTATAATGGTGTGATGGTGACGTGGATAATGATAGCGCGGGGATGTTGACGTAGGTGATGATGGCGTGGCAATGGATGATGGGATGGTAACGTGGATGATGATAGAGCGGTGATGAGATAGTGATGGGGGTAATTATGGCACAGAGTAAGATAAAGTAAGGTAATATGGAATAATTAAAATTAAAAGGATAATTTTCAAAGATTGGAACGAACGTGGGATTCAAATGATGCGATGGTGACGCGGATGATGATGGCGCGGGGATGGTGATGTGGAAGATGATGGCGCTGGGATAGTGGAGTTGGTGATGGTGGCGTAGGCGATGATGGCGTAGTCGATGATGGCGTGAGAGATAGTGATGGGGTAATTATGACACAGAGTAAGGTAACGTAAGGTAATATGGAATAATTAAAATTAAAACGTACTAATAGATTAATAATTAATGATTCATAATTTACAAAGATTGGGACGAACGTGGGATTAAAATGATGTGATGTTAACGTGGACGATGATAGCGCGGCGATGTGATGTTGACGTGGGTGATGATGGTGTAGTAATGGATGATGAGATGGTTACATGGATGATGATAGCGCGGTGATGGTGACGTTGGTGATGATGGCGCGTCATGGTTACGTGGAGGATGATGACGCGGAAATAATGGCATTGGAGATGGTGGCGTAATCGATGATGGCGTGATATAGTGATTGCGTAATTATGGCACAGAGTAAGGTAACTTAAGATGGAATAATGGCAATATGACAGTTAACCATGTCTTGTCCATTTTCCATATTCGAGAAATGACAGTCTGCTGTTTCTTGTCCATCTTCCTGATTGGAAAACATGTGACAGTTTACCATTTCTTGTTCAAATGTCATATTTGAGAGAACGACAGTTTACCACTTCTTGCCCATATACCAGGTTGGAAGGTATGGCAGTTTACCTGTTTTGTCTATATTTCAGACTGTATACTATATCAGTTTGCCATTTCTTGTACATATTCCAGATTGGAAAGTTTGACAGTTTATGGTTTCTTGTTTATATTTCAGCTTGTAAAGAAGGACAGCTTATATGATTTCTTGCTCATATTTAAGATATGACAGTTTATGGTTTCTTGTCTATATTTCAGATAGGACAGTTTGACTGACAGTTAACGATTTTTTGTCCATATTCCAGGATGCATTGTAAGACAGTTTGCGGTTTCTGGTACATATTGGAAAGTACGACAGTTTATGGTTTCTTGTCACTATTCCAGGATAGAAAATATGACACTTTATGGTTTCTTGTCACTATTCCAGGATAGAGAAATTATGACACTTTATGGTTTCTTGTCTCTATTCCAGGATGGAAAGTATGATAGTTAATGTACTCTTGTCTATATTACAGTATAGAAAGCATTACCGATCGCGTGGTTTTATAGATACTGTTTTCTTGCCCATATTTCGTCTAGGATCTGCCATACACACACATACTCCTATTGAAAACACGTATACATGTGTTTCATTAGCTCCACATTTTGTAAGTAGGTTTAAGTGGTAGGGAAAGTTGACGATCGTCCTGACTATTTCTAAATCGGATACGATCAACATCTTCATTATAATAAATGTTTAAAAGTGTTACTTATTGTACCGTATGTATTGTGTCTAACAACGTTTAAAGGTACATGTCCACGCAGTAGGCACAAAATGGTATTTACAGGAATGAAATAAGTGTATAATTGTGTCACTATTCCACTAGTTCTCAAGATTACGAGTGAAGGCTCTACAGGTACATGTGTATAATCATTTTGTAATATTTATTTTACTGATATTGACGCGCGTTGGTATCGGGCTATTTTAATATGCAAACGGTAATTTTTAATTATTTATACTAATTAAATGCGTCACCTGAAAAAATATTTTCGACAGATTGTAAAGTATGATAATTACACATAAACAAATACATACAGATAATAAATAGTAATGTTCGTTAACAGTTTAAAGAAACACGGTTGTCGCCCATGATATCCGTGTTGAAAGTTACGTCTGATATAAAATTTATAATAATGCCAATCAATATGTGGGGTAATGATGAATTAATGTTTATTTTGCCAGAAAATGTCTCCGATAATGTCTCTGATATAAGGAGCATTGTGTGCCTACTGAGTGGACATGTACCTTTAATGTAATACTGTAGTAACTTTGTAATGTCTAATATTAACATATTATACATTACAAGTTAGTAGTATTATTAACTTTTAGTGACTAATATTGTTTTTTTATCTTTCGGAACTCTCGGCCTATTAAATGCACCTATGTATTGCTGTACATCGCGTCCCATACGATTCACTGTACTGCTTGACCTTGAACGTTGGCATGGAGCTTAGAAGGTAGGCGTCTAGTCTGGTCAGCATTTGTTCACCCAGTTATCTCCCCTTGAAACTATTTTCCTTTCTCATAAGGTTTTCATTTCCTTGCGATAACATTAGTTTCCTTTCATCAATTTACTTCAAATTTCTTATATGCCTTGTATCTGCCTAAATACAACATACCGATTGAGTTCGAAAATAGGTGCTAACCACCCCGTTATCTTTCTTGAAATTAAATTAGTTGTACATGTGTCATAACATTTCCATTGACCAATGGACGTCAACTTCACTTCATTTGTGTGTCAAAAACATTTTGTTATATATCATTTAACGACATTTGTTTTGTTTAGTTTTATGACACAACCTCTGACAAAACAGGTCAAAGATCAAGCAGTACTGTAATCAATGTGACGATCGTACAAGTAATCATGGGCTGCACGAAAACAGTGAAACAACCCTGCCTGAATATCGACCAACGGATGCGCGTACAGTGGACAAGGTGACCGCACCAGTTGTTTCTGATATACAGCCGGTCTCAAGCCCGGACTAAAAGGCAAGAGTTTTACGATGAAAAAATACAGCATTGTGCAATAACTTTTATTTCACTATACCTGGCGCCAAAAACTCTTTATGTTTTTACAACAAGCGCAAGGACACATATACCAAAGCTGTCGTTGGCACAGATGGAGGCATAATGGTGATCCTCATGTGAGAGGAAGCTGGAGTACCCAGCAAAAACCCACTGGTCGATCTGGCGACTACATACCATCTCACATACTGCTCCGGTCGAGGATCGAACTTGCATTGGTGAGAAGCACGCTCGTTACCAATTGTGCTAACGGGACATGGCGTTGTCGAATACAAATGTACAAAACTATTTCTTTATTACACTATTGGCCCTTTTGAAATGGCCAGCGAGCGTGAGACACTCTAATCTCGACATCAGCCAGGAGGGCAATGTATACCCGTTTTAAAAACCCATTACAGTTTTACTACGAACAAACAAAAAAATAATAGTATTATGCACTGACCGACGTATGTTGTTACCGCTCATTTGAACCGTCCAACCGATACGGCTCAAATGATAACAATACAATGGAACCTATCCAAACCGGAGTCCCTGAGGACATCCCAGGTTTTCCGGTTTACATGTAGAGATAATCCACTCATGTATATAGCTACTTCAAGACACGCGTGGGTGCTTTGCGATCATGAACAGACATTATGTCATCGGAGATACATGTACATGGAAACGAAATGTAGCAATGCAAGCACAACTAACTTTTCTGTGTTTGGTTTAGAGGTTCGACTGTATATACCTTAATAAGAATCTAATTAAGAAAATAATAAAACATGTTCATACTCCACATAGGGCTATTCAGCAAGGAATGGGTCAACTATGAGGTGCCTGCTCACCAGCCGGATATATATCCATAATCTTTATGTAAAACTGGGAAATAGAAATCTCAATTTAAAAAAGGTTGTAAATTTTGCTGTAACTTGAGAAATGGCGCTTATGGTACGTACTGTGGAACCTCGCTAAGCCGGACACCCTCGGAGGTCCCTATGCTGTCCGGCTTAGAGAGGTTTCACTGTAAATCAGGCATATGACCATTCTGACTGAATGTGTTTTCTTGATTTGCAATCATGAACATACATTGACATCTGAGATAAATGATCAACAAACCAATCAAACATAAGATTACAGAGGTTGCATTGATGTCCGGTTTATAGTGGTTCCACTGTATAACCAATGATTATATTGTTCGTTTGAAGCTTGAATGGTGTTTCATTGATTGAATTGTGAAATATGCGGCTGCACAGGCTGATCTGTATCGACACCGGTCGCAAAACACATCGGCTCCATTTCGTCACAGCCACAAATGTGTTTTGTTTATTCGAGTCATCGATATATTTTACCAGCTCCTGTTTCATCTGAGAGCGGTCACTTCAATTTTACTTCACTGGCACTGTACTCTGCGCCGGCGCAAATGTGTCCTGTCGAAAAATACGCCGGTTACCTGATGATATCCCACTCAGCTCTACTAAGACATATCGCATAAACGCATTCTTCTTCTAAATGTGCGCCGGTGACTAGACGAAACTGCGTTTATGCAGTATATTCTGAATGTTGCTGGATGGGAATTCGTCAAACATCCGGCGCCTATTTTGACGTGAAACATTTTACACCGCAGTGGTGTGCAGTACGAGTGACGTACTGTCCATCGATGGTGACAAGCTCCACAATATTGTCCTCGTCACCATGGTAACTCGTGTTTGTTGACTTCGTGATAAATGTAGTCTGCCGATGACGTTCGTCTGTAAACAATAACAGCGGCTAAACATCCAATGTTACGGAGCCCCGCAGGGGACATGGATTTTTTTTATTAATTCGTTCCTACGATATACCAATTCGTTCCCACAAATTAACAATTCGTTCCCGTGGGAACGAATTGTTGTTTCGTGGGAACGAATTGTTAAATTGAGGGAACGAATTGTTATATCGTGGGAATGAATTGTTAATTTGAGGGAACGAATTGTTATTTCGTGGGAACAAATTAATAAAAACAATCCATGTCCCCGTAAAAAAGAAGTATACGTCCCCTGCGGGGCTTCGTACAATATAACAATTTCCGACATAATTTTATTCACACGGAAAGCACCCTGTGCCCGTTTAAGTAAACTTCGTACGATAACAATGTTCGTACTATGATTTTTATATTGTTACCTAGCACATTACTTTGTATCGCGCCCGATTGAGGACAGCTCGATATAGTCGGTACATTTGAGTACGTACATACGTGCATCCGGTTAAACGTTTTTGGTTAAAGATTTTGCTTAAAGTTTGTCAGTATACTATCAAAGCTCGCTTAGTACTATCAAATGCCTCGGCTGTTAATATGAATTGTTATTTCGTTGGAACGAATTGTTAAATTGAGGGAACGAATTGTTATGTCGTCGAAACGAATTTTTCCCGTAAAAAAAAAAGAATTCTACATCCCCTGCGGGGCTTCGTACAATATAACAATTTCCGACATAATTGTATTCACACGGAAAGTACGGGGCGCCAAGTGGGACATGGCTCAATTTTGTCAACAAAATTCATTTTTGTGCCACAAAATTCAATTCTGTGTCACAAAATTCACTTTTATTCACTTTTGTGCCACAAAATTCAATTCTGTGTAACAAAATTCAATTCAACAGAATTGAATTTTGTGCCACAGAATTCAATTCTGTGTCACAAAATTCAATTCTGTCAATTCTGCACACTCATGTAAGAAGGACTACCCTACCATTGGTCAGAAACTGCACTGGAGAAATGGGTCACGGTCGCCGATCTACACATTCAATGTCGATGATTCATTTCTCATTCTGCCGATGATTCATTTCTCATTATGCCATTTTGCTTCAACTATCTCCAAACAGTCAAACGTTGACAAACCCATTCGTATTTAAACTCATTTGCGTTATAATTGTACACATAATTCATGTACATGTAGATCTCCCGCGAGTACTGACGTCATGTATTGTGTGTATCGCATGGTACATCTGCCCCAGTTAAATCAATAATACACGCGCTGTGGCCTGTGTTCTGACTGTTGTCTGTGTTTATAAACAGAATTTGTGTATTGTGCCATTTGAGGAAACCATTTGTAGTATTTGTGTAGATACCATGGATACTAAAATGGTGTATACTGTAAATAATGCATGTAGACACATAATTGCGAACACGTAACTTCGCAACTAGTAGACACAGATTCAATACCATTTGTTTCACAAGGTTAGATCTACTGTTAGAATACGACGTCATCTAATGTCATTTTCGAGCATAAAACGTTACCTGATAAATAGAATACCAGGCTAGTGTATTTTAATATCAAGTTTATCAGGCTCGGCTCGGAAACGGTAGGAATTCCTCGGCAAGCCTCGGAATTCCTACGCGTTTCCTAGCCTTGCCTGATAAACTTGATATCAAAATACACTAGCCTGGTGTTCTCTATATATGGGCATGCTCTCAGGTCTAGCTATGTCCTGGCTACTTTATGGTTGACCCTGTTTACATAATTGAGGGAAAATTCTGAATATTTTTCTTATTTCTCCTTCAAGGTATATATGCTTATATGGTGTGACCACTCATTTGTAATCATAATATAACCAAAATAACTGTCCATAAAGAAGTATAATATTGATATATTGGGTTATATTTTCGCATTGAAATATTTAAACCTGCAAGTGTACTCCACCATCTAGTAAAATGGACTAAGACCGATCTCAACCAATCAACGTAGAGATGACATAGACTATCCTACGCAAACTAATTTTTGTGGACAAAAATGAATTCTGTCCAACAAAACTGAATTTTCTTCACAAAACTCTATTCTGTCTTACAAAATTGAATCCTTTATAACAAAAATGAATTTTGTATACGAAACGTATACAGAATTGAATTTTGTGACACAGTATTGAATTTTGTGACACAGAATTGACAGAATTGAATTTTGTGACACAGAATTGAATTTTGTGATTTTTAGTGTTACAAAACTCAATTTTGTACACATAATTAACCTGTCCTGCATGGCGCCCCGTAGAAAGCACCCTGTGCCCGTTTTGTAAGGGAGTTTTAGGTTTGCACTTACGAACTTCTTCGTCGTACGAAGTTTAGTGAAACGAGCCCCAGATGTTAGGACGTGGAAACAAATGGCAATGGACACGTCATGATAAGAGCGTGTTTCTTCGATATTTTTGACCGTGTGTTAGTGGCCATTTTGTGCATGAAGCCTGATAGCTGTCTAAAGTCAGATAGTTTATTCGGTCGAGACGCACAACTCCGGATCGCGGACCAATTTAACCCGAATACTCTGTCTATAACGCAGGGATCCGTTACAGACAGAAAATTCGTGTTACGACAAAAACTAATTTATTTTCTAGTATTATAGAATGTTATCGAGCCAGGAGATTATACACAAATCCAAACAGCATTGCAGCCAGAGGAGTAATTTAATTTCATATGGCGAATTAGCACCCTTCTTCCATTGATTCAAGTGATTTACCGTTTACCGTCCCAGCTAATGTTGTGCAGAGACGGGCAAGTCTCATCCGAAGGACCAGAGGGATGAAGATGTAAATACATGTAGTACAATGTTTTCCATCACACTGGTCCTTCGGATTTGACGTGATTTAGGGGCACCGTGTATCTATGGAAGTCTTTTTCATGCTTCAGGTGGGAGATTGAACTCGCAATTTTCGGTATTGAAGTACAATGCACTATCCACTTGCTCACCAAGCCATTCCTGGAGTCCGTCCGTGATTGCCCACCTGATGTCAAGAAACTTGAGCTCATTGCCATTCTGCTGGAAGGTGCTGTAGTTCCGTACCATAACGGTTTTATTTGTAGCAGTCTTATTATAAATAATTAAAAGTATACATTCGTCCAATGTTTTATTTGTACACGCCAATAAACACTAATGACGTGTTATTTATAGCCTCTTTACATCTGATACACGTATTTTGTCGTCAGTGTTACGAGTAATTACAAATTAACTCTTATAATGTTGAATTAAATATTGTCGTTTGCTGTTTATTTTTTATTTTCTACTTTTCTCATCAATAGCAACAGAATCATTGAAATGGAAATGAATTATGAAGTTCTGTCTAACCATGTTTTTATTTTTATAGAGAAAGAAGGTAACATACAAAACACCAGCAGACGACAATGTTTGCTTCCCGCATTCTAAGGTTTATTAACTGCTACAATGCTGAATTAAATGTTGTCGTCTGCTTGTAGTGTTCTATTTTCCAGTTTTTTTTCTCATCAAAACATGGTTTGAGAGCACTTTAGAATGATTTCCAGTGGAAATGATTCTAATAGGCAGTCAACCCATATTTTTATTGATAAAGAAGACACAATCTAAAACAACAGCAGATGACAATTGTTGCTTCACGCGTTCTAAGGGTCAACAAGATGGTGGCGGTATGAATATTTACCACTTAATGAGGAAATGGTACGTCGGCGATTGGTGGTCAGTTTTACTCTATTAAACATTATACTAGATACACAAATATTCGTGTTTCTAATATCGGGTTATGTAGGGTAAATCAGGATAGAGACCGTATTTACCATTGGTTTTTTAAACCACACTCTATGCGTCCATGTGAAATGCGACAGGGTTTAACGGTTCAGCAACAGTCCAGGTCATATAGAGACGCGGTGCAGTCCCAGAGATCAGGGGCTCGTTTCACTAAACTTCATATGACTAAAATGTTCGTAAGTGCAAAATTATGATAGTCTGTAAATTGCACAGTAACAATGTGTTATTGTAAACAATTATTGGATTTACATGTGTTGAGCATAGGTTGTATATGTAAATCCATCAATTTAATATTTACATAATATTCTAAATCTGCACTTACGAACATTTTAGTCGTACGATGTTTATTGAAACGGCCCCCAGTCTTGTCGGGACCAATCGGTTGAAAGTCCTATGAAAATGTTTGTTAATGCATAGGGCGAGATTTGAACCCATTCGCTCACTGCTCAACCCACTATACTGTCAACCCATACACAGTTTGGTGGTGTCGCCTTATATAATCTTGAAGTAGAAACACTAATATTCGTGTTTCTAGTTCAGGTATCGGGTTGCATAGGGTAAACTAGGATAACATTTGTTTGCCAGTGATTATTTTAACCACTCTATGCAACCATGTACTAGAAATGTTCCATGAGAAAAGGCATTACATTCCGACAACAGCTACTGCAATGTCATATGTGGTTGCGAATTGAGAACTGGGGTTTATGGGTTTTGCGACTAATGTAGATCCAGATCAGCCTGTGCATCCGCACAGTCTGATCAAGATCTGCACTGTTCACCATTCCATCAATGAAACACCCGCCATGCTTCTAACAAGCAATGTAAATCGTTATCAAGCTATAGGAGTATATCTGATCAGGAGCTACACTGGTCTCAATTCACATATTAAGCTCAATTTTTTCCGAAGCCACATACAGAGACGGGGCATGGCTTCAGGTCTCATCTGAAAGACCAGTGGGATGGAAATATGAACGTATTTGTCCACGCATAGGGCGGGGTTTGAACCCACAACCATCGTTAGTATCACCAAGTGCAAGGCCCTCTAATACTAGAAACACGAATATAAATGTTTATAGAATCAAGTAGCATAGTGTAAACGAGGATAGATAGAGGTGCCACAGATTATTTATCCATACGCTATTCGACCAGATGTAAGACAAAACGAGAAGGATTTAAAGTCCCAGCAACAGCCAATGTTATATAGAGGCGATGCCTCTTGTTTCAAATCTCATTGAAAGACCAGAGAGAATCAGAGATGGAAATATAAGGTTCGACCATGTCAAGCCGTGGGTAAACGACCGACGTGGCATGAGGGAGCTGTTTGAACCCAAGGCTGTAGGCTGAAAATGGTCGAACGTTGTTGTTACATTTCTGTCTGAATTATCATGCAATTTGATCATTTATGCACTACTTTCGGTACTTTGATAATCTGCTCCTTTCAAACAGCTGGTTACATATACATATTCCGCGGCCTCAGTACACGACGCGTGATGCAGGCGCATCAATTTCAAAACGTCCGTGCGACCGTTGTGAACTTGTCTGGTGACGTAATGACGCGTTCTAGTAACGCCACGGGGCACATACATTACGAAGTGTCGGCTTTGCCCCGGCATGAGCATTGTCTACAGTCATGGTCAAACAGCAGGCGCTGTGCGTTTGAACACGGATGTGAGCGGTGCCAAACAACGAGAGTCGTGTAATAATATTATGTTGTCATGTCCGAGTCGGCGATTGAACCGTCAACATTCGCTTTGCAGTCCAATGATCTATGTCTGCCCACTAGACTGCCAAGCGATTCATAATTTGATAGTCTGTTTTAACATATTTAACCTGATACTAGAAACACGAACATTCGTTTTGAACATTCGTGTTTCTAGTGTGAGATTGTATAGAGTAAACTAGGGTTGCGTCTGTATTTACCACTGGCTATTTTAACCACACACTCTTCAACCCAATACTATAAACTCGATACTATAAACTCGAGGATTTTTGTTTCCGATATCAGTAGCCGATTTCATCAACATTGCAAAGTATACTTATGTACAAAGTGTACTTTGAGGGAGTAATCGTTTATCTTTCCCGAAATGCATTATTTCATATAAAACTAGCAACTGTATATTACAAGTATGCATAATTATTATACTGAATTTATTACATTATCACAGATAAATTGGCTGTGATAATGTACTAAATTCAGTATAATAAAAATTAATAAATTTATCTTTAAATTGAGAATTTCTCCCTCAAAGTGTACTTAGCAAGATAAGTATACTTAGCAATATAAATGTAAATCCATCAATTGAAATTTCCAGACGATCCTAAATTTGCATGTACGAACATTTTAGTCGTACGAATGTTAGTGAAACGGGCCCCTGATGTCGGCAGAAATACATGTAAGACCCATTGATCGATGATGCAAATTCATTATTTCAACAGCAACTATTACACCACCGCCTGTGCTAATCTTGCCAATTTTTTATTTATTTTTTTATTTTAAAATACTTTAATAATCTACTGGAGATCGCACAGCTTGATTGGCTAAGACTGGGGTGTGCCTGATTGCCAGTTCAGATTGCCAATAGATGTTCAGAAACGTTGATATCTGGGCACAGTTAACGCAGAGGTTGTGTAAATAGAGAATACCAGGCTAGTTAGTGTCTTTTGATATTAAGTTTATCAGCCAATGCTAGGAAACGCGTAGGAATTCCGAAGCTCGCCGAGGAACTCCTACCGTTTCCAAGCCGAGCCTGATGAACTGGATATCAAATGACACTTGCCTGGTATTCTATTTATCAGTTAACGTTTTATGCTCGAAAACGTCCATAGGTGACGCTATTATCTATTGGCAGCGTGAACTTGTTTACGTTGCGTCATTACACTGACGTCATTCGGTAACGTCACGTGACGTCTTCCGACCAATGAAACGTCAAGTTTCTCGTCGTTGTAACCGGAATGTGATTGCAGAACATGTTATCGGTCAGAACGTATAAGGTCAGTACAATGCAGGTTACCTGATAAAAGCTGTATATACCGGATGTTTATGCAACAGCGAGTGTACAGTCAACACTGTTCACATATGTCATAAGGTGTCATATGTCCTCCATAAACACAAACGTGACTGAATATGACTTATGTTATTTCTGACCAGTGCAGCTCCTGATCAAATAGCACACTCGTGTAGCATAATAACGATATATACTGCATATTAGAAGCATGAAATATCACGTGGTTCAGTGATATAATGGCGACCAGAGCATATCCTGATTAGACTGTGGATCTACGCTGTTTTATTTCATTCTAATAACATAATAATTAATTTACTCTAAAACTGTAATTTTCTGAGTAACTCCCTCAAAGTGCACTAATGTTGATTACTGCGTTTATCGATTTTGATTACATCCGATACAAGATTTGCATTTGTAGCTATAAGTGGGATGTCTGACCAATGTAGATCCTGATCAAACAGTACACTCATGTAGCCTGATGACGATATACATACTGAAGGAATGTCCAAAAGTGAAGACCCTGATCAGACTGTGCAGATGCACAGGCTGATCTGGACCTACACTGGTCGCAAAACATATAAACACCATTATCCAGTTACAGACACAGTTCATCACGAGCAGCTGAGATACGCGGGGAGAAATTATTGAAGGGTCAACAATAATAGTAGGGTCGTCCATTTGGGTGTAAACAAATTGGCGCCATCTTGGTTTCTATTTTAGTAACGGCCGCCCATATTTGTTACTATAAATAGTAACTCATTTGCATATTAGGATCGGTACGCGGGTGTCATATTGGATGGAATCATAGGTGTATATTAGAAACGTTCGGCCATATTTTATGATTTTACTGAGTCACCGGCGCTTCTAATGACGTTTACAATGGAATGACGTCAACGTCAAAAATCATTGCTTTGTCGTGCAGTTAGGGACGTCCGTCATTTGGAACGTTTTGCTAGATTGCCATAACGCTAGCGCATAATACGAATATTTATTACACTCTTGCAAATTATTTGCACGTGTTTCGCTGTGAGAGAAAATCCGTAATCAACTCCTTACAAATAATACACCGTGAAAAGAACACCCGTAAGTGCGCGCCTGTTTTCTTGGAAACCACGAGCTACCATGCAAAATGTTTAATTTTCACTACAGTCAAAATAAAGTTATTTGAAAATTTGGAAAGGGTCTCGACTAATCTAGAATGTTAATGTGATTGAACACATTCCAAACATGCACTCAAATATATCTGGCTCATAGAAACAGCTGCATAATTTGGATTTCAAAAAGTTTACATGACGTCACATTTGACGTCACACAACGTAACGTCAAAACGCGGGAAAACACGTCATTGTATAACTATTCATGCGCACATCACAATTCATTGATTATACTCACAAAATTCGACTAAATGTGCATATATATCCGTGGAAGTGTAATAAATAGGATATTCCATCGTACATGTTTGAATAGCGGAAACAATACACTCGTGTCCGTCGGCGTCCGTGCAAGCAACTCGTTCGCTACGCTCACTCGTTGCTTACGCGGAAGCCGACGCACACTCGTGTATTATTTCCCGCTATTCAAAATGTACGATGGAATATCCTCTATTTTCTACTGTAGGCTGTTGAGTTGCATTGTACAAACGTCGACGTTTCAATAACGTCATTTTGTCGATGACGTTACTCTTTTTTTTTCCGAGCGTGATTCGCATGGTGCTACAAAAAGTGAGATAAAACAAAAACAATTAAATATAATTGCATTTGCTTGTCAGAATATTGTATTTGAAAGGTGTCCGCATGAGAAAATGTAAAAAAGTGAAAATCGAAAATGTTGTCACTAAGGCTGGTTTTCCCATAGCGCGGCCCATATATTTTATATTATAAGGTTACGTTCCACCATTGATTGCCTTTATATAATTTAACATAAACCTGTGTCACCTGGATGTATTTAAAATACATATATAATGGAATACTTTATGTGGCACTAGCATTAATGAATTGCCATGTGGACAGAAAAATATGAGGAGAAAACAAGGATTAGTAAGTATCAAAATATCAATATCTACCATGTAAGAAATTCCCATGACTCGGAAGGCATGCTTGATTAAACAAGCAG
This sequence comes from Conchocele bisecta, assembly GCA_029237695.1. NCBI lineage: Eukaryota > Metazoa > Mollusca > Bivalvia > Lucinida > Thyasiridae > Conchocele > Conchocele bisecta. The sequence continues at coordinate 58,005,469 of CM055272.1, read as the reverse complement.
ACACTCGAACATGGATCAACAAATGATATGGTCATTTGACGTATGAATATGTGACGGGCAGTAAAATCTCTCAATATTTTTGTTGCAGGAGTAAATGTATACAAACTTCTGATAATTCAAATCCAAAATTCACCAGTAACCACAAACGTGAAACCTGAAATAAAACTCACATGCTGAATATCTGAGACACAGTGCCTAGTAACAGTTTTCTGAGTCGAAAGATGTGTGTATTCATGTGAGACACGCCATGTGATTTTGCACCTCAGAACATGTGCGATTTTTCGTGAAATATATTTAGATAAACTGTAATATTTTCTGTAAATGATGTCAAAAGTTGACGAAGTTTGCATATGCAGCATATGCTCAATAAATATAAATCCAGTAATTGTTTTCAAAAAAACTATCCGATAATTTTGCACTTATGAACATTTTAGTCGTACAAAGTTTAGTGAAACGGCCCCCAGCATGTTTAATAATTGCACGTGTTCATTACGCAAACATGTCTTATTTGGAATTAATAAATCACTGAACTACTTTCGGCAAGGGAGATAATCAATATCATGCGAACTATTTTCATACGAGCCAAGCGGATTTTTCTGTTTATGATTAGTATATATAGTTTTAAGCTATCTCCTGTGATATATAATGATACATTTTGTTATGTTATGGGTACTAATACATGTTGTTTCAATAGCGTATCTCTGTAACGGTATTGTTGTAGATGGAGTTGCAAATAATTTAATAATTATTACGTTCAAATGGTGGCGTAATACTGATAGCACTTCTGTATAACTGTGATTGTCGTAAATGGCGCAACAGTCGTGAGGTTAAGGTCGCCGACTTCAATGATTTAATTACCGATTCCCGGAAGGGTCGTTGGTTCAAACCTCAACGTGGTATAAAAAAAAATTCTCCATATATATTATTTTTGTGATTTTAATATTTTTTAATATTTTCACAATTTTATGATTTTAATAAAAATACCTAAATACCTATAAATTGATAGAAACTTACCAACAATTAAAGTGTCTGTCTTTAAGTAATATACACAGACAGTTTGTTACTGATTTTTTAAGTTTAAGTAATATATACGCAGACAGTTTGTTACTGTTTTTTTAAGTTTGAGGTACTGTCTATACCATATAATGTTTTACTGTCCCAAAATCTTTTTTTTTTGGCTGTCACAATTAATTAATTTTCGGACAGCAAACATTTGTTTATGAATTTGAAATAATTATTGTCCTCCATCTGCTCACAACACTGTTCGAACTGCGCCTGTGGCTACCACGACCAGAATTCACTGGCCGCAAACACAGTAGCCATCGGCGTCTATTTATTAAATTATTATTTTGTATTTTATTTGAATTCCGCGTGAACGCTGCATTTTGTGTCAACACCATTTACAGAAAATATTGGTGATTTTCTAAACGAATATCGGAGAAATGCGGCTATATATTTTGTCAATTTTCAACACCATTTACGGAAAAAAATTACTGATTTTTAAAACAATATCGGCACAACTAAATACGGTGATATAATTTTTGTCAACTTTTCAACACCATTTCCGGAAAATATTACTGATTTTCTAAAAACAATATCGGCGAAGGTGTACTGAACTACTCTTTATTTTAAATAACCAGCCGTCTAATAGATCTGTGTATAATCGAGAGTATATCGTTAATTGTCATGTTGTCTCCGACAGTGAGGTGTTGCGGCACACATCAAAACGACACGTCAATTTCAAAACATTGCCTAAGGGTCACAGCTGTATGGTGTCATCAGATCAACACCTCGTCACACACAACTACGCATTATCGATTTTTTTTCCCCACACAAAGCGACGTGTATTTACAACTAGATCTGTGTAATGTGTCGGGTGTAGCCAAAGACCATACATAAATTCGTAATTAGTCACAGATGTAGGCTTAAAATATAATCGATTTCCTTAAATTACGTCCGCATGTTGACAGATATTTCAGAGCAGACGTCATCGTAATTTGCCGTTATTTATTTCCAAAATTAGCCATATATTCTGTAAATGGCGTTGAAAGTTGACAATAAATTAAGACCAGATCAGTACGTTAAATCGCTATCGACGACAACTGACGATCCGATGAGAGAGTAATACCGTTTAAGCGTATCCAATGTTAAATATACATCGTTATTTTTTTATGACTTTCGTAGTTTTTACAGAGAAATTCAAACCGTTTCCAATTATTGGGGAACATAATATCATGATTAGCACATCGTTTCACTAAGCGGGGGCTACTCAGGAAATGGGATCACACGGTCTATTGTTTACACTGGATTAATGGCGGCCTCCATGAGGTCTCAGGTAAATCTTATTTTTCAATAATACGACTGTGGTTTCTTCCTTTTAGTGATAACCATGTTCCAGCCGTTAACACTTATTTAGCAACATTACTTAATATGTAGTTAGTCTGAACATTCTGCAGAGAAATCTGAATTGGACGGAATCGAGCGTTGTTTAAACTTAGTCCGGTTCATATGCACAGGTCAAAATATGAACTGAAAATTGCGCTTTGTGTGACAGAAATCCGTACGCGGACGAATAAAAAAAATATTTTGTTATAAATATCACATACAGCGAAACAGCGGTAGCATCTATATATACTGTTTTAATAATATGCATACATATTGTAATTAATGTTTAATAGTGATATACTTATGAATAATATACGATACTATGGTTTATACTCCAGCACTATGTTTTTAGGCTGTGTGATTTGCCTCAATATAAACTGGATTAATTAATACTTATATTCATGCCCTTCATGACAACATCATTACATTTAAAATATACAAATATTACTTAAAGGGGTACCGATATGATACATTTTAATAATATAAATATTGAAAATACACATTACAATCGCTTACAACATAAGTTATTGATTGAAAATAGTCACTGCATCGTGACCTATTTGACCGCATTACCTATTGCGCGGCAACCTCATCAAACCCCCTGTTTACATAGGTAACCGGGTGTATGGTAAGGTTGGCTCGCTAATACAATGTTTGCGTAATGTTATCTCTAAAGTTGTTTATTTCAGATAACACCAGCTTCCTGTTGTCCATAAAGAATGATCGTGTCGTGTCCGCCGTCGATAAACAGCTAGGTCAGTACCGTATTTCTCCATGTTACCGCGAGATTTTTCACCAGCATTTTTAATCCAGAAGTCACCCTGTGAAATATACGTAGGAAATACAGTGACATTGTCATTTATCAGGTAACAAGCTTTGTATTGGCCGAATACGTACTGACTGATAACATATTGCTGTATCAGGCATTGACTTGATACGAATATCCGGGTTACAACGTTAACAAATTGAAAATTGACATTTCATTGGTCGAATGTCGTCACATGTCGTTACCGAATGACGTCAGTGGAATGATGTCACGGAAACAAGTTTGTGCTCTTTTCAATGAAAACAACACCATAATTGCTCATTCTGCAGCCTAAAACGCTACCTGATAAATAGAATACCATACTAGTATCTTGTGATATCAAGTTTATCAGGCTCGGCTCAGAAACAGTAGGAATTTCTCGAAAAGCGTTTCCTAGTCTTGTCCGACATCCGGGTTATAACAAACTGACATTTCATTGGTCGAATAGCGTCACATGACGTTACCGAATGGTATTAGTCGAATGATGTCACGAAAACAAGCCCGCATAATTGTTCATTATGTAGCCTAAACCGTTACCGGCTGATAAATAGAATACCATACTTGTGTCTTGTGATGTCAAGTTTATCAGGCTCGGCTCGGAAATGATATAAATTCCTTGTCCGATGTCTTGTAATGCCATGCTCACTCGAAACGACATTGCGGTCACGGCCAATGCTGAAATATTTATCTAATTTAAACGTGATGGCTCGAAATACACCTCGTAAAATGTGACGCCTCCAGATATTTTCAACGTCCTGCATACACATTTGACATTACATTTGTATTCTGTTATACTTTGGCTCGAAATTGGTGCCAATTTTCACACATCTACGTTAGATAAATTGCAATCAAAGGTCCAACTGCAATTGACTTTGAAAGTCGAAATTTCTTCTCAAGTGCAGTTACATGTGACTGGCGAAAAGGGGCTTATTTTATTTGTTACCAGTGTAGTGATCAAATAGCACACTCCTGTAGCCTGATAATGATCTGTATTGCTTGTTACAAGCATGACGGGCGTTTCATTGATAGAATGGCGAACAGTGCAGATCCTGATAAGACTGTGCGGATGCACAGGCTGATCTGGATCTACACTGGTTGCAAACCTATCAGCACCATTTCTCCCGTCACAGCCACAAATCACTAGAATTGTGAGATTTAATTGATTGGTAATGACTATAGTTACCGTAATTGACAGTTGCTGAAAATATAATTTTGATACAGTGAATGTTGGTGAAATGTTCACATTTTGATTTGGAGGATTTTATTATCTCCCCTGTTTCAGTAGAGCCGAGAGGGACATAGTATTAGTGTGGCCATCCGTGTCTCCAAATATGTGTACATCCATGGATCCTGTTAAATTTATCAAATATCAGGGGCATTTGTGTGCCGACAAGCCACATTTTCTGGTAATATTGATCTTAGTGCTGAATTTTGATTGCTCCTCCAATACAGGAACATTCCCATCTGTATATGACTTTTGTTTTGAACTGATGAAAAACACCAATCAAGCAAGCCAACCAATCAAACACACCCACCCATCCACCGACCGACCGATCAATCGATCGATCAATTAATCAATTGCAATTGAACCTGTGATAAAGACCACCTTGGAATAGCAATTCCCAGTCTTATAGCAGCCACACTTTTGTTTTTTCCAATTACCACATAAACAATGTACAAAGACCAGATTTATTTCTTCCCATGACTTGCCTTTATTCACAGGTTTGACTGTATATTTCAGTTGTGTACGCCGTCAGTAGGACGGACAGTTCACAGACCACAGGGGTATCTCTAGTTAAGAAGTTGCCGTCTCACAGAGGTGCCATACGAAGCCTTATAAACATTGCCGGTAAGTGGTGCACTAATCGACCGTCCAATGTATGTAAACAGACTGGATTATGATGTACACAATTGATCTTGGCTACCCATTATAAAACTTAAAAGTAATACGATTAGTACTAATGTCCTATTACTTTTGGGAGTGGGGCTAAGTGACTCTGGTGTGGTGAAGACCTGGAACCAGATCAGGTTATTCTAATTTCAGGGCAATTGAAGTCGCCATCCACATACTCCCCCATTAGATAGATCCATCAGTTCCGTCTATACTATGTGTGTTGCAAGTATGGTGGCGGTGTGATGGGTTAGTGGGGGAGGGTTGACTGGATGTGGAGAAGGGGACATTGGCTGTGCTGTTGACAGCTACTGGCCATTGCTTATGACATAGTTGTCAGTAACTGAATAGTGAATAACAGGGATTGCCAAATGGTCGCAATTACCTGAATAATTATGTTTAGAAACGAGCAGAAAGTTGGAGTAATGAAAATGTCCAACAACACCAGAAACCACCACTAAAGGCATATTATGTGATGGTTTATAATACAGGCATGAGAATATTCAGCTGATTTCAGCTGATTTTGTCATAATTTGCGTTTTAAAAATGATTCAAAATCAATCTGGTATGCTCAAATATGATACTTTTACAAATAGGATGAGGGGGTTTAAGTGGAGTTTCAGATGTTTTACTTAACAGTGAAAAATATTGTACATCTTGTAAACGTATTTAATGAAATTACGCAGATGTCCGAAGGTAGAAAATCGCATGGCGCGTCTCATATGTGCCTGTGACTGAAGAAATTGAGCTAATGGGACTTGTGGCCGGTGTAGCTACTGATCCAATATCACAGACTTGTAGTCTGATAATGATTTATATTGCCGGTTAGAAGCATGATGTGTGTTTCAGTGATTGAATGGCGACCAGTGCAGATCATGATCCGACTGTGCGGATGCACAGGCTGATCTTGATATACACTGGTCGCAAAACCCATAAGCCGTCCAGTCAAAGTCACACATCATGCATGGCTAGACACTAACAGTTTTGTCCAGGGATCCCAGGGAATCCCTTTATATGGGTATCAATAGGATTGTCTCTAATTTCTGGGATTTCTCCTACAAATCGGGGATCCTCTAGCACCCGGGACATTGTTAATGTTGAACCCTGATGAAATGTATGACCTTTGCTATTGAGCAGATGTAAAAATCTCAATCAATCAATCAACCTTTTGCAGATGACACTTTTGCAATTTATTTTCCGTAATAACCCGAACTATTTGGACACAATTTGCTTTGGGAAACCCCTATTACATAGTTTTTCAAAAACAAATTGTATCCAAATACATTGTTATTGTGATTAGACCACTACTGCCATACTAACCCAAAATATTGGCAGGGAAATCATTTATGTTTATGTGTTTTGCCCACATAATTGGTGTCTGAATATTTAGGGTCATGACAGTACATTTACATGTAAAAAGCGACAGTAAAAGGTACTCAATGCTGTGCCTACCGTCTCTTTTTCGTAATCCTACCAATTTATTTTGGCAATATGAACGTTGCAAAAACAATATTTTTTCATTCATATTTCTTTGTAGCAAAATTTAAGAATTAATCCACTTTTTAGCACACATTCCGAAGGAAGGAGTGCTTATATCATAGCCTCAGTGTCATAGTCTGCCTCTGTCCATGCATTCGTCCGTCTGTCTGTCTATCTGTCTGTCTTCAAAAATCAAAAAAATAACTTTGGGGGATATTTGTTATAATTTATGTTTCCTTTCAAGCCATTTTATATTTCACACATGCCTTTCTCTAATGGTTCTCTATCATCCCGTGCCAAATCCAGGATGCTCAGACACCCACTAAATCCAAGGTCAATGTCATACTTTTAGTATGTTCAGAAACGTAACATTGAGGGTAATTTGTTACAATTTCTGTTTCCATCCATGCCGTATCTTGATATTTCACACATACCTTCCTCTAAGGGTTCTCTATCATGCACTAACAAATCCACGACACGTTTTCTTGTCATCTGACAACTTTGTTATTTCATCAATTTGAGTGGGAGGATGGTTGGACTGATTTCCAAATCCAACATTTAATTGATGTATCCCAGACTTTGGGGTACATATAGTCACCACCCTGTCCATCTATTCATCTGTTTCTCCATAATATGTCTGTATGATAGGTGTAACTATTGGGCAAGTTTTGTGAAACAGACAGTAGAGTAGTCTACTCTACTGTCTGTTTCACAAAACTTGCCAAATTTTTACTCAGTAGACATTTTCCCACCGCAAATTACAAAGTCCATTAAAATGTATGAATCTTCAAGTTGCTTTTCATGGGCAGGAAATTTACATGAACGCTGAATCAATCAATCAACCGACCATGTTTACAGCCTAGAGAGACTGTTGGTAACGGACCAGCCCCACCTGGAGCCAGGTTTACTGGCAGAATGTTTGACCCACTCCGGACCTGTACAGGTATATGTAGTATACATGTGGCTGTGACTGGAGAAATTGGGCTTATGGGACCAGTGTAGTTCCTGATCACTCGAAGCATGACGGGTGTGTCATTGATGAAATGGCGAACAGTGCAGATTCAGATTGACTGTGTATTCACATGCTGATCTGGATCTACACTGGTCGCAAAACCCATAAACCCCATTTGTCCAGTCACAGTCACAAATAACCATGTTGTGATTTACTTTGCATACATCCGCTATAGAGATCTGTTCGCCTTTACATCAATGAAATGATATGCTTTTAACAAGCAATACAGATTGTTATCTGGCTACAGGAGAGTGCTATTTGATCGAGAGCTACACCAATCACAAATCCCATAAGCCCCATTACTCCAGTCACAGCTACATATGAGACACGCCATGTGATTTTGTACCTTCGGACATTTCATAAAATACGTTTACAAAAGCTGAAAACTATTGTAAATTTTGTAAACGTATATACATGTAATGAAATTACGCAGATGTCCGAAGGTACAAAATCGCATGGCGTGTCTCATATATGCCAATGCCCGTTTCTCGTGTCACAGCCAGATGTTTATGCCTATGTGTACAATTTCAGGGACTGCTGGACTGTGACGGGGAGAGTTTGATCTCCTGTGGACTGGATGGCCTCATCGTGGCCTGGCGGGTACGTACAGCCGGGCAGTACCGTAATAACCCTCCTACTGTAGGTTCCACGTTTTTCACATTACATCTAAAAATATAATTAAATGTTAGTACTTTTTCATCAATAACAAAAAAGTCACCCTTTTAATTAAAGGTACATGCCCACGCAGCAGGTTACACTGTACTACTACTTTTCATTTTCTGTCATGCCTTATATGAGCCATTTGTCTACCCACTAACGAGTTATTTTTAATTACGGAGCATGTTAATTGGTGTTAAATCGCATTTTATATGCCGCGACCAGAAAGGGTATTTTCCGACCTTGTGCTATTTTTACCAACACGCGTCACGTGACACGGTCAATCATATCACATATTTGACCGCAGTGAAGTATCGGAAGCTGAGAAGAAAAATCTCTGTTCGAGTCCAAATCTAAATCTCCACGTCACTCTTTCCATTTGGTGATCTGGTCGCCAATATTAACCACTCTCTCTCTCTCTGTACTGCCTGTCCCTCAGACATTTCGCCTTTTTTTTTTTGGCCGACGTCGTTTCATACAATTTCCGTCCTGGACGTTTCGACATGTTCATATTCTTGTTTACATATTGGGAATCCTACTGGCGCGCGTATTATACTGCGCATGCGCACCGCAAGCCGTGATGTGAAAGTCGTCGTCCCCGCACATTATCAAAATAGACTGTTACCGCCGCGCGTCGCTAACAGTAAATTGATAATTAATAAATGATTATATTTGTATAGCGGGCACTCGTAATTTTTAGAACTGGTGGAATAGTGACATAATTATACACTTATTCAATTCCTATATAGAACATTTTGTGCCTACTGCGTGGGCATGTACCTTTAATGTGTTTAATAGCAAAACGTTCGTCAGCAGCAACATGTGGAAAAGGCAGTAAGTATTCGGACACAAAAGCAAATTGTATCCAAATATATTGTTATTGTGATAAACCAGTACAATTAGACTAACCATGTCTATTGGGAGACTTTTCATTGTGGGATATATTTACTATACACATACATGTACTTCATATCCCATTGAAACACAATGGAACTCAAGCCATCAATATTGTTTTCCATATTGACATCGCGCGAGATCATATTGGTCAGTGCATAATATGCAATGTAAATATAAGTAATAAAACCATTGGCTATTGCATTAACCTTTGTAAGAAAAACATTTGGTCTGTTTAAAGTTTCCGAGGAGAATTTCAAACTGCATGCACTTTAAACAGCAACAGATTTTCATACTATAGTAAATGCAACAGCCCATCGTTTTATTATGCACCCTATGCGATAGCAAGGGGGTATATTGCATTACTCTTTCGTACTTCCGTCCGTTCGTGTACATTTACGTCGAAAAGTCTATCAGTTTCTCCAACATGTAATATCTTCAATGTTACTCCAAGGATTGCTTCAATACTTGAACACTTGAATCACCTGAACATTTGTCACACACTCGCACCATTAACACGACCTTAACATTTCCCACCTTCGAGATGTCGCTGAAACACATTTTGTATCGTCAAAAAGTTTGTAAGAGTTTCTCCAACATGTAATATATTTGATATTTCGTGACGGATTGCTTCAATACTTTGACACTTACGTAAATTAGTTATGTCCCTTATAAACCTTAACCGTTAGAATGCGGCAACCGAAAATAGTCGTCTGCTGTTAATTAATAGTTTGTCTTTTCTCTCAGTATAAACATGGTTTGGCAGCATAAAGTGCTGCCAAACCAAGTTTTTGATGAGAAAAATAAAAAATATTCAGCAGGCGACACAAATTAATTCAGCATTGTAAGGGTTAAAGGCACTGTGTCTCAGATATGCCTATAAAATTGTGAAACAGATTAGAAATAAAACAGTTAAAGGTACATGCCCACGCAGCCGGTTACACTGTACTACTACTTTTCATTGTCTGTCATGCCTTATATGAGCCATTTGTCTACCCACTAACGAGTTATTTTTAATTACGGCGCGTGTTAATTGGTGTTAAATCGCATTTTATATGCCGCGACCAGAAAGGGTATTTCCGACCTCGTGCTATTTTTAAAAACACGCGTCACGTGACACGGTCAATCATATCACATCTTTGACATGCGCAGAGAAGTATCGGAAGTTGAGAAGAAAAATCTCTGTTCGAGTCCAAATGTAAATCTCTACGTAACTAGTACTCTTTCCATTTGGTGATCTGGTCGCCAATATTAACCACTCTCTCTCTCTCTCTATACTGCCTGTCCCTCAGACATTTCGCCTTTTTTTTTGGCCGACGCCGTTTCATACAATTTCCGTTCTGGACGTTTCGACATGAACAGGCTCCAGTTTTGTTTGAGCAAATTCAGTTGCTCAAAATATCGACCCTATAGCCATAAGGAGGGTTATGAAAAATTCAGACTGCACTTGACTATGAAAATTACTCAGCAATCACCAATGCAACTCACAGATTGAAGTCACTATGCAAATTTTCATAACATTCCGTTTTGAGACAAACGATAGTCATTATGAAAATGTTCATAAACCGTACTATCACTATGAAAATTATCATAAGCCGTACAATCGATATCACTATGAAAAATTCATAAAATGTACTATCCCTCTCACTATGAAAATTTTCATAAACCGTAATATCCCTCTCGCTATGAAAATATTCTTAAGCCGTACGATGACTCTCACTATGGACATTTTCATAAACCGTAACATCCCTCTCACTATTAAAATTTTCATAAACCGTAATATTCTCTCTCACTATGAAAATTTGCATAAGCTGTACTATCCCTCTCACTATGCAAATTTTCTTAAGCCGTACTATCGCTCTCACTATGAAAATTTTCATAAACCGTCATATTCCCTCTCACTATGATATTTTTCATAAACCGTAATATCCCTCTCGCTATGAAAATTTTCTTAAGCCGTACAATCGCTCTCACTATGAAAATTTTCATGACCGTAACATCCCTCTCACTATTAAAATTTTCATAAACAGTAATATTCCCTCTCACTATGACAATTTGCATAAGCTGTACAATCGCTCTCACTATGAAAATTTTCATAAAACGTAACAACCCTGTCACTATAAAAATGTTCATAAACCGTAATATTCTCTCTCACTATGAACATTTTCGTAAGCCGTACTATCCCTCTCACTGTGAAATCTTTCTTAAGCTGCTATGAAGTCGCTATGAAAATTACTGCTTTCAGACAAATTTTAGTCGCTATGATAATTTTCATAAAACGTACCATCGCTCCCAGATATTGTAGCCGCTATGAAAATGTTCCTAACATTCCCGTTTCTCAGACAAACATTATTCGCTATGAAAATTTGTATAAGATTCCGTTCTCTGACAATCATTAGTAGCTATGAAAATGTTCATAAAAGTCACTATGAAAGCAAAAAGCACATACATGTAATGAGGTCAATATGAAAAGGGTCATACTATTATCGTTCTGAAACAAGCATTTGTTACAAATAACTTGGTCATAAAATGTAGTTAGGTTTACTAATTGTTCCTATCGACGGTTAATTGTCACAATGTTAATGTTCCAAATATATGTCAAGTTAACGCACTCTCTGAATTATACCATAACTGCGGCACGTGTATTAAACATTCTGGTCAAATATTAGTTAGTTGGTTAGTGATTGAAACAGCTATTGTAAGCAGAAATAGGAACATAAATGTGACTGTGACAGGCAACATTGGGTTTATGCGATTTATGTGTAGTTCCTGATCAAATATGACACCCATTTTGGCTAATAACGATATACAATGTATACACGGATGTGCATACTACGCTGGTGGCATACCCCATAAGCCCCGTTTTTCCAGTCTCATCCACAAATATAGTGGTTATACGCAAACAATGAATAAGTACTAAACCTTGTATTTTCATGTGGGGCATGCACAATAAAGCAGGCTGTCTAGACATACATGTAAAACAGTTCAGTGATATCGACGTTAAACAGTCGGACATGGTGTTCTAATTCACATGTATGCACACGTGTCGTTATCAACTATCATTTGTCTTCCTTACGCATCAGGAATCAGAAAAAAAGCGTTCTTTCCATCAAATTGATTAACGTATTCCTGTAGTGTCATATCCGCTGAAAATATAAACAAACGAGTTAAAAGGTGACAATTCATGATCGGAAACAGTGAAAACGAGAAAGAAAGTCGCAAATAACAAAGGAATTGCCCCTTAAATACAGAATGCATATGGAATTCATCACGCGCAAGTGACGTACACCTTACATTATGATATATATAGAATATGGGGCTCCTGCAATATAATCTCAGTTTTAGCTTTCTCAGACCCTGTGGTTAGAAGTTTATATATATTTTTGTACAAAAGTACCAAACTATATAGTAGTTTTGTACTTTTGTATGGAGCTCCTGCAATATAAACTCAATTTTAAACTTCTCAGCCTTTGAGACTAGGAATTTGTCAAAATAATGCTTGATATACCAAACTATATAGTTGTTTTGTACGAAAACCATAATCTTCAGCAAAATATATGCAATGAACCACGAAACCGCTATTTCACAATCCCCCTTAAAAGTCTGACAGACTCTTGTCTGAAGGTGGTCTATTTTATTTTTTGATATCTCTTAAGGCCCCCAAACTCTATTTGCCCCACACTTTCCACATCTTGATACATAGCACAAGTACCCTTTCCACACACTAGGCATGGTTTCAAGGGGGTATTCTTTTTTACTCTAAATTTATGGGTTGCACAGTATATTGAGTTTTTCACTGATTTTATCGTGCATGGTTTATCTGAATGGATATTTTTGTATTGACACATGTTTATGTTTATTTCTCCCATTTTTTACGTTATATATACAATAATTTTTCTATTAAATAAAAAATAATATTATAATAAACCAAAGATTAAAAAAGAAAATGAGTGCTACAGATGTGCAAGATATTCTGAAACTGTATCGTGATAGAGTTATTAATGATGAGCAATTGCGAAAGATGGTTGATGCTTTGAAGCCTTCAGAGCCCCAAGTCGAGGCCAAATCATCTGTGTTAGAAAACATTAGGGAAAGGCGTCGAAAAAAAGAAGCAAAGAAGGAAAGAGAGACTTAAGTCAATCCCTCAAACAAAAATCGAAAAACCAATCCCAGCTCCACGATCCATAAATCGTGAAAAAACAAAAATCGAAAAACCAATCCCAGCTCCACGATACATAAATCGTGAAAAAACAAAAATCGAAAAACCAAAACAAAATGTTATAAATGAACCCAACAAAGATAAAAACCCAGAATTAAAATTGGTCGACAAGCCATTGTGTGCTTATTTCAAGTCATATGAAATAAATGCCCATACATATACAGACCCTAATATTCTGTTTGATGATAACAAGTCTACTATAATAAATCAAATCAATCAAGATATAAAAGAATATAAGGGCATAAAGTTTTCAATCGGCATTTCTTTAAAATTCTTCAAAGATGAAAACGGTGGAGAAAGAAAGTATGTCATCGGACAAGCCCATGGAGAACAAAGTGCTGTTCTTGATGGATCTAAAGTAGTTGAATTTTATAATAATCAAACTTCTTATTTACAAACCTGGATTGAGAAATTTACAAATACAGCATCAGGCCTAGAGTTCGAACACTGTATTAAACTATACTTAAACATTGCAAAATATGAACCACTCAAAGGCTCTTCATATATACCTTTACCCAAAGCATTGGCAAATAAAAAAGCAATAATTAATATAAAGAATGATGATAATGAATGTTTGAGATGGGCTCTGACATCCGCTATGTATCCCGCAAAAAGTAACCTTAATAATATTTACAGTTATACAAAAAACAAAGACAATTTGAACTTGAAGGACATCGATTTTCCCAACACCAATATCCCAAATATCCCAATAAATGTTAAAATGGAAAAATAAAACAATCTTGCAATAAATGTTTATGGATATACAATAACAAAAGAGACAGAGAAAATAAGCATATTCCCATATTGCATATCAGATCAACCAACAGGATTGAATAGAATTAATTTACTTTTGATATCACAAGACGATGAAGTTGATGAAGAAGGTGAAGAACCAAAGAAAGAAACGCAATATCATTATTGTTGGATTAAAAACCTTAACAGACTACTCGTCGATCAAAACAAGCATAACGAAAAAACACATTTCTGTGAACGTTGTCTATATGGCTTCTCACAAGAAGACTTACTACTCAAGCATAAAGAAGACTGTGAAGGAATCAATAAAACTGCAACCAAAATAGAAATGCCCTCAAAAGATAAAAACCATATAAAATTCAAAAACCATCAAAACCAACTACCAGTTCCATATGTAATCTATGCGGACTTTGAAAGCATAATAACCCCTGAAAACAAACCTGCTGGTGACAAACCAGAAATAACAAGTGAACATGAAGCTTGTGGTTTTGGATATCAAGTTGTGCGCTAGGATGGCAAAGCAAAAAAACCAAAACCATTTATATACAGAGGTGAAGATGTAGTTGGAAACATCTTCTAAACCATTTGAAATGTTGAAACAAGCAACACAACAACACTTTTACCCATCCAACTCAAATAGGCATTGACAGAACAAAACACCAAAGATTATGAAAGTGCAACCCATTGTTGGATATGTGAAACAGAACTAAACGATACAAAAGTAAGAGACCACTGCCATTTCACAGGTAAATACAGAGGCGCCGCACACAAAAACTGCAACCTAAAACTCAAAATAAAACCAGGCACTAACTAAAATCCCTGTAGTATTCCACACCTAAAAGGATATGATAGTCATCTTATAATGCAAAAAATACACACAGCAAACCGCAACATAACTTGTATTCCAATCAACGCTGAAAAGTACATCTCATTTAGCATTGGACAACTCAAGTTCTTAGATAGTTTCCAATTCATGTCTTCATCACTTGAAAAGTTAGTAGATGCAACAGATAAATCAGATTTCAAAATCACCAACAATGTCTTCAACAATAAAACAAATCTACTTTTACGTAAAGGAGTTTACCCTTATGAATATATGAACAACAAAGAAAGATTCAATCAAACACAATTACCACCTATAGATAAATTTTACAGCAGTCTTACAGATGAAAGTATCAATAAAAAAGACTATGAACAAGCACAAAAGGTATGGAAAGAGTTCAACTGTAAAACCCTTGGAGATTATCATGATTTATACCTTAAAACTGATGTTGTTCTACTTGCTGATGTATTCCAAACATTTAGAAAAACATGTATAAATGCATACAAACTTGACCCATTACACTACTATACAGCTCCAGGTCTATCATGGGATGCATTACTGAAACACACTCAAATAAACCTAGAACTACTAACAGATATTGATATGCATTTATTCATAGAAAAAGGTATGCGTGGCGGTATAAGTATGGTATCCAAAAGACATGCAAAAGCAAACAATCCTCTTGTAGCTGATTACAATCCAACTGAAGAAAACAATCACATCATGTATTACGACGCAAATAACCTATACGAATGGGCAATGAGTCAACCTTTACCGTACTCCGGTGGAAACCCTTAAACAGTAGAAACACAGTTGCTCAACCAAAACCAGGCAAAGGTTTAATCCTTGAAGCAGACCTAGAATACCCAAAAAGCCTGCATAAACTACACAACGATTATCCACTTGCACCTGAGAAACTAGCAGTAAAAAAAGAATGGTTATCAGAATATCAAACAGAACTTCTTAACAATAGCAATATGATAAACATAGAGAAACTTGTCCCAAATCTAAACAACAAAAAGAAATATGTATTACACTACAGAAATCTACAGTTGTACATATATCTTGGCCTAAAACTCACTAAAGTACATCGAGCCTTAGAATTCAATGAAAAACCATGGATGGAACCATACATTCGTCTAAACACCGAATTACTTAAAAAAGCAAAGTCTGCATTTGAAAAAGATTTCTATAAACTAATGAACAATGCTGTATTCGGAAAAACTATGGAGAACCTACGAAAAAGATCAGATATCAAACTAGTAAGAACAGATGGAACCGAAAACGAAAGACTAAGAAAAATCATAGCTGAACCTAATTTCAATAGACGTGTCAAATTCTCAGATGAATTATCTGCTATGCATGTAAACAAAACTAAACTAACGCTAAACAAGCCAATATATGTTGGCATGTCTGTCTTAGACTTATCAAAACATCTAATGTACGACTGGTACTATAACAAACTGAAAAAAGAAATATAACGAATACTGCACCTTGTTGTATACAGACACCGACAGTTTATTAGTTGACATCAAAACAGAAGATGTATACAAAGATATTTCTAAGATGAAAGATGAATATGACTTCTCTGATTATCCAAAAGACCCATCCACTTTATGATGAAGCAAACAAAAAAGTAATAGGCAAAATGAAAGATGAATGTGTTGGCACTTCAATAGCAGAATATATTGGTCTACGCCCAAAGCTATACTCTATATTACGAGCAGACGAACAACTCATCAAGAAAGCAAAGGGAGTAAAAAAATATGTAATCAAAAAAGAAATAAACTTTGAAAATTACAAAGATGCACTTTTCAACAAGAAAACATACACTCATAACATGAATATGCTACGTTCCATACACCATAAAATATACGGACTAACAATGAACAAAACAACACTCTCACCACTCGACACAAAACGATACATTGCACCCGATGGAATCATGACATACGCGTTTGGGTATCAGCAGGAACAATAAGAAGCTCTTCCTTTACAAAGCCTCTCTTTGGTGCCGGTGCTTTCAAATAATACACTCTTATACCTTGTGTAATAAAATGATAATCAATCTTGTGAATATCAACACTCCATATCGGGTCCGTAGCTCTACGCCTGCCTCCGCCTTCAGGTTCTCCAGGTTGGTATAACTATCTTAAGTTTACAGTAGGACATATGGGGTCGTCATTTAATGTTTTAATTTCAATTGGAGAGGGTTTTTTCGTCTCCGAATTTATTGCAGTGATTACCGCTGGTAGCCTCTTAACCCATTCCCTATTTCGTTTATGAGGATTGTCCAACTCCTTAGCATACTGATAACCAAACAATCTTTCAGCTAGTGTCCTATTAAATCTTTCAACAATGGCTTGGTCTCTATGAATTTCTCTTCTACCGCGTCTTATATTTACATTATGTTTATCCATGAACTGTGTAACAGCACCCATAAATTCTCTACCTGGATCTACTTGTAATAATTTTGGATATGTTAGTTTTCTTTTATAAATATTTTCAAAAGCTTTAGCAACTTCCTTGCTGTCCTTTGAAGTCAGTGGTTCTGCCTCTTTATATCTTCTAGCAATATCAACAACACTCAATGCATACTTATATGTTTTTCGACCAACATTGTCATGTGGTAGGAATAATAAATCCGCTTGATGAACTTCATTCTTATTAGAAACATCAAACTTTGGCCTCACTATTTTCTTTGGTGCAGGTAAATAAATCTGCCATACCGCTTGTTTCTTTAAGAAATTCAATGCTTCTTTATCATTTACTTTAGCTGCTTTTGCTAATTTCTTAACAGCTGTTAAACCTTTCCAAAATCCTTTAGGACTGTAATAAATTTTCTCCATTTTTTTATTTAAGATACATTTCTATAACATAAAACACAAAAATGAATCAACAAATCACACTGGCCAAGTTTGAAGAAAGGCACAAGGAACAAAATGAATATAACACAATTAAATGGGCAGATTTAAAACAGAATAAAATCTATACTATTACAGATTACAGATGTGTGGATACTATTAATGGTGAAGCTATGATTTTAACATTAAATGATGACACTGAAGCATGGACACCACTCTCTCTCAAATCTAAAATTGAACAAGCTAAATCTAAAAATTAATATGGAGTTGCCATATTATGATAAAGGACCTATTAGGGTGAAGCCAAGTTAAAAACAATACAAAAAATCAAGTATCAACTTTTGATTTTGTCTATTGAAAAATTTGTAAATAACCTATTTTTTTTTTTATTTTTTTTTTTTTTTACCTGATTCGCACTCAAATGAAAGTCAAAATTTAGTGCCCATTTATATTTTTTTAACATGTCTGTTTTGATTTGCTCTCGTAGTATTATTTTTCTTCAACAGAAATCTCAAACTTTATAGGTTTTCTAACATCTGCTTTCATTTGTTCATATTTATCCATCTCTCCCATGATCAATTTAAATTCTTCATCAGATACATTACCATCTTGTAAATTGGCAAGTGGAAACTTTATTTGCAATAGAATTAAGTTTTGCCATTGCAAGTATACGTATTTCATCATGTTTTTCAGCCTTTTTCAGTAGTTTAGTATTAACAAATGTGCTTGTTAATGCAAATGCACCACATATACTACCCGCAATACCAAGGCCCAAGGAAATGGGCACTCCTACAACAGTTAATAATAGCCTGGCACTTGTCCCACCCATTACCAGACCAATAGTAGTTAATCCAGACTGAACACCA
Source organism: Conchocele bisecta (assembly GCA_029237695.1). Classification (NCBI taxonomy): domain Eukaryota; kingdom Metazoa; phylum Mollusca; class Bivalvia; order Lucinida; family Thyasiridae; genus Conchocele; species Conchocele bisecta. Next base: position 57,986,821 of record CM055272.1, on the reverse strand, counting down.
TTTAATATGTTCAGAGCTCTTTTATATTTATTTCGTATTGTTTTCCTTGTCTCAACCTCATTTTCTAGCTTATGTTTTAAAGCACTTATTTCACTAAGCCTATAATGTTCTATTCTATTCTCCTCAACTGGTAGCGGTGGATACAGTTTATTACTCATTTTATTTTTTTATAATTTTTAAAATAAAAATTTAAATATCTAATTCAATCAATACATTTACAATTGAAATGGAAGCTCTACTATATGTTGTAAGTGAAACGAAATTTAATACACTTCCAGAAGCAAGCTCGATTGGAGTTTGAAATATTGTATATGCCGAACGCTGTCCTATGTTTTGTTAAAGTTGCATTTCACATTTGGGGTGCCATTAATACTAATCCCAATTTTAACTTCATCGGTTGCAAATCCATCCAATTCTTTGACACTGCATAAAACCCATTCGTAAAACTCTTCCACTGCACAACATAGTATAACCACAGTTTTCATGCGCTGAACCAGAAACACCATTTCCAAATGCAAATTCATAAGTGCCATCACGTAATGGCCCATATTCTTCTGCCCATACAGTTATATTATGGTTTACCTTGCTTAAGGTCATGCATTGTTTGTTTTAGGTTTGGGACATACATTTTATCTCTTACAAGAGTAGCAAATTCATTCATTTTATTTTTAATCAACTCATCGCCTGTATCACTATATGATTTCGTTGCATGATAATTTGTATCTCCATATATAGACATTTTACTTTATTGTTTATCTTATTTCAAATACAATAAAAATTGGCAGTCCGTGATTATTTAATAAATTATTACTATTGTCTCTGACTTCAATTCCCAACTCGTCTATGATACCACTTTGTAATTTTCTATATTCCGGATATTGAAATGATATTGTATCCGATTCCCCAAACGTAGTTTTGCTGATGGGTACAGTACAAATAATGTTACTTATATTTCCATCTAATAGATTGTGAGATGAATACTGACTTGATTCAGATAAATTATAAACAGATTTGGTAGCAAAATCAACTGCATTGACGCTTGTATAAGTACCACTATCCAACTGTGGATATATGTCAAAACCTAGTAATTTAAGTATATTTTCAGGAATATTAACCTCGTGTCCGGTTGCAACTGTACAAGTACATTTCCCATTAGATTTATTTACACTAAGTGACAAAGAGGCATTACTTAATAAATTACTTAATCTATCAAATGAATATAATCCAGCGGGAATTGTCACTACAGTTGGTTTAGCTCTAACAGTAGACCACTTGTATGTTTCATCCTGCAAAATATTGTACCAATCAACCCAGTATGTAAGACTTTTCAAACCAATTTCTCGCTTAGAATCTGTATTATTAATATATTCTTGTAGTGGAATTGGTTTTGTAATGTCAGTTAAAGTTGTATACATTTTTTTTTATATATATATATATTTATATATTAAAAAAAACAACAATGGCATTCAAATTTAATGAAGATGCAAACTACAATGTCAACCATATATATGCTTTGAAAACGGTTCCAATGTTTTACAATGTTGATGTTTATGTTACAAAAAATAAAAGTTTCAAAGCTACATATTCCAACGCATTAGCGGGGTATCCAAACCCCTCAATAACTGGTAATGTCTCAAACAACAACAAAGCATATAACAATTGGATGAATAATCAAATGGGGTGGTATCAGAATCAATTTAACTTTGCAATATGGTGTGCTACTTGTGGGTGCGGTGTTTCATATAACCAGCATTTAACAATTACAAATGATCCGTTTTTGAGATCCTTATATGACTTCGAATCTTAGCTCAAATGAAAGTTCCTTTACCAGATGATCACAGCTATTGTTGGTATGATAATAATTTTGATCTTTCAGCTTACCATAGAATATGCACTGAATTTAGTATTAATCCAAATAAGGATTTCAGACAAAAAATAGACCATGTGAATCATAATCTTGGCGGTTTTACAATGTTTATGAGACCTTCAAGAGGGTTATAGATTGAGCCATGGAGGTAGGGTATCACCATTTTTTGATGTACACGATTCTTTTACCCATCACGTCGATATTACTAATGCTTGGACTAGTTTTGTTCTAGATAATTCAATTGGGTTCACTCAAGCTGGAGTTGAACGATTAAATGATAGTATTAGAGTTTATGTGTGGTCAATTCTTGGAGCTCAATCTCAAACAAGAACTTCCATTATTGGTACTGGGACTGCATTTGATGCGCAAAAACAATATTTAGCCAATGTTAATGATGCAATTAATAGAGCTGTAGACTTACCCACAATAATTTCAAACTATCAAAATGTACTAAAATAATGCAAGGTCAAAAGTTGATTTTGTATATGGAATTGGTTTGTATATGGCCCCAAGCAACATGGATTTGCAGATAGGAAGTATTCAAAATTACAATAATGTAATTTGTAATTGCAAGTGTGATCAAACTGTGGGGTTTAATGGTGATGTAAATAGACCCAGTTCCACCTTGTACAAACACCAGAAAAAGTATTGTTAAACCTTTGGATGTTAAACCTTTGAACCTTTGAAGTTAAACCAACGTACAAACAACAAATAGAAGAGTCAAACATGAAAATTATAAAACTGCACTACATGGTTAGTTTGCTTGGGTTAGGACTATTATTTTATTTCGAGACTATAATCCTTATGGCCTATAAAGAAGCCCGCAACTGTAATAATCAAAACCCATAAATTATTGGCTAGCCATCCAACAGCCTTTCCTGCTGCATTCAACAACCAAGATACTATTGATCCAATAATTTCGGGTAATGCATCCACTGCCTTCCCTGCTAGCATACCCAGTAATGAACTCAGATGTTGTAATTGTTTCTGTATCCATTATTTAGCTCCACCTTTTCCTGGTGGCTTGAGAGCGGCTGCACCACCACTTGCACCTCCAGTAATACTTAAAATTAAAGTAGAGATTATAAACCCTATAGCTGTCAAAACAGAAACAATAGTTACCCCCTGTTCTTTGAAGAGGGTTTTGAGTCTTTCTCTTAAAGTAGTATATTTGTGTAATATTCTATCAAGGGTCTCTTTTATTCTGGATACTTGAGTTCTTAAATTTTCTCTATCAACTGAAATCGCCTCAAGACGTGCTTCACTCTCAGATACAATAGCAGCTATTTCTTTTTCGACACGGTCTGCATCTGGACTGTCTGAATCAAATGTAGTTACAGCTGCCAGCTTTAACACTGCAGCATCTTTAGTTTTATCCAATTCATTTAACTTGGCAAGGTTGTTGGTTAGTGAGCCTCTTGATTGTTGAAGTGCTTTGTTTAAGGCTTTAAGTTCTCTTAATGGCAAAGTTTCAAAATCATGTGTAATTGTAGTTGATGTTTCTTTTGATAGTGTATCAATGAGTTCTTTTACATGTGTTTCTGTTTCATCAACTTTACTTGGTAATTCAGACATTTCTATGTTTTCAAGATCTGGCAATTCGTTTTCTATAGTTTGTATTTTATTAACAGCTTCTGGAGCAAAGTGGACCTCTTGTAGTTTCAATAACCGTTTTAATTCAGCTGTTCCTTTGCCCTTAAAAGTTCTTATTAATTTATTAGGGTCCCCATTTTTACTAAGGCGGTGATCCTTCCAGAACAGTGTTTTGTTTTCTGTGTGTAGGTCTGGAATTAGTAACTGAAACTCCTGATATGTTACGTTAAACTCCTTTTGGAATAGAGTTTCAAAAAGCTCTAAAGATTTTACTCGTAGAGGACGATCATTCTCTGGAGTTAGTTTTTCCGTTTGTAAATCAGGTAATATCATTGGAACATCAGGGGTTATCAGTTGTGTTTCTTCATCACCATTAGGGTCATACGTCTCATTACCATAATGCATAAAATCTCCTTCTCCACCTTCAGCCATTATTTATTATTTATTTTAAAGTATGTAATTTATAAATAAAATTAAAAAGAATAATGACAACATACGGAAGAAAACTTAATCCCTACAGACATTTAAGAGAGCCTCTCGGTGTAAAAGGAATTAGACAATCAGTTACAATAACAAATAATCCATCTACAATTGATCAAAACCAACAGCTTTTAGTGTGATTCCCAAATTTAGGCCCAAATGATTTAATCGTACCTGGAACAGTTCGTTTAGCTTAATTGCATTAACCTCCACTGATGACAATCGGAGAGTGGTTCAAAATCTTGGTCGTGCAATCGTTAAGAAAACAACTATTAAAATATCTGGTAATGAAATTTTATCAATCGATGATTCAGATGTGTATTACATCTATCGTGACGTATGGAAAACATCTTCAGAGCGAAATAATATGGTTTATCAAGGTATAGATACTAGTGCAGGTTCAAATGTAACAATATTAAGAACTGGAGCAGCAAATGCTAGTTCTGGAAACGCTGAAGATAAAGCTATCGCAGATACATTTGGTAATCGATTTTATATACCATTAGATTTTGAACTTCTTGAAGCCCATATGCCTTACTATCAATCTGGTTTGGGTGATAGACTCGAATATGAACTTACATTTAATGATTATTCAAGGGTAATAATAGCCACAGGTGATTTAGCTGCTAATTATGAAATTAATAATTAATATAAGTTTAGAATTTGATATGGTCACAGAGCCTAATTTAGCGACAATGGTAAAAAATCAATACATGGGACAAATGTCAATTTTGTATTATAGAATTCTTAGGCATCGAAGGATACCTAAAAATAAAAGTGATTCTATATGGAATATAAATTTGAATACCCCTGCTAGGTCCATGAAGGGAATTGTAATGGTATTTGAAGAACAATCATCACCTTTTGCAAGAGAAAGTGAAACATTCTATAATCCAAAAATAAATAATGTTGAAGTAACAATTGAGGGTATACCTAATCAACTATACAGTCAAGGGATGAAAGCATATAATATATGGGATGAAATGCGCAAACACTTTGCCGGCGGAGATATTAATGATCCGATAGTGAATGTTGTCAGTAAAGAATTTCATGTGGCCAGTGTGACAATTGGCAAATATCTTACAAAACAATATGCACTCTGGCTTGACTTAAGAACAACAGATGATAATAGTTTACATGGGAATGGACGGAGAATAGAAAATGCGAGTGAAGGTATTACAATTCAGATTACTAAAGAAGCTGAAGCTGCAGGTGTTAAAAATAATATATATATTTATTTATAATTCAAGATGCGCAATTAAATATAGAAAATGGAAGATTTGTATCGGCGTTGTATTGATTTGCAAAAGTATGCACATAGTGCAATTGTTTGTGGTCAAACAGGATGTGGAAAAACAGAATTTGTTTTAGACTTATTAGAGCTTTCACAACAACAAGGTGGGTATGATGGGGTGTTTGATAATATAGTTATTCTTTGTCCAACTATAGCATGGAACAAGGCTTATAAAAACAGAAGTTTGATAAAGGATGTGCGTGACCAATTGATAAAAAAATAACGATTGTTAATCCAGTTGGCAATAATGGCGAAGAGAAACTACAAGATCTGTTAAGATTATTTTTTAATAAATCTGCTGGAAGCCCAACATTATATATCATTGATGACTGTTCAGCTACAAAGCAATTAACAAAGAAAAAGGATATGTTGTCACAGCTCGCATTCTCTGGACGACATGCAGAGCAAAGTGTTTGGGTTATATCCTAGAGATATAATTCAGTATTAAAAGACTTAAGAGAACAGACAAAATGGCTGTGTATGTTTTATACGAAAGACAGAGATAGTTTTGAGGACTGTTTGAGAGAAAATGATGTTATTTCGACACTAGAGGAAAGAAACAAAATAAGAAAAGAGTTATCGAAAACAAAACATTCTAAGTTGCTTATTAGAACTGATCAACCTACTGGTTATAAGTTGCTTAAGTAATGCTTAGTATTACTTAGTATTACTTAATATTTCTTATTTTGCTTATTTTACTGGATTTTAACTTGATTTAAGCTTGATTTAACTTGATTTAGCTAAGCAGTTCATATATAACAATGTTAAGAATTGTTCAGCAAATATGTATTGCTTAACATTGTTGAGTTGTTCTAAGCAAATTTAACTTAAATAATAGTATGAATATATGAAATGTTTGAGATATTGATATTCATACAATTATTGATTATTATATTTGGATCGGGTTGGGTTTATTTTAAATTAAAATATATATTATGCAAAATTAAAAATGAATTGTGAGGAACTTATAGAACAACTAAGTGATGATAAAGTATCCAATGATAATGCTGTAGGCGAAGTAAATAATGATCACTTAAAACAACGGTTATCTTCGATTATTTCAGGTGGGAAATCTGTTCAATATTTGGGTAAAGATATAACTATTTCACAACTAGAAGAGTTGTCAAATGAACAAATATTAAAATGTATAAACAGATATGAAAGTAGATTGGGTGCTTCAATGACGAAAATTCTTGGTAATACTATTTTGAATATGTATGCTCTAGCTGTAGGTAATATCTTGCCTATACCAGCAGGAAATCATGATAAACTCGTAGCTGATTTAGAAGGAGACCCATTTGTTGACCATGCATTGACTAGTACTTGTTGTGAGTTGTATTTTAGGTTTGGAGCATTTCTGGCACCTATTACTGCAGCGATAACAACATTTAAATATTGTCAATTTAAAAATATAAATGATATAAATAAAAATAATGGAAACGGAGAACATACAACAGGTTCCTGATTAAGAAATTCCAGAACGAAAAGAGGAGATTAAACAAGTAACAGCAAAGAACCCAAAGAGGGTTGAAGCTGGTAAAAAGGGTGCTGCTGATAGAAAAGCCAAACAAGAAAGTCTATTACATATGGTACATAAGAAAAAAGTAGATATACAACCAGAAGAACCAGTTACAGTGAAAGTCTATAAAACCTCGAATATAATATATTTTATATCGGGAATGAGTTTAGTTGGTGGGTTTGTATTTGGCTGTAAATTGTTCAATCGAAATAACATTGAAACAAAAGAACCTGAAATGCCTAGTGTAAAACACAATCCGCATCTGATGGAGTAAACAATTAATTAAATTAAATTAAATTTATTATTAAGTAAAATAAAAAAAGATGACGGCAATTAATACAGATGGAAAGATAATAGGAAATCTTGCATATCATGCTGCTGTAATAACGGCGCTTGAAATCGGATATGCGCAGATAATGAATAAAATTATAAGACAGGCGGTGCCAAAACTGCAAAACATTGATGGTTTTATAACTTATGGCCTCTGTTAAATGTTTTTTAAGAAAATTTACCTGGACCCCTTGGCCCTAATTTGCCCCTACGAAAAGAGAATAATGCCACTTATTGTTAAACAAGGTATAATTCCTGATAATATTTTGAAGTAATAAAATTATTATATAAAACAAAATGGCGGGAATAGCTATGATGGTTGGTGGCGCTTTAGTTAATGCATTGGCGTTTACAGGGAGTAATTTCTTATTCAGTTCATTGGGGAATAATTCTGCGATTGAAGAACGCAAAAGGCATGATAATGCCGTAGAGCAATTGCAAAAGGCACAGGCACAGTGGGCAGAAAAAAGAACGGAGAGATTAGACTGGATTAATAGTGAAATTAGAAAGCAGAACCACGCTGCTAAGACGTTTGAGGATGTAGATGAAGCTATTAGGGAGTATAATGCTGTTACGGCACCGGTGATAGGTGCACAACAATTACAGTCGTTCGGAGGAGAGCCGGTATTGAGTGATTATTATACACCTTCACAGAGTCAAAAGGATAGAGAAATTATATTTATAGTGGGCGGCATGATTGTGGTAGGGATTGTGGCACATAGATTTGTATAATAATGTTTTAAATCAAAGAAAATGGTCCTTGGGTGAAGCCAATGCAGGTGCCTATACAACACCCCTAGTTTGATACTTATAACAATTATACATTTTTTTTTTTTTTTTTTTTTTTTTTTACTACCGATGTACAATGTTTTTGAAAAATGTATGGTTTACAAGCAACGATAATCGTGTTTAATAACATTCATTTGTTCTGTTCGAGTTATCTGCCAGCCGGTAGACGGGTGGCTCTGACATCACTGATGTATGTGTTCCGCTGATTAAAATTATCTGTTCGGACACCGTATTGAAAAAAGCCTGTATATGTATATTAGTATGCCGCCTTCTCTACCTTTAGGATGCCCCCTGTACATGTTGTGCAATCTATCAAACACATGCTGACAGATATACATTCTTCGTTCTCCCTAGAGAGAACGAGGAATGTGGGGGCTCCCATGGGGGCTGTCAGAAAACTCTGATTTTGTAGGTTTTGGTACGGCATTCACATCTCATGGATGCAAACTGGGCTCGGCTGGTGCCAATTTTCCATCTGGGGTGTATGTGCATTAGATCACAGACACTATGGGCTTTGCTTCCCTGTTATTGTTAATGCATGTTTTTTCATGAACATAATTTGCTGGCCATGTGTAGATAGTATGTACATATATTGATATGGTGGTGTACATGTAGGCTACCATCACATGACATTTGACATTAAACATGTTTATTATCAGCGAACAATAAGTATACACCCACTTTAATTGAATTCACCAACAAGAACGGATTAAAGAATGGCGGACTCTGTTAAAACTATGTCGAAATATTCGACTGATGCTATAGATTTGGCAATGAAGATGGGTTTGTCGGAGGAGGAATACCAAAAGTATGAACATTTAACAAAGAAAGTTTTGAAGACGCTTGGCGAGCGAAAAGAAAAAGAACAAATCCCTGTTGGAAAACTGCCATCGAACAAAGAGATTTTTAAAAATAACATTATTCCAACAATAAAATCCAGCATCGAAAAATTTGAAAAAGTCGAGTTGAAAGGGAGTGCCTTGAAGGTGGAGCTTTATGATTTTGATGTGGATGTGGATACAATGGACCTGAGCCAACTGAAACGGGCTCATGCGAAAATAGTTAAAGTTAAAGATGACGTGGCCATATTTGACTTAATAGTGCGGTTTCTTCGTGGGGCTATATACCATAGAATGCATTCTATTTGCGAGGTAAACAGTTTCAGAAAACTTTTGAAAGAGATGGATATTGGGTATTCTACGGCTCTGCGTTTCATGACATTCACATCTATTATACTAAGATTTCCTCGACTGATTGTATGTGGGTTAAATTTCTCGCAAATATACAAATATAAGGATACTTTACAAACATATTTCATAAAAGAAGCTGCTGACATGGGGGCCCCCGTGTCAATTCCAATAAGTATTGAAGCTGCTGGAAAGTGTTTTGAAATTCAATATATTTTTGAGGGAAAAACGGATGTTCCCACCAAGAGGCTTCCAACATCTGTAAACTATTCCTTCACAGATGAGTACCTTAGTGAATTTGACATTGGCAACATTGGGAAGATTGAAAAGAAAATGGTTGTGAGAGATATTGATTCGGAAATGACCAGCCTTGAGAAGCTTGGCATATAGCATCAAAATGACAGACTATTGCATGATTGTAGTTTGTATGCATATTAGTGTATTTAATTTGCCACAAAGATAATTACACGTTGATCTTGCCGATCAAGTGGATGTTTATCATGTTTATCATAAAGAATGTATTGTTATCATTAGCATATATACTACACTGATAATTAATATTGCAAATGTAATTGAGGGTCACTCAAAAAGTAGTTTTGTCTTTAAGTATTAAAATAAGGTGTTTCTTAACGAGTACAAAACAACTATATAGGTTTGTACAATTTGCAGGATATAAAATAAAAAAAAAAGGAAACTCGGGCTCTGAGAAATTTTGTGTCGCCGGATATTTAAATAGTACAAAACAACTATATAGTTTTGTACAACAAGCATTGTTTTGATAAATTCCTAGTCTCAAGGGCTGAGAAGTTTACAATTGAGATGATATTGTAAGATGTTCATATAAAGTACAAAAATACCAAACTATATAGTAGTTTTGCACATTTGTATATTTAAACTTCTAACCACAGGGTCTGAGAAAGCTAAAACTGAGATTATATTGCAGGAGCCCCATATTCTATATATATTTATGTACATGTATACATGTAGGTACGATTATCATAATACTTGTATGTAGGGTTGGCCCTAAGCAAAACTAAATAACGTATGTATATATGCCTGAGTAAAATCCAGAGTTCCGCAGTCAAAACGGAAAGCGAGATATACCGCCGAAATTATAGGCATGGTCTAGTCTGACCAAAGTTGCCAGTCAGGGTCGGTTATCTAAATAATGGGTTCATACGTTCAGTCAGCCAATCAGATATTCCATAATATTCGCGGCAAAAACGATTGGGGCGGGATTAAATGCTGCGCGTGTATTCATGTCTGGATGCATGACAAACCCTTACAATGCTGAATTCATCTTTGTCGTCTGCCTTTTAATTTTAGTTTTACACCGGTCTCGGTAGAGCCGGTGGCATATCGTGTTTGGACTGTGTATCCTTGTGTCTGTCCTTCACAAGTTCGCTGGAGTTTCGAAAATATATCTGCCACCCTGTGGAATTCGTGTGCCAACAGGCCACATTTTCTTGTACGTAATGAAAACCTGGTTTGTAAGCACCTGATAATTGTCTCAAATGTATCATTATAAGTTTAGTTTTTCTCACTATAAGACACGTGTATGTAGACACGTGTAATGGGGTAACACGCATACAATATTAGTTCTGAGTACATAACTCTAATTGAATTTAATTACACTGCATTAAATAAGCGTTATTAAGGAGTAGTTCTTCCAAATTTGCGTTTATTTCATTTCTACTTCGTGGAAAGTGACATAACAATCTTGCTAATACACACTTTCTTAGGTAAGTTTGTGGTAATAGTTTTGTGTTATATTGTAGAATTGTTTCTCAATAACAATATAGCGAATTATGAACGTCAACGCCCTACAGGTTTTCCCTATATTTTAGAGCGCGAAACGTAAATAAAATTGAGCAAATTATTGACCGTGGTGTAGCCATATAGTGCATCCTGTGCAGCTAATGCAAAATGGGATATGGTCCCAAAACGTTTACACAAGTAATCAACGGATCGTCATGTCGCAGTCACACTGCACCAGCAATCATACATTGCAGATAATTATATTATCACTAGTAAATTGAATTACAATGGTACCACATGTGTTATCATTCTCATGAGAAGATTATAATAAATGCAGTGCACCAGATAACCATATGGAGGCGATTCTCATGTGCAGTACTCTATGACTAAATGTATTAAAAATCGGTATCGGTGCATTCACTTAGCCGATAAAACATGATGAAAAAGAAATTTTAGCGCTTTCGCGAACTTAAAAGTGGGGAAATTTATTTTAATTCCTGCTTCCTTTCACACAGCTTCTTGATATTCGTTAAACTAAAGCACCACCAGGCGCGCTTCGTTGTCTTCTGACAACTATTGTTACCAAATCCATTGAAACGCATTTGCCAAAGATGATGCTCCAGAGACTATGCAGGTAACTTGCACTCTATACACATTCTGACATGTGTATCGCCATTAAACATCAAATAATAAAGGTTATTGTAACTTAGCGGGTCTCGGAGTAAGCTTTTCTTTTCCTTTTTCCTTCTCAGTATAGTTTACATATATAGACTTTTCGGTAGCATTTCGGAATATTATTTCTATTTTGCATAATAACACACTGAAATTACTAGTGGTTCTGGCGAGTTTTGGAACAGGTATAACGGTTCTTATGCCGTCTGAATCATATTTTGAACCACCTGTAACCATTGTTATATCCTGTTTATTTCAAAATAGAAGTATAATGTACGGTGGTACCATTCATTTGAACCATCTCAGTGAAATATTTCAAATGAGTGGTGCTAACACACCATGATTATATATCATGGATATCGATGTGTATTACCTGTATGTGGGGTCCTTCAAGTCATTAGGTCTCAGATATGCGCAAAACGTGATGAAGCGGATTACTGTTCGATCCACATGTTTCTGCCGACGAACATTTGAATATTAAATGCAATAAATCTAAAAATTATATAACAAAAAGGTCACCCTTCCATTTACTTATTTCATGAAATTCGAATATATATATATATATATATATATATATATATATATTGATTTTATTGCGAATACAATGTTCCTATGGGAATGTATAAGACGTTGGCGTGGGGGGGGGGGGGAGTGTTGGTGTCGAGGATGTGGGGGACGAGTGAAATAAACGAACAATTTAATCTGAAACCTGCCTACTATATATCTGGGGAATATCGGTCAACAAATTCCAAAAATATTTAAAAAAAATCTATTTTAGCCCCCATTGTAATATCCCATAGAAAAAATTGATTTAACTATCAAATCAATGTTTCATGGAATTTCTTGAAATACAAGAAATGGGGAGGGTAACTTTTTGATGAAAAAGTTCTTATATATAAATATTGTTTTAGATTTAATGTTTGTACATGGTAACATGCAAATGACTGTAAACAATTACATGTTATTATAATAGTATTTCGTTTTGACTCAGTGTAGTTCAAATACTAGTCATGAATGTACAGTCTCAAAATAATTATTACATGATCTATGAAATTGCAAAATAACTTGCAGACAGCAATTAATCATTGCAACAGCGATCCTGCATTCATTGTGCATGACCCATGCTATTTGACCGGGTCATGTCTGGTCTGCACACTGGAGTTACTCAGAGTTCATGACCTCCAAATAATGGTGCAACCAGTCTAGTCCCAGTTTGGACAATGCATCTTCATGGTTCAGTCAGGGTTTATACTGTTTGTCATTCAGTCCATCAATTGGTAAACTATAACAGTAGCCAGACTTGCTAAACTGGCATCAGCATTATTTCCGCAACATGCGGCATGTTTACACTATCCAGTAATAATTTGCATAAGAGTGTCACATAAATCGTGCCAATACGTAGCAGGGTGCCCGAATTGCGCGATGGAAATAGGCGTGAGTAATTAACACAGGTCGATGTGCACCAGCCTGCGAGTAATATTTGGAAATCGGGTGATGATCGGCAAGGAGATAAGAATATTATTCGTAGAAAACTAACTTGATTAAATTAGGATTAAATATAAATATATTGTCTTATGTACATGATGTATGATCGGATGTTATATGTTCGTTACATTTGGAAGCAGTGTGCTTACTTCCTGATCAAAATGTACATGTACAATCAGGGATGCTACGATGACATAGTACGATATAATTAGTGAAACGGGCCCCTAGTGTTTCATTGACGAAATGGCGAACAGTACAGATCCTGATCAGATACACAGTCGGATCTGGATTGACACTGGTCGCAAAACCCATAAGACACATTTCTCCAGTCACAGTCACTTGTAAGTTCTGTCACAACCACAAGATGGCCACGAGCAAATTTCTAGCTTATGCCAAGCATTATAACATTGATATTGTACTTTGGACGAATTTGTTCGACCATCACTAGTTTGTTGGAATAAATATTTTATTTTGTACATCACAAACTGAATATCCATGCATGTTGAACCTGATCAGACTGTAACACGACCAGCAAACTGCTTTGGATTTATACTAATCACAAAGGTAATACACCATTGGTTCCAAAACCTATTTATTTCTGGGGCTCGCTTAACTAAACTTCGTACGACTAAAATGTTTGTAAGTGCAATATTATTATAGTCTGCAACGCTTCGTATGCCAACTTATGGGCGCGAATTGTTCGGTTGTAAGATTTAGTGGCCATATTGTTAATCGCTGTATTTTCTCCAAACACTGAACTTTCCACCATCACCTCCAGCAGGCCAGAGTCTGACATATGCTTGCCAATTGTTCGCATAAAATTTAGAGCTGTATGGAAGCCACCAAGTCTTAAGAGCAATGTTTTGCATGTATCTGGCTCATTCCATTGTAGTTCTTTAGCTTTACAGTACAGCTGCTCATCCAGAGTTATGACTGTTGATTGGTTGGGATTAAGTGTTTCTGAGATTTTGAGACATCTACATATAACTGTCCATAATGTATTGGTATCATGTGCTGGGGAGTTCAATATAGGTAGGTAGCCTACTGTGGTTGTTTCTGGACACACATGAGACCTTTCTCTGCCAACATCCCGTATGTATAACCACCACCACCACCACCATCACCACCATCACCACACATAAACTGATTGTGCAAACACTTTCCTGAAAATCCTGAAATTAACAACTCTTGGTATGTCAGGAATATACCATAAAGTACGGTGCGTGATATTGTACGTGTAACAAATATGATATCAACTATACATTATTCTAGCCCAGGTATATCATTGACTCTATCTGTATAGAGAATATATTGTTGTTTTAGGATGATTGGACTCTAGTCCAGTTGCCACCCTTATATGTTCTATATGCCACCTTGTTGTCGTGAGAAGTGTATTGTTTTTTCATGGTTTCATACTCACATGGGTCTATAGAAAAAATTTAGCTTGGTTGTCCAAGCGACAACTTTGGGGAACTCCCATAATTTGCATAAATCCAAGATGGCCGCCACGGACGAGGGGAAAATCTAACTTTTTAAGTAGTCAACATAGAAATCACAAGTGATACCTCTTTTCTATATCATTTTGACCTGAGGAATCGTTTCCTGACGTCCAATTTTGTGATTCATGGTCATATTATGGGTCAAAGGTCAAGTTCAAGGTCATTTTCGGCCTACAAATGGTAAAACAACATCATAATAATCCGAGTTTCATGATCTTTAAGTGTATTGTAAAGTTTTCCATGGTTCTGTGTAACGTAGTGCACTTTTCAGAGCGATTGGAGGTGAATGTCATACACTTGGGGTGAAGGTCGAGGTCAGTTGGACCCCAAAATCCCTCAAAACATTGAAAATGGCATATTTCAAGGTCATTTTTAGCTGAAAATGTTCAAAATTCGCCTATTTTCACAATATTCAGCCTCATTGATGCGCTTTATGATGTGTGTGTATCACTCCTATTACCGGGCGCAGTTTCTGCGGGGGCGATCCGTGTAACCACCCTTCCTGCCTTGTGGCTTGAAGGGGTGCGCCGAAAAGTCAGCGGCGGAAACTCGGAATACAACAACAACAACAACAACAAAAGTTTTTTCGAACACCAAACTTGAAAAAAACAAGGATGATCTTGAAGTTCTCCACGTTCTAGCGGTAAGTAGAACTTCATAACATGATACAAACATAAGTATGTCCAGAATATCGCAAATCTAGTTCTCAATGCTGGTCCCTTGTTCATATATTAATGTAAATATTTGTGTCATTGGTTTTCGCGTGTTGATATTTTCCACGGGAGGGACATTTTATGATGTCCCGGGTAAAGGGTTGGGGGGGAAAACTGAAATGGCTCCGCCCTAGGGGAACCCCTGGCCAATTTTTTTTTAGGGTTGGACTTGGAATATTTTTACTAATTCACTGAAACAATTTTAATTACAAATGTATATGTAAACTTTTATTTTAATTTCATTTACATTTTTCATATCTGTTTTGCTATTTCAGGTATGGCTGACTCGAGATGTCTTCTCCCAGTGTGTCACGGAGGTGGATACGATACACAATTCGGTGAGCGTGGGATCAACAGGCTCATCGCCGACTAAATGATATCGTACATCTTGCGGTAATTATAACTTATTATAACATGATACAACATAAGTATGTCCAGAATATCGCAAATCAGTTCTCAATGCTGGTCCCTTGTTCATATACTATTGTAAATAGTTGTGTCATTGGTGTTCGCGTGTTGATATTTTCCACGGGATGGACATTTTATGATGTCCCGGGTAAAGGGTTGGAGGAAACTGAAATGGCTCCGCCCTAGGGGAACCCCTGGCCATTTTTTTTTAGTAGTGGTGGTCTTGCAATTATTTTACTAATTAACTGAAACAATTGTAATTACAAATGCATATGTAAACTTTTATTTTAATTACATTTAAACTTTTCAGATCTACTGTGAAACGAGTTATTTTCGTTGTCCTTTAATTTTGGGTTCAATGTCATATACATGTACTATCATTCAAGGTCAATATCATCTGGGTCCACAAAAATCCACCTCAAACCTTCAAAATGCAGTATACTGTTTTGCTATTTCAGGTATGGCTGACTCGAGATGTCTTCTCCCACGTGTGTCACGGAGGTGGAGACGATACACAATTCGGTGAGCGTGGGATCAACAGGCTCATCGACTCCGCCAAAGCCCGTGGAGATGATGAACTGCAGACTAAAGCTACAGGACATTATTAATGATGGTGGTGATGCCGCAATCATAGTCTGCCACAAAGGCTGCTACTGTACTTATACATCAAATTTTATTATTAGAGAGACGTAAAAAGTCACAGAAAAGAAAGGCTGCAGATGAGGGTGGTAGGGTGACGACTAGATCTCATACTCAGACAACTGGTGTGTTCGATTACAAACGTGATTGTATATTCTGTGGTGATGAATGTTTACCCGTGGATGAGAGACACCCAGAGAGGATGGGACCGTGTTCGTGAGTGTTTAACAAAAGAACGTTTTGACAAAGAACATAACCCACTCCCAACTTTGCAAGATGTCATCCTTGATGTTGCTGAGCACGTAATGACGATATCGCTAGAAAGGTCAAGTTGCACATTGCTTTTGTGTATGACCTACCTTCCGCCGAGTGCAAGTACCATGTACGCTGCTATAACAGTTTCATGAAAATCCCCAAATATGCTGATTTGCCAACTGGTAGTGTAGATGAAAATGCTCTGAAGCAAGTCATTGGGTGCATGAACCATGACAGTTCTAGAATATGGAACAGTGTTGAACTACATTCCCTGTACTCTGATCTAGGTGGCGAGCTCTGTCGACGTGACATGTTTCGAAAGCTGACAGACTGTATGAGCAAAGACGTTATCGTTGTTCGGGTAGACGGATGTGCTTCCATTGTTGGTTACCGTGAGTGCTTTGCTAAAATGTCTCAAGGTAGTAAGTGTAAGTGACACAGATGAGGCCAGCATCGATTCCGTGGTGAGGCAGATCAGGAAGGAAGCACGGTCGGTCAAGTACAATAGTGCCAATTACGACCTATCAGAGTTTACAAAGGCCAACACAATCAAGGCGACAAGCTCAACCTTGTTGAAGTTAATTTCGGACCTGGTTTCCGGTGGTGAAGTGACCAAGAAATCTCTTAGTCTGAGCCAGTCATTCAGAGTCACGTTACAGGTACCAAGAAATCAGACAACATTAGGACTGGCCGTCAAACTGCAGCACCGACATGGCAGTTCCGAACTTCTCAGGCTCCTCCATGAACACGGTTTCACAACCTCATACGACGAGGTCCTCAGATTCCGAAAATCGGCCGCTCACTTTCTGTGTGACAATGCACAGCTTCTCCACCGGTTCATGGGGTTGTGTAGAACTGTCGGCGTTATCTTCGCATGGTTTGACAATCTCGATCTCCAGGTGTTTTCATCAACGCCCAATGGTCGACGTACTACCCATGTCCTCTCACATGAATTCCAGCAACCTCATCCCGCAGGTATAGACATTTCTTACAACCAGTATACGCCCTTGAAATTTCACAAGTTACTTTCATTGAAACCACTTAATGTTCGCTACATTATATTTGGCGAACCCAAACCAAAATACTAGCTTGCGACTACCTTGCCGCGCGTTTCAACTGCGCGCTTGCAGCAAGCTTACCGCAAGCTAGTATTCTTAGCTTGCTGCAAACTTGCTGCAAGGCAAGCTTGCTGCAAGCTTACAGAATAAGCTTGCGATTTCTGTTTGGGAAGTTTATCGTTTTGACGTCACGTTGCTCAGTTGTACCACATGCTCATAAATCAAAATGTAAAGTAGATAAAATGCAGAGTATTAACATAAAAATTGATTGTGCTATCGTATAAGTCAGTTCAACATTAGTAACAAAACCTACCCAATGCATTCGTTTGTGGGTCCTATCCAGACAGAAGAGGACACATATAGCATGTTCAAAATTAGTATCTAGACCAACAATGTTGTAATGATCAATAGCAAGAGACTGGCCGATACAGCCAATGCTGGTATAGAAGCCTAATCTTATGGGTCACGACCCACGTTTTAAGCAATGCTTGTGGTTTAATTACAGGTATTCTGGAGTATGGCCGTGCTCAGCCAGGGAAGAGCGTCTCATCATCCCAGACTCTCTAAGAAAGCCGCCCAGTCTAGGACCAGCAGCAGTTCGTCGGGCAGCCTTCCTCTGCAGCACTACACCGGGCCGACCAAGGTGAAACCTCCAGCTGTATATGTCACCTCTGGCATCTCCTATGAAGAAGCTTCTGATCGGCAGGCGAGTCTAACTACTGCGCAAGAGAAGGACATGAAGTGGCTAAACACGCTCAACACAAACGAGAACGCATGGAGTGGGGTGGATTCAATAATCAGGAGGCACGTTATGATCCAGCTCAGATGAAGCCAGCGAGTACCTACATGTTCGGACCCCTTATCGACGCCAAAGCCTCTCACCCGGACACAGTGCTGACTTCGCTGCAGTACCTTGAGACGTCATTGGCTGACATGGGGATGTCATATGTCCACATCTCCGTCGACATGCAGCTGTACATGGTGGCCTGCCAAATCAAGTGGAATGACATTGATCGCTTCAAAAACATCATCCTCAGGCCAGGAATCATGCACACCGTGCAGTCCTTCTGTGGCTGCATCGGCAAACTCATGTGCGGTTCAGGTGTTGAGCCTCTCATCAGTTCAGCGTTCGGAGGGATAGCGGGAATCATGAGCGGCAAGTCTTGGGTTCGGGCCATGCGAGCGTTCCGGATGGTTTCGACTACTCTTCTGAGCTACTCCCTCACCACTGGTCCCAAGACATTTCAGGACATGGACGACTACCTAGAGACATGTCGGCAACATCCAACTGGCAGGCACTGGGTCGATAACCTGATCAAGCCTACTCTGCTCGTCCATCAACTGATTCGTAGCGAGAGAGAAGGAAATTTCCTGCTGCAGCAGCTCACGCTCGAGCGTATGCTCCCCTACTTCTTCGCTGCTGGCCACCACCACTACGCCCGCTATATCACCCAGCACGTTCTCGAGATGCGCCACCTGCTGCCACCCGTAGCCAAGACGAGCTCATGTCAGGTGCCTTCGTGTGTCGTCACCTGGAGGGCAGCTGGAATGGCGTGAGCTCTGACCAGTTCGGGAACAAACTGCCATTCGAATCGGCAAGGGAGGCCTCAAGGGTATGACCCTTTCTCCAGAGATGGTCGCAGAGTGGATTGACTCGTTTCCTGTCACCGCCTACATCTCAGACACCATGGAACACGTCTATCCTGATCCCCCAGTCAAGGAGAGCGAAGCTAGTAATACAAAAAGTGGACCACGTCACAAGGAGGAGGGGAAGAAGAGGAGAGAGATGGATGCAGATGACCGACGTCGAATCGCGATCGAGCTGTCCAAAATGTCTCATCCGCTGGAGAACAAGTCGCCACACCTCTACAACATCGCCAACGGTGGATTTGCTCCTCTTGAAGCCGAGGTGAATGTTACGCTATCGGTCGACATAGGCGAGAGAATGTCTGCAGAGTTCAGGGCATCTCTCCCCAACGGATTCCATGCAACCATCTCTAGCCCATCAAGACTATGGAGCACATGAAAAAAGGTGTGAAAGTGGGGGATAAGACAATCTACGACCTAGAGACTATCTTCCTCAGACTGTTAACCGTCGGACAGCAACGGCAGATAGAGCTAGCACCCATCTTCCAGTACGAGCTGTGCCCGGTACCCCCATCCCTTATTGACGAATATGGTCGCCTAAGGAAGGCAGCAAAGCACCACTGGCCCACAAACTCTGCGTGCCGACACTACAACCACCACCAGCTGACGTCACCATTGTCGATGTGAGCCAACTCCTCTACCACATCGTTTGGCCATTCAGAGGAGACGCGTCCGTCCTCGTGGAGTCCATCAAGACCAGATTGTCCTCTCTAACTGGCGATAAGGTCTTAGTCTTCGACAAATACCACGACGTTTCTGCGAAGGACCATGAGCGGATGCGACGTGCTGGCCTCGGTTCCATCTGCTACGACCTCACCATCAACACACCGCTGCCCAGTCGAGATACCATCATGAGGAATAAGCACAACAAGTTGTAACTATCGAAAGTGCTAAGTAAGTTCAGCTTCGGCGAAGGCGTCACATTGGAGAGCCATACCGATGGTGTGTTCGCTCATGATGAAGCGGACATTACGATCATCTCGTTTCTACTCATGGCTGCCGAGTCCGACGCGCGAGTGATCCGTATCCTCTCAGATGACACTGATGTATTCGTGCTGCTCGTCTACTTTGTGTATGCACACAATATCCAGGCCACAGTGCAGATGGAGCTATGGAATGGAACTGTATGGGATATCAATGCCACCTGTGCCCAACTCGGCCCAAAGTGCCTACAGATCTGGAATGCATTACCTTACTGGCTCAGATACCACATCATACCTGTACGGCAAGGGGAAAGTGTCGGCCTTGAAGACGCTGCGAGCTGGAGACTTCCCTGGTCTGTACTCAGCCTTAGGGAGCTTGATGCAACCAATGCGCAGCTGATGGAAGCTGGCCAGGCATTCTTCGGTGCTCTTTATGGGCAGCGACAGGAAACCACAATGAGTGAGGCGAGGTACCGTCTGTACACAGGGAAATCTGGAAAGCTGCTCAAACTCATGTCGCTCCCACCAACTGAGGACAATCTCTTCCTCCACATTTTGCGCGCCCATCTACAGACAATACTTGCTAAATCGGCTGACCAGCAGGCTCCACCTGAACTTGACATCACGAAGTATGGGTGGGACATTAAAGACGACATCCCAGCACCAGCAATCTCTGACCAGCCACCAGGACCCAAGGATCTCATGGATGTAGTGCGGTGCGGCTGCAAGGCGGAGGGGAAGGCATCGCAGTACAGGAAGTTGCAGCTGTCACCATGGCAAGATCTCATGCACTGTGTACTGCGCGCGTGTACATGCAGTGACGGATGCTTTAACCCATTCAGGAGACTAGTAGCGGAGGATGAAATCGAGGTGGATGATGGAGACTGGAAGTAGACGAGGAAGTTGACAATACCAGTTCATTTGATTCTTATGATGAATATATAGGATTGCGCAATGCTTGATTTGTTAATATAACATAACGTTAATGATAAGGGCTACTATGCTAAACTCTACTTGTGCTTTATGGATGCTTGACTTTAGTAATTATCCGTAACAGTACGACCATAAGGCTATTGTTAGTTTTGCCGTCACCCCCAGTGGTGTGGGGTGGATCGCCTGCAGTGCTTGTTCATCCTTTCGGAAATTAAATTTCACTGGTTCGGCCCTTATGGTTTTGTGTCCGTGATAATTGAATCAGTTTATACCCCTTATACGGAATGTGGCTAAGTGATATGGTGTTATAACGGCACATGGCCTCTGGGCATGCTATCGAAAGTCAGGGCTGGTGCAGTGCTGATTTGGCGAATCCCACATGAAGGTGTACGACACACTGGTTGTTATACGGACGTAACTTTCCATTCATCCAGTCAATCAATATATCAATCAATCAATATATCAGCCAGTCATACTGAAACACTTGTCAGTCAACTCGGCATCATGAAAAAGTATGAAATAGACTCAAAGTCCTTCAAAATCGGTTAATTATTATCGGATATATGGCATTTTAATGATTTGGTGCACCTTATCATGGTCCAAATTAACGTGACCTTGACCCCTACAGCAGGACATTGACCCTGAATCGCTAGTAAATGTCAATTAATTGATAAAGAGCAATGGCAAATCAGGAGATGGACACTCAAAGTTCATTATAATTGGTTCATTAGGGCATTAATCAATAATTTTAACTATTTTTTGACTGAAAATGACCTTGAACTTGACCTCTGACCTTACATGGTACACCAAATTACAGAACTGCGACAGAAATGGATTCCTCGGGTCAAAATTATATAGAAAAGAGGTATCACATGTGATTCTAAGTTGACTAGTCAAAAAGTTATATTTCACCCTCGTCCGCGGCGGCCATCTTGGATTTATGCAAATTATGGGAGTTCCCCAAAGTTGTCGCTTGGACAACCAAGCTAAATTTTTTCCATAGACCCATGTGAGTATGAAACCATGAAAAAACAATACACTTCTCACAATAACATGGTCCTCAATCTGGCAACTCGACTACTCTAAGATTATCATTGTAAATGCTTTACAATCATTTTGATAATTATTCTGAGGTAACGGCAGATGTATACACTTTTCGCACTTTTAGTACTTTGATTTTATTTGTATTACTGAAAGATGCATTTATAGGCTATATTCTAATAAATATGCATTAAATCATCAATGTATACCAAAATCAGGAAGAAAAAACATAACTGCATGGTTTACAATACAAAAAGTTAGGTATTTCGTACTGACTTCAATAAAAACGCACTCAATGACCTTTGACCTCGTTAATTTGCATGATATGCAAATTTCATCTTGAAAACAGGCCAAACCTTGATCAGCAGGGTTTACTGAACAGCATAAGCACTGTTTCTAGCTTGTAACACGCCGGCCTCCCCCCTAAACTCATTTCTAGCAGCCCTATATAAATTAACCACCGGTCTACACTGTCTCTTCCACATTTTGCTGCCGACGAACTTTTGGCTATTAAACACATTAAATCTAAAAAATATTTAAAAGTAAGTACTTTTTCATCAATAACAAAAAAGTCACCCTCCCCAAAAAAAAATTGAATTTTATTGCGAATGTGAATTTAACATGTTAATTTAACATGGGGAGTAAATTTCCAAACTTTTTCGTTTTTTGATCCTGTAGGACGAAAACATTTGGAAAGTGACTCCGAAACCTGACGAGATAGCTTGAACATGATGTAACTAAGAAAACAAGAGTTATATTTTGAAAATCGGTCAACAAATAAAAAGATATTTAAAAAAGATCTATTTTTTGCCCCCATGTTAAATTCCAATAGGAAAATCGTTTTTCGCAATAAAATCAATATGTGATGGAATTTCATCAAATAATTTTGTTGGGGCGGGTGACTTTTTTGTTATTGATAAAAAAGTACATATAATTAAATATGTTTTAGATTTAATGTGTTTAATAGCCAACAGTTCGTCGGCAGCAAAACGTGGAACAGACAGTAGGCTTATCTAAGTTGCAGATACTACATAGTTCCCCCCGGTACACTCCTGTGGTTCATTTATGAAATATTACATTAGGCGATAGTCCATTAACTGTGATAATAATGCATCATACACATACTGCCGGCAGAGATACAGGGGAAATTGTTCTTCATTGTGGAATGACATACAACTCAGACTCAACCGACACACTTCCTTATTTGGAATATGAATGACTATCCAATACATCAGTGAGCTTGACATGTGGGCCATAGCCACAGATGCAAACATTGGTGCAGATCAGGGGCGTATTTCACCAACATTGCAAAGCATACTTATCTAGTAAAGTATACTTTGAGGGAGTAATCATTTATTTTCCTAATCACTGCATATATTTAATGATTAAAGGTATGCATAATTATTATACTGAATGTATTGCATTATCACAATCAGGCAAAATGGCTGTGATAATGTAATAATTTCAGTATAATAAAAATTAATAAATTTATCTTAAAATTGAAAATTTCTCCCTCAAAGCAAACTTTGCTAGAAAAGTATACTTTGAAATGTTGGTGAAATAGGCTACAGGGGCCCTGTTTTAATATGCTTATTATACTAAGATGTTCATAAAAAATTTATATTAGAATAACAGTCGTTAGAGAAAATATCTTGTGGATAAATTCGCATGTAATGATGTGTGTATGTAGGTGCAAAATGGTAACATTAGTTAACCACACTAATGTGAGAAGCGAGTTAATAAAAGTCTTTGCACAATCAGTTTTATTGTAAGAAGTTTAGTGAAACAGGTTCTAGGATCTTCTGAATTTCATGATCAATCGTTGCAATATAACCCATATACATGCAACAGGGTGTGTGATCATGTGGTTTGCAAACCCGATTTTCCGACGTGGCATAATCTGTGACGACATTTTGACAGTAGATTTTCTTTAAAATATTGCTAACAAACGGACGGATTTTGATGATTTGTAGTGCAACAAATACGATGGCATGATTTTTATGGGTACTCAGTTATTTACAATAAGTTATAACTTTCAAAAAGAATCGAGTACCGTTTATTTCTTACATTCAGGTGCACTAGTATTTATTTACATTTACGGTAGCCGATCCTGTGTCAAAACGACAGAATTATGAGATTAAAGCCGCCTATGCAATAGAGGGCAACCGGTACCGCATTTGCTGCGGTATATTTAATAAACATCTGTCATTCCATTAGAAAGATATTAAAGGAAATCTACTGTAAACACAGTTCTGAGTACATAACTCTAATTAAATTTCCTTACGCTGCATTACATCAGAGTTACGACAGAGTAGTCTTTCCAAATGTGCGTTTGAAGCGTTCGTTTTTTACTTTCTACTTCGTGGAGAGTGTCCTAAGCATTTTGCTAATACCCACTTTATTAGGTAAGTTTATAGTAATAATTTTGTGTCATATTGTAGAATTGACTCTCAATAACAATATGGCGAAATATGAACATCAATGCCCTGCATGTCTTTTCTATATTTTTTAGTGCTCGAAGTGTAAATGTTTTTACGCACATTTTTACTGTGTAGCGTGGTGTAGCGATATAGTACAACATATTGACTATAAAACGGAAAACGTGCAGCTACTGTAAACACATCTAAACAACATGACGTCACGTCATTCGGAAACACGGGATCTCAGACCCTGTGTAATACAGTAGCGCTTTTCTGCTCCTTACCTATTTGTATATACTAATATCGTATATATATCGTAATCGTATAGTATTGGTATATTTAATGAGCATATCGTATGATCATATAATATTTGTATGTTTGTACCGTATCATCGTATAGTACAGTTTGCTTACATTATACAAACGTACTATACGAATATTATACACAAATCTGGTATGTTTGTACTATACAAACGTACCAGAAATATACACATGTATAAAAATCGTATAAACGTACGATTTGAATTGTATATCTATACGATATTGGTTGGTATGTACGGTACAAACATACCGTACGTTTATATTATATGCATATTGTATAGAAAACATATCGTATTGGTATAGTATACGTATATTATTGGCATAGTACGTATAGTTTGACCTGCAGAAAAGCGCTACTGTAGGTGAAGCAAGCAAGCAAGCAAGAAATTCTTTAGATAATTTAGGCATCAGTTATTCATGCATTTAAACATTTGAATTGCTTTTTGATATGTTATTCGGTCTTCTATTTTCATCCAATTAAGTTCCTTAAAAAGTCTGTCAAAGGGGTATTATATAGGTGTAT
This sequence comes from Conchocele bisecta, assembly GCA_029237695.1. Classification (NCBI taxonomy): domain Eukaryota; kingdom Metazoa; phylum Mollusca; class Bivalvia; order Lucinida; family Thyasiridae; genus Conchocele; species Conchocele bisecta. The sequence goes on along the minus strand of CM055272.1, from coordinate 57,961,468 downwards.
CCAATATAATTCTTGCTGCTTTCTTTTGTACTTTAAGAAGCTTAGAGAGTGACTATGCTGCAATGTCCCCAAACAGATGCACAGTAGTCGGTATGTGGTAATATGTATGACTTCAAGAATAGTTTTCTACTTGGTTTCGTTAATATCTCGTTCTACTTGATCACATGCTTGTATATGAAATTTTGAAATTCAAAGTTGTCGAAATATTCAGAGAATATTATATATAATTCTACATTTACTATAAAACTGTCGTAAACTGTCGGCGTCATGGACAGAAAATGTCACAGTTTCTATAAATATTGTTCATGAACAATCGCACATTTTCTTAGATCTGCTTCATGTGAGTACAAACATATCTCCTGTGGCGTGTGACCACACTAATTTATCGCATGGCGTGAGAACACAAATTTATCTTGTGGCATGAGAGCACACTCCTTTATTCTGTTACATGTGAACATACTAATATATCCTGCAGATTGTGAGCACACTAATTTATCTCATACTGTATGAGCACATTAATTAATCTCTTGGCATGTCAGCACACTAATTTTTCTGTGATGTGTGAGCAGGCTAATATACCCTGTTGTGTGTGAGCACACTAATTTATCATGTGGTGTGTGAGAAACTAATTTATCATGTGGTGTGTGAGCACACTAATGTATCATGTGGTGTGTGAGCACACTAACTTATCCTGAGGTGTATGATCACACTAATTTATCATGTGGTGTGTGATCACGCTAATTTATGCTGTGGTGTGTGAGAATGATAATTTATCCTGTGGTGTGTGATCATGCTAATTTATCATGTGGTGTGTGATCATACTAATTCATTCTGTGGTGTGAGAGCAGGCTAATTTATCATGTGGTGTGTGAACACATTAATTTATCCTGTGCTGTGTGAGCATGCTAGTTACCCTGTGGTGTGTGATGATGCTAATTTATAATGTGGTGTGTGAACACACTAATTTATCCAAAGGTGTGTGGGCACACACTAATTTATCCTGTGGCGTGTGAGCACACACTAATTTATCATGTGTCGTGTGAGCACATTAATTTATCCTGTGGTGTGTGAGCATCACACTATTTTGTCCTTTGTTGTGTGAGCACACACTAATTTATCATGTGGTGTGTGAGCACACACTAATTTATCATGTGACGTGTGATCATACTAATTTATCCTGTGGTGTGTGAACACACTAATTTATCCTGTGATGTGTGAGCATGATAGTTTATCCTGTGGTGTGTGATCATGCTAAGTTATCATGTGGCGTGTGAACACACTAATTTATCCAAAGGCGTGTGAGCACACACTAATTTATCATGTGGCGTGTGAGCACACTAATTTATCCTGTGGTGTGTGAGCATCACACTAATTTATCTGGTGTTGTGTAAGCGCACACTAATTTATCATGTGGCGTGTGAGCACACTAATGTATCCTGTGGTGTGTGAGAATCACACTAATTTGTCATGTGTTGTGTGAGCACACACTAATTTATCATGTGGTGTGTGATCACACACTAATTTATCGTGTGCTGTGTGATCATACTAAATTATCCTGTGATGTGTGAGCATGCTAATATCAATATAATGTGGTGTGTGAACACGCTAATTTATCCTGTGGTGTGTCAGCATGCCAATTTATCCTGTGGTTGATCATGATCAAGTTTTTCCTGTGTGAACAAACTAATTCATCCTGTGGCGTGTGGGCACACACTAAGTTATGCTGTGGCGTGTGAGCACAAACTAATTTATCATGTGACGTGTGAGCACATTAATTTATCCTGTAGTGTGTGAGCACGCACTAAGTTATGCTGTGGCGTGTGAGCACACACTAATTTATCATGTGGTGTGTGAGCACACTAATTTATTTGGCAATTTACCTGAAACTTGATATGTAGCTTCCTTATGATAAGTAGATGCATAGTTTATTTTGATTTTTGATTCGACCCCGGGGTCATGGATTATCTCACCCTTTTCCACTTAGAATTTTGCAATTTTGGCTTGTAATTTGTAAAATGTTTAAATCTAATAGCTACAACCCTGACATTTGGTATATAGCTTCCTTATGATGAGTACGTAGATACGCAACGTTTATTTTGATTTTGCATTCCACCACCAGGTCATGTGTGGCATCCGTGTTATATGAACACATTTTCTAGTTTACCTTCATATTTTTGCGGAAAACCTTCGCCATTCTTTTGCGTTAAAAGGTTTGTACAAGCTTCATCATCATGGTATAACTTTCATATTACTGGACGGATTGCTTCAATATTTGGAAACTTCATACATATGATCATTGGGAACACACTCACGCCGCCATTAACATGACCTTGACCTTTTTTACCTTCAACATTTTGTGGAAACACTTAGCCATTTGTTTTGTGTGTCAAAATGTTTGTACAAGATTCTTCATCATGGTATATGGGGGATGGATTGTGGCCGTGGGGTTCGAACACGTGACTTCCAATTCTGAGGTTGTGGGTTGAAACCTCGCATTCGGCATCAACATTATTTTCATAGCATTTCCGTCCCATTGGTCTGTCGGATGCTATATGACCCTAGTTATTGGTGGGACGTTAAGCCCATTCACTTTCACTTTTCATCATGGTATATCTTTAATATTACTTGATGGAGTGCTACAATAGTTGGACATTTGATACAAGTTAGCATTTGGAACACACTCATGCCGCCATTAACATGACCCTGACGACCTTTTTCACCTTCATATGTTTGCTGAAACACATAGCCATTTTGTTTTGCGTCAACAAGTTTGTACAAGCTTCGTCATCATGGTATAACTTACGTATTATTGACGGATTACATTAATATTTTAACACTTGATATTTGTGAGCATTTGGAACACACTCATGCCCCCATTAACATGACTTTGACCACTTGTACCTTCACATTTTTGCGGAAAGACTTAAACATTGTTTGCGTCAAAATGTTTGTACAAGTTTCTTCATCATCGTATTACATTAATATTACTTGATGGATTGTTTCAATATTTGAACACTTAATACATGTAAGCATTTGGAACACACTCACGCCGCCATTAACATGACCTTTACCATTTTGACCTTCACATGGTTGTGGAAACACTTAGCCCTTTCGTATGTCAAAATGTTTCTTAAACCATGACCTTTTTCATGTAAGCATGCACTTCTCTGACAGTTTTTGTGATGCTTTCTTTAGCTCATGCCCATGATCGTGTTGCGGTAAAATGCCTGGGCAGGCGCGACGCCTCTTCCGTGGTGGAATTCTTGTTAATAACGGATAGCCGTCGTTATTTGTGATGAATTAGTCTGGATGGTCAACAATATTTTCTATTTCTGACAATTTGCAGGTGACCTGGAAAGGCTGCTGAAAGCCCTGGATCAATTCTCCACTCGTCATTGTTGGTGGAAGGTTATTGTCATTTCAACTCAGATCTGTAAACTGGCAATGGAATGCATGTATATATATATATATATTATTTCAGTACATGCTTTGAGTGTCAATGAGCAAATACTATTTGTCAAATCCACTTGTGGCTAGCTGGACAATACTCACAAAGACGACCGTCTGCATCCGAAATCTGCATTAACGTTTTATGCCCCCGCCACCGAATGGTGAGGGCGGCATACAATGTTGCCCGTCTGTACGTCCCGTCCGTACGTCCCTCCGTCCCGAAACCTTATCGCTCGGGTAAATGTCTTAAAAATGTTTGTTTCCTTATATGGATTTGCTTGATATTTCACATACGCATTGCTCTAATGACGGGGTGTAAGATCCGATGGAGCAAATAACTTTTTTCTCTATCTAAATTTTAGGTAAAATTGGAAATGGCTCTTATCACGACGATTTGCCTTGTTTGGCCCTCATGTATGTTTTTATCTTTGGCTCATTTGTTACCTAGGAGTATAAATGTAGTAAGATTATTACTGATCCTACTGCTTCTGGGAGGGGGCCAAGTGATTCTGGTGTGGCGAGGACCTGGCACCAGATCAGGATTATTTTGATTTCAGGGCTGAATATATAAAACACTTATTGTAAATATTCAGTTCTGATTTTGGGATGTTCCCCACATTTGTACATGTACTTGAACATGTGCGTGCACTTGTACAGGTAATATCTGGGATTTAGTACTAAACCCATAGACCCGGCCTTAAATGACCTTAGCTGTTGAACAAATATATATATTCCGACCATTGATAATTTCCCTGTAAACAAGTAAATAATCCGCACATTATCATTACACTAAGGTCACGCCTACCCGCTGTGCCAATAAAATTCACGGGTCGATAGTTTAATAATCCCCTAGCCAAAAATTGCCTCTGGCTACTATAATTGTCAGTTCAAAACATGTGTTATTTATACAGCTAATCGCAGGTAAGTAAAGGCGATCGTTAGTGTAAAGCTGAGAGATGATTGACAAATTACTGTCGCCAAAGACGTGGGCGATAGATCATGAGCGATTAAGCATGTGTACTGTCGGCAGAGTTAACTCCGTCCGAATACTCTCCACCAGACAAACAAAATCATGCAAGTTTACACATGAATAACACAGTAAACAAAATCTAGTCTTAACTGGAGCCCGGTGCGAGTCATTTCGGGGTCGAGGCTAGCAAAGATTACAAGCTGGGTTGCCTGGTGGTTGCCTGGTGGTTTCGTAGTTTTCTACAAACTTCGTCAGCTTTTAACGTGAGATTTGATTTCCGAAATAAATCGATAAAAATAGTATCCAATCATTAGCTACTGTTGTGGGTATGCCCACTCGAGGCGCCACATAATGAACTGAGTCGTGGCCTACATAGTGTATGTGAAAGACCGATGATTGCAACTTTGTTTTTTCAAGAAGTACATACAAAATCGATATTCTGATGAAATCCTTTGATGCCGAGAACACGTACTGTTTATTACATTATTAACTATTTACTTCAACCAGATTTGGTTAACTCTATTGCGGACAATTTTGGCGATTTCATACCTACGTAGTTTCATCCTTTTGCAAATTTTTCCAATGGATGTTACTGATGTTTGTGATATTCCAGTTGGTTATTAACTAAGTATGCAGAACTTATACACATCCAAGTTCATAAATGGTATTTTAGTGAATTTAAACAGATTACGTTGCTATTATCTAAAATATTGACATATTAAAATGCTGTTTAATTACATGTACACAGTTCAAGAGGTAACATAGTATACATAGCCCAGGAGCAATAGGGTTTAAGGTCAAAAAAATTGATAACAAGCTGAAAATTTCAGGATATGTACTGAATCATGTCTACATTATCAGAAAAAAAGTCCCCGTAAATCAACCTTGTGACAACTTGGCAATTCAAGATGGCGTCCAAGATGGCCGCCATTTTTTGTTTTTTGCTTATATCGTCGTATTCAGCTATGATAAATATACATAAAAACCATCAGAACATACACAAGTATATAAATATACCAAAACGCAGTATATATAGATAATATTCATAATCACCATTCAAAATGGCCACCAAAATATATCCCCAAATGGCACCAAAGTGTCTAGCATTAAAATGTTGACGGTCAAAATTCTTTTTTGACACACCTAAATGGCTTTCCAGATGTTGAGTATGATTTTTCAATGTATACTAGAAACGGATTAGTTGTGACATGCTAAATATGATAAATCTAAATATAATATGGCTTCAAAACTCTTCCGTGACAACGCAATATTAACTAGCCACGCCCTCGTATTGAAATCCGTATAAAATTTTCAGAGCAAAGTCGCGTGCCATGTCGAAAATCAGTCAGAATGAACAACATGCATTTGGATTGATACAAGGGTATATATAAATTAAATGTCTAAAACCAGAAAGTTGTTTTAAATCCTAAAAATCATGTGAAAAGTTCGTGAATTTGCGTAGAGACGTGATCTTTTGAACATATGACGTCACGGATAACGTCTAATATTGATATTTTGGTTGTTGCGCTTAACGACGTCGCGTAGAAAGTCCCGCCTAACATAGTTTTTGACCATGACGTTGATAAAATGCAGTCACCTGACTCGTTAATATTAATGAGGTTTCATGAATATTTGATTTTCTTTCATCAGCAATTTCTCTCAAATTCAGGTTAGTTAGCCATATTAGATAGTAATTAAACTTTTAATTAATAATTTGATTCTTAAGTCTAGAGATCAGAAAGGTAAAAGTTATCGCACAATAAATAGGAGAACTACCGCTATGGCTCATGCCATAATTGCTTCATGTCGTCCAAGGTCATTCATTTCAGTACTGTTGCTTGCAATTGCTGTGTATATACATAGAAAATATGGTTCCCGTGAACTGGTAGATCTTCTGAGCAGATTCAATTTCTCAGATGATTACAGAGAAGTGCAAAGGTTGCACTTGTATCACACAATAGACCACTCGATATCTTCAGTGGTTTCACCCATTTTGTGTGTGATAATGCAGACTTCAATGTAGCTACAGTGACTGGTCACAATACTTTCCACAGTATGGGAGGTATATATTGTGTTACACCACAGGGTACTGTTGATGAAGTGCCTGTGAAGCGCACAATCAGTGTACCACCGATGGAAATGGTCGGTGCCTTTGGAAACGTTCCCATAAAGACATATAGCAAACCTGCTGTTCCTGGTCTAAAGTAAGTTATTATCGGACCAATGAAAGCACCTGAAAAGGAACCTACATATGTCATCTCTGCCAAGGCTTTAAACACACTCTGGGTTGCAGGTTTTGTGCTTCAGACTTTCCCCCTGTCCATCATGAAGTGGCTTCATGAAAGTATCACATCAAAATGAAAATGTTGTCAAAACTAGAATTGAAGTACTTCCCTTCATCAACTTGGACCCGGGAAATCTGAGTACAATCTATACAGCATTATCGTTTGCCCAAGACCTGTGTCAAAAACATGGTCTTGGTATATGTCCAGTTACGTTTGACCAACCGTTGTACATAAAGGCGGTAGAAATAGTGACTGCAACAAATGATCTAAACAAAGTCATTGTTCGACTTGGTGGCTTCCATCTACTCATGTCTTACCTAGGCAGCATTTGGTGCATCATGACTGATAGCGGACTGGCAGATCTGTGGGAAACGGTGTATGCCAAAGGATCTGTTGTGCATATGCTGACAGGTCATGCGTACTCACATGTACACCGATCCCACATGCTGACGTCAGCGTCCCTTATATGTGTGCTATTAAATGATAATCCAAACTGTCTGGATAACATTGACAAATATCATTTGAAAACCCTCCATCAGATGAGCTTGCAAGGTGTTCATCCTGCTGATGTTGCCGATGATGTACAGCTATTAAATGGCATAATATCACAACTCCTTATAGCTGTGACAAACAAAAGCAGAACTTGCAAGTTGTGGGTACAGAACCTTGACCAGGTCGCCCTCCTTCGTCTGTTCATAAGTGCTGAGAGAATGGGCAATTGGGATCTTCATCTCCACTGTGTTAAGAAAATGATTCCATACTTTCATGCTGCTGGGCATCCACTATGCCAAGTCTGTCCGATTGTATCTTCAGCAGATGGGGTCCTTGGAAAAAGTGATGCCAACAGCTGAATATGCCAAATTCACGGAACAGGGATATTTCACTATCCGTCGTACTGACGAGTACTGGAGAGGCAACTTTTCTGACAAAACGATAGAACAGGTCCCAATGCGAATGTTAAAAACATCCGGCGGCATGACACATGGTAGGGGCATCACAGACAGTACATTGGCAAAGTGGGTGTGTGCAATGCCCGGTTGTTTGCATATTTGTAGCCAACTGAAAAAAAATCGCATCTTTACACACATCTACCTCTGAACAGCACAACGACCTGAGGGTAAGCACCCAATCAAGAGATACCAAAGAAAATTGGTCTCTTTGTGGATTGGCTGAACACATATTAATCATTCTGTGAATATGTACCATCTCTAGTTGTATCTATATCCACTGGACTAGTGGCCGACTCGTCAGTGAATTGTGACCAAGCAGTCGACATTGGTACCGCTGCAGCTGCTAAAATGACAGGCAAGTGTTTCACAGAGATCACTCTTCACAGAAAAGATAAGGTTAAGACAATCAGTACTATTCAGTAGTATGCACAAAATTGTCAAAGTCCGGGGACATGATACGGCAGTTAACCCCACTCTGTTGTTTAATATGATCACGTGTGTTCTCAATGATAGTACTGAAATGGAAACATTCCTGACACACAAACTGTCACCGCAACCCCCAACACTATTCATTGATGGTCTAATGCGGAAGCCCATGAAAAGTACACTGGGTATATTGGTGAAGTCATTTGTTACACAACAACCAACTGTCCCAGACATTGCAATATTTGTGGTGGACGGAGGGCACCTACTACACACAGCTGTATGGCCAAAGGCATCTACATACATGTATCATGACGTGTTCCAATCATATATCGCATACACACTAAAACATTTTTGGTGTTGGGACAGTTGTTGTGTTTGATGGCCATAATGTCACCTCAACCAAAGCCATGGAGCAGAACAGAAGGGCTAGCAAGGTAACATCACGTTCCATCATATTTGATGTAAATATGAAAATCACGACTGCACAATCAGCATTCTTGTCAAACAGCAGCAATAAACGTCGATTTACTTGCAGAGTTAAGAGATGCAAGCCGCAGGCATAAGAGTGAAACAGTCGGAGGCAGATGCAGATTTCCTGATAGTTTCAACAGCCTTAACACTGGTTGATGATGCCGGGAAGCCAGTGGTGGTTGTTGGAACTGACACTGACTTACTGGTGATGCTTGTTGCACTAGCGGTTACTTCGGTGGCAATATATATATGCTTTGCCGTAGTAACCCAGCGACCCTTTACAACATCCAGGATCTTCAGCATGCTATAGGAGACACCAAAAAACACTTGTTGTTTATGCATGCTGTAAGTGGTTGTGATACAGTATATACACCTTATAGACAGTGAAGACGCAAGGCTTTCAATACTGTACGCAATCATCAGGACAAGCATATGCTAGAAACGTTCATAAATACTGAAAGTAGTCAAAGCACACATAGCGATATAGAACATGCCGGTGAACAGTTCTTACTCAAATTGTATGGAGCTGGTCAAGTGAAGACACTTGATAAATACAGACACATTGCATACAAAAAGGCAATTGGTAGGTCCTCCCTTAGCTCATCATTTCAGCTTGCATGTCTCCCAACGACAAGTGCTGCGGCCAAATACCATTCATATTGTACATATTTGGCTATTCAGCAATGGATGGGTAACTCAATGCCTCCAATAGAATGGGGTTGGAGATTGCAATATGATATTCTGTTACCCATGGAGACTGACCTTCCAGTTGCACCAGATAAGCTAATGAAAATTGTTTCATGTGGCTGTAAGACTGGATGTGGAAAGTCAGGTGGGTGCAGGAAGCTTGAGTTATTTCGCACCGAGGTGTGCAGCCAATGTATGGGACAAACATGTAATAATACTACGCCCGTACCAGTTAACCAAATGTAATTCATACCACAGTAAATAGCCCGGGGTTTTGTTCCTTAAATACAAATGACCTATAGTCTGTTTCACGAAAGCTGCCCAAATTTTACGGCCATATAAACAATTCAAAAACAATATTTTTTTCGATAATATTAAATTAAAGGAAAATTTAAGAATGAACCTTCTTTTTATTTCGTGAAATTTGGTCAAATATTGATTTTATTACGAAAAATTGATTTCTCTATGGGAATTTAACATGGGGGAAAAAGAGGTAGAGGAGTGTGGGAGGAGTCAAAAAACAAAAAAAAATGGAAATTGACTCCGAAACCTAGCTAGATAGCTTGGAAATGATCTAACTAAGAAAACAAAAGTTAAATTTTAAAAATCGGTCCAGTATTTCTGAAATTCTAAAAAATTTCCCCATGTTAAATCCCCATAGACATCTTCACTCCGTGAAGATATCTATGGGGATTTAACATGGGGAAATTTTGTTTTCGCAATAAAATCAATATTTGACCAAATTTCACGAAATAAAAAGAAGGCTCATTCTTAAATTTTCCTTTAATTTAATATTATCGAAACAAATATTGTTTTCGAATTGTTTATATGGGCGTAAAATTTGGGCAGCTTTCGTGAAACAGATTATAACTGTGTGAGCACTGTCAAACATTAAAATGTGTATCACCAATGATGCATATACATACAAGAAAGTGATGTGAAAGATAAACATGACTTATTTAAGTTGTGGCGAGTCTAATACACTTATCTAGTCTGAGTGAATGACATAATATTCATAAAAAAGTACATAGAAGTGTCTACCATGGTATCAACTGCCATAATTCTTAATCCACAAGTCACATTTTATGTATGATCATACAATGTTATTGCTATATTGATGATGCTTTAGTGGTAAAGTGGTATGGATTTACATGTATGTTTACTTACAGGACTGTCACTATTCAAAATTATACGAGACCCGAGTGCATATAAATCTGTATATACCATGATAGTGATAATGAATGCATTTCCAATGTCCAATGTATTATGTATTAAGTACTGCTTGCCATATATTGTATAATATGTGCATTAAATTAAAAATATTGCTATCTACCTCGCGTTTTTTCTTACAAAATATCCTAAAATCGAACAATTTGGCAGTTTTGGCGGCCATATTGGCAGTCATCTTGAATTGTATAATTTCTTAAATAACAAAACTGCTTTAAAAATGTATATCTGAGATAATCCAGGTAAGAGTATAAAACATCAACACTTTTGTATGCCTATTTGCCCATATAGCTGAACATTAAAAGATAATGAAAAAATGGCGGCCATCTTGGACGCCATCTTGAATTCCCAAGTTGGCACCAGCTGGATTTGCGGGGACTTTTAGTATGTTATTCTACATACATTTATACAACTTTCCTGAAAAATTCAACTTGTTAACAATTTTTTTGGGGTTTGGTGTTTTTTACACCTAATACTCCTGGGCTAACAGCAGGTAGGAAAATAATGTTTTGCACGCCAACATACAGTCAAGTTACTTGGATTGTGCAGGGCGAGTGGTAAATTGTTAAGGGCGAGTAGCTTTTTGCTTCTACTGGTCTTGCAGGGCGAGTGGATTTTTCCAAAATTTTACACCCCTGTAATTGTCCTCTACCGCCCTGACCTCATCTGCTTGATATTTCACACACGCATTGATCTAATGGTCTTCTAGCGCCCTGTGACAAATTAACGAGCGTCCCGCCCCCGCTAAGCCCATGGTCAAGATAAAAGAACTTAGTGAGTTTGAAACCTTAAAACGCGGTTAAATGTCTTATAATTCCTGTTTCCTTGCGCGGGTCTGCTTGATATTTCACACACACGTTGCCCTAATGGTCCTGTACCACCCTATGACAAATCAACGATCATCCCGCCCCCACTAAGCTCAGGGTCAATGTCAAATAGTTGGTGCGTTTGAAACCTTAACACTCTGTTAAATGTTTTATAATTTCCTAGCACTGGTCTTCTTGATATTTCACACATGCATTACTCTAATAGTCCACTACTACCCTGTGAAAACTCCATGATCGTCCTGCCCCCGTTAAAGCCCAGGGTCAAGATCACAGACTTGGTGCATTTCGAAAGTGGCGTAAGTTTCTTATAATGTTTGTTTCCTTTCATGGATCTGCTTGATATTTCACACACCCATTGCTCTGATGATCTACTTTTATACTGTGACAAATTCCCTCTGGCCCTCTGTGTTTTCAAATGTGCCTCGTTTTCTTTGGCTGCCAGCGGGGGCATTTGTGTGCTGACGGGCTAGTGAATGGATTGGCATAGCGCTAACGATGCCCTTGTACTGCATTTGGCTTGTCACAAATGTGTGTGTATACAGGGAGGATGACGAGGCAGAGGAAATGTTGGAGACGTTGTCATCGTACCGCGAGTTGGGCTACATGGAGCTACTGTCACACGGCGCCAGTCAACTCGTCCCACTCGCCAGACAACAGAAGCAGAGCCTACCAAACGTGCGTCAAGTCTACATCATCACTGGTAAGTAGCCAATGTTATTTCTAGGTTCACCAGGCCCTGGTGACTCAAAGCCTCCGTTAGCTGAACCTTCTTTGACAGCACAAAAGAATCATTTCCATTTGAATGAAAATGATTCTGAAGTGCTGTCAAACCATGTTTTCATTGAGAAATAAGGCAAAATATAGAGCAATAGCAGACGACAATTGTTGTGTGTAGCGGTCTAAAGGTTAACAATCTGTATCTAATAAAACAGGCTTTGACAGCACATTTCCATTTGAATAGTTCTAAGTGCTGTCAAACCATGCTTTTATTGAGACAGAAGACAAAATATAAAACAACAGCAGAGAGCTACAAAATATTATTTCCCGCATTATAAGGTTATGGGTAAATGTTGATAATAGACACATGACAATAAATCATTTTAGGCAACATCGACATGCCTGTATCGGATTCGTGTCATGTGCTGTGCAGTCTATAGCAGTTTCTGGACCGCCACCTTACATCACGATGAGTGAAGACGGACGACCACCTCGTGTAGTTGACATTGTTGTCACCACACCATGCCAGTCGATAGTGCATCACAGTGAGCTAAGATCAAAGACCACTCCCACTGCAACTTGTACAGTTGCAGGGCTTCAGATAAGGAAGTAGCAATTGAGTATTGTCACTCCATCCTTTCTGAAGCAATTGGGTATTTCAAAATTTAAATTGGGTAAAATAAAATCACTCTACTATTTACAAATTAGCATACCACAATTATTGAATTGAATTGAATTATTGAAATACCAAAATATTTTTTCATGGAAATATATGCTATATCTGTTCATAATTTTCTGTAGCATAATAAAGATACCACAACTTTTGCATTGCTTTTTGATACTCACTAATTCTGATTTAAATTTGGTTTTTGGCAATCTTAATTAGGTATTTAAGCAAATACGGAAATATTGGATCACGATGAGTGAAGATGGAAGACCACCCATGCTGCAACTGATGTAATTGACTATTGCTATGCCACCATCTCGTGTGTCTATAGTAGAAAGCATATACAGTGGAACCTCTCTAAAGTTAACCACGGAATCTGAGGTGGCCTAAAGCATTTTTCAACAATTAAATCTAAATATGTATCAAACTTTCAATTGATGGATGTACTTTTATTGAGCATAGGCTGCATAATTGTTTACAAGAAAACATTGTTAATGTGAAATTTACTGACTATCATAATTTTGCACTTACAAACATCCTAGTCCTACGGAGTTTAGTGAAATGGCCCACACGTGTATACATTGCCCCGCATCCGAATGCTCTATAGGAATGAATGGCCTTTTTGTGGAATTTATCAGGGTATAAACCTGGAAAAGTCGCGGGAATACTGGACGAAGGCCGGAAGGCCTCGTCCAGTATTCCCGCGACTTTTCCAAGTTTATAACCCCGATAAATTCCACAAAAAGGCCATTCATTCCTTATAATTCCAGCATTTGAAATAAATTCATCAAGAAAATGAGTTTATTTTTCGTTTTCTTAAGAATTATTTTAACTGCGCCTGACGGTTACGGAAAGTAGTTCGGCATGGGAGTTCACTGGGATATAAATTTTGGAAAGAGACTTGCTACTGACCAATCAAATGTTAAGGAATTGTGTAAATATTTTTTTGCTGGAATCATAAGTCAAAGGTCACTGACGACTTGTGTTCAAAGTTTGCATATAAAAATTTAATTCTTTGTCAGATTTTCATGTTTCACAACAAAGTGTGGTTAGGCATTGATATGTCACCAACATAAACTTTTATTTTTTGTTGCGTTTACGATTTTTAGTTTGTCAACAAAATTGTAATCCTTTGTCAGGTTTCCATAATAATATGTTGCACATGTGCCTCGTGGCCAAAGGTCAGATGACGTTTGTGTTGCCAATAACATTTTAATCACATAAGTTAGATAATATTTGGCTACAATATGTGTCTAGGCATGACACCTTGTTGTGCATTTGCCCCATGTTCCAGTTCCCAGGGTCTAGGTTACTGAGAAATTCTGTTCATATTTTGCCCTTGCGTTTAGATCATGTTGTTAATATTTATTTTATCTTGATACTGGCCATTAACATTACACCATCGCAGATACATATGCAGTTTGCCCAACATATAGTCTACTGTTTCACGAAACCTGCCTAAGTAGGTTATTGCCCATTATAAAAGTAGTAAGATTATTACTGATCCTACTGATTTTGTGAGGTGGGCAAGTGATTCTGGTATGGCGAGGACCTGGCATCAGATCAAGATTATTCTGATTTCAGGGCTGAATATATAGTTTTGTTATTGTAAATATTCAGTTCTGATTTTGGGATTTTCCTCCCATTTGTACATGTACTTGAAAATGTATATGTACTTGTACAGTTAATATATGGGATTTAGTACTAAACCCATTGACACGGCCTTAAATGACCTTAGCTGTTGATAGGCCATTTAACCCCAACAAACAAACCCTGTGGCACATTTATTTCGGATTTGAATGATTACGTCATCTAAGATGGCCACCGAAAGGTCACCCTTTTCATATAAACTTCAAATGTCTTCGCGTGAACCGCTTGGCCGATGCTTGTTGATGCTGTTGAGGCCGTTAAACACCAATAAATCAATCAAATCAAATCAGTCGTATCTACACCTTAGTTTTGACTATTAAAAACATGGAGGGAGCTTCGGTCATTTAACGATCAGGACCGGAGATCTGGTTTGGCCCACAGGTACGTCATTGGCATTCTTGTATGTGAGAGTTGAATCCTTATACAAGTAATGAGATTATACCTAATCGTATTACTTTTAAGCCTCACATACGTCTTTGGCGTTTTGTATGTGACATTTTAATCATTTTAATATTATGAGTATTACTTTTAAGGGAAGGGGCCAAGTGGCTTTGGTGTGGTCCTGATTTCAGGACTGACGGACATTCGGTGGCGGGGGCATACAAATATATATTCAGCCCTGAAATTAGAATAACATGACCTGGTGCCAGGTCCATATCACACCAGTCACTTGGCACCTTCCCCTGAAAGTAATTTGCTTGTTGGTGTTTAACGGCCTATCAACAGCTAAGGTCAATTAAGACCGGGCTAATGGGTTCAATCCCGTATTCAACCTGCTGCATTGGTGTGGTATGGACCTGCCATATAATAATAAAATATAATACTGTACGAGAGAGACCAACAGATGTTTTGCAATGGGTATCTTTTTGTGTCACATGTCCCGAGTCTTCCACCAGTGAGCATAGCCTGCTTATGCCTATGTTTAATAAATGTAAATCCATTTTGTGCAGCTGCAGCCTATGTAAATCCATCAATTGAACGATCCTAAATTTGCACTTAAATTTGCATTTTAGTCATACAACGTTTAATGAAACGGGCCCCAACGTCTGTCGGCATTGGTGGAATGGGTTGATAATCTAATGATGGAGTATATAACTTCAGTACCGGAGGTCATGGGTTGAGTTCCATCCTAGCCATGTGATATACTCAATGTAAATATTCTGTTCTGATTTTGGGATTTTCCCCCGATGCAGCAAGTTAAAACGGGATCGAACCCGTTTGCCCGGCCTTACATTATCTTAGCTGTCGATAGGCCGTTAAACACCAATAAACAAACAAACAATCAATCACCGCCTTACGCATGTAAAATACTTTCATGGTATTTCCATCCCACTAGTCTCTCGGATGACACTTTAAACCCGAGGTGCCATCACTACTCATTGGCTCGTACAACAATATGTTATCAGTCAGTACGTATTCGGTCAATACAGGGAAGGTTACGTGCTAAATTACCTTGCTATTGATAGGATAGCAAGCAGGCGTAATATTTCACATCACTTTCATAAGGGAATTAGCCCCTTTTCTCCACTGACTCTTCATATGTGAATGTTTGATTTTTATATTGCTGTAGTTTTGCTGTAAAATCTTTAAAGCATACTCTTGTAAAGAAACTATATGTTGGCCGAGATATTTATAGAACTTAATAAAAAAAATCATGAGCGGTTGGGAACATGCAAAGGGTAATTTGTCGATGGATTTCATCCTTAATGGAAATCCAATATCTCTGGTTTGGCCATCAAGTAATCAAGTACATGTTTGGCTTCCTTCTTAATTGAGGGTTGAATCCAGTGATACCCATAAGGTCATAAAATAAAATACTTTGGTTCTCAGAAACAGGTCTTGCGGTTGTGATGCAGGAGGGCGGATTTTTTAATAAATGTTTATACCCCCCGCAACGAGTTGTGGGGGTATACTGTAGTCAGGTTGTGCGGCCGTGGGTGCGTGTGGGCGTGCGTCCGTCCGTCACTAAACTGAACATCAGAGAAATATGTTATAACTTCTATTTCCTGTGCTACAGACCACCTCCGAATAGCAATCACCAGGCTGTAAAGGTCACACTTTTGTTGTCACAATGTCACCCTACGAATAAAGACCTGTGAACAAAGGCCATATTTTTCACTTCCCATGGCTGGCCTTTATTCACAGGTTTGACTGTATTTCACAACCCCCGCTGATCCAAAGGTTAAAGATCGAATACATAGTCTCTTTACAAAACTTAACATCAGAGAAATAGTTTATACCTTCTATTTCCTTCATCTAAAATGCTTAATATTTGACACATGCATTCCTGTAAGGCTCAACTATCATGCTGCGCCAAATCCATGACCGTCCAACCACCGCTGAATCCAAGGTCAATGTCAAATACTCTGTATCTTTACAAAACTCAACATCAGAAAAATAAGTTGTAACTTCTATTTCCTTTGTTACAAATTCTTAACATTTCACTCGTGCATTCCCTAAGGTTGTACTATCATGCTGTGACAAATCCATGACCGTCCAGCCCCAGCTGATCCCAAGGTCAAGGTCACATATTTAGTCTTTACAAAACTTAACATGAGAGACATTCTATTTATTTTGTCGAAAATTCTTAATATTTCATTCATACTTTCCGCTAATGCTCTACTATCATGCTGTGACAAATACCCGGTGATCTCGTCAGGGTCACATACTTAGTCTCTTCACAAAACCTAACATCAGAGAAATCAGTTATAACTTCTATTTCCTTGCTCGGACCTGCTTCACATTTCACACAAAAATTGCTCCAATGGACCTCTACCACCCTGTGACAAATTCACGTTCGTGCCACCCTCTCTAAGCCCAGAGTCAAAGTCACAAGCCCATACACTTGGAAAATATTTACATATTTAGGGGTACCTGGGCCCACACGGGGGTTATTCCGTATGCCTCGCTTACTGACCAATCTAGTTCTTGTTTGATTCTTTTTTTTCTTCAAATCGGCTGATGCATATATTTCAAATATTTTTAAAATTAACTACATCCTCTTTAGACGTGAAAAACACCACAATGTCGTCAGACATGATTGGATTCAACATATGTTTGCATGGCAGTCACTACTAGTGCAAGTTATTATGTTATTAAAGTTGAACATGTGGCAATTTACAAAGCCATTTTAATTCTCCATGACGATAAAATGCTCAACGCACAGGGTTTTTTCTGATGTGGCGATATGATTGAGAACCAAAGTATTGTTTGTATGGCCTTATAGAAGTAGTAAAATTAGTAGCACTTATCCTGTTACTTTTAGGTAAGGAGTGGGGCTAAGTGGCTCTCGTGTGGTGAGGACATACAGAGAAACTTAATGTAAACAGTATGTCATATATTACATTTATTGTGTGTGCAACAACATAATACAATAGCTTGTGATTGTACATACAAATTGCAACATTGTTTACTTCAATTGTGTAAAGAAAAATACTGTTTGACATTTGCTTGATGTTGTATTTAAATATCCATCGATTCTATGTTTTCCACAATGTTGTTTGTTCAACTCATACAGAAAGCATGCTTGCAGGTAAAATGTGGGATTCGATAGAGTTAGCCCGACCTAAAATTACCTTAGCTGTGGACAGACCGTTAACCCTTACCCTTATTCTGATGTCAGGACCGTTAACCCTTACCCTTATTCTGATTTCAGGGCTGAATATATATATTTTTATTGTAAATATTCAGT
Source organism: Conchocele bisecta (assembly GCA_029237695.1). NCBI lineage: Eukaryota > Metazoa > Mollusca > Bivalvia > Lucinida > Thyasiridae > Conchocele > Conchocele bisecta. The sequence goes on along the minus strand of CM055272.1, from coordinate 57,943,450 downwards.
TCTGATTTGGGGATTTTTTCCCCATTTGTACATGTACTTGAACATGCACATGTACTTGTACAGGTAATATATGGGATTTAGTACTAAACCCATTGACCCGGCCTTAAATGACCGTAGCTGTTGATAGGCCGTTAAACCCTAACAAACAAACAAGGGCAATATTCAAGTATTTAGAAATAAGAAATTGACAAGTAATGTCAATGATTAGCGGAGGCGGTAGTATATAGAACACTAATTACAGTTTTGTCGGGCCTGCTTTAGCCCGCGTCGTCGTCCGAAGTGTCAAAAAGTTTCTCCCAGCTTCGTCATCATGGTACTAGTATAATTTTACTTGACGGATTATCTGGTGTGGCATCAGATCAGGATTATTTGGTTTCAGAACTGAATATATATATTTATTTTCTTTGTATTGTAAATATTCAGTTCTGATTTTGGGATTTACCCCCCCCCCCCCCCCCCCATTTGTACATGTACAGGTAATAGGTAATATATGGTATTTAGTTCTAAGCCCATTGACCCTGGCCTTAAATGACCTTAGCTGTTGATAGGCCGTTAAACTCCAACAAACAAACAAACAAACCTGACGGATTGCTTCAATATTTGGACACTTGATACATGTGATCATCTGGAACACACTCATGCAGCCATTAAGATGACCTTGACCCTTTTTACCTTCACATTTTGCGGAACCATTTAGCCATTTTTTTGTTTGCGTCAAAAAGTTTGTACAAGCTTCTTCATCATGGTATAACTTTAACATTATTCGATGAATTGCTTCAATATTTGGACACTTGATATATATGTGACCATTTGGAACACACTCATGCCGCCATTAACATGACCTTGACCTTTTGTTATCTTCACATGTTTGCGGAAACACTTAGCCATTTTATTTTGGCGTTTTGTGTCAAAATGTTTGTACAAGTTTCTTCAACATGATATACCTTTATAATATTACTTGACAGATTGCTTCAATATGTGTACACTTGATGCATGTAAGCATTTGAAACGCACTCATGCCGCCATTCACATGACCTTGACCTGTTTGACCTTCAGATGGCTGTGGAACTTTTTATGTCAAAAAAGTTTCTTCAACTTTGACCGTTTTCGTGTTTTAAACAAGCACTTCTTTGTATTTTTAATGATTACTTTAGCACATGCTCATGATCATGTTATGGTCAAATGCCTCGGCAGGCGCGACGCGGCTTCCGTGGCGTAATTCTTGTAAACTGCTGGTTCTGTGCTCGGTTCTGTTGTGATTAATGTATCTCCCATCCATTTAACTTGATAATGACATATTCTGTTAGTTTGATACATGGGGTTTCAGAGACTGGATGGCGAACAGTGCAGACTCGGATTTACACTGGTCGCAAAGGTCATAAGCCCGATTACATTGTTATGTTTGGAGACTGCTGCACTAGTTGTGTTGACCTGTCACTCGTCAGGTTCCTCAACACTAGTTTCCTCCACACTAGTTAGTTAAGTTGACAGGCCGCTCGTCAGTTTCGTTGCATGCTCGACAGGAGGACATGATTTCATCGCGCAACTCGAAGTAGTCCCTGTGCTCCTCCCAGAATTGGATGTCCTCCGCGGGATTTTGGGTGGTGGTGCTGTTCCACATAACCGCATTCATGTATACACTCTCGTACTCCACTTCTTCACAGCACTGTCATGAAAATCACACATGTTATATTATACATTCCCCTAAAAGTAATAGGATGGGACATGGCTGTCTAATCATATTACTTTTATGGGGAGGGGCCAAGTGACTTTTGTGTGGCATAGACCTGGCACCGTGTTAGTTTATTCTAATTTCAGGGCTGAATATATTTTTTCTCGATGTAAATAGTCAATATTCTGATTATTCTTTTATAATACCCTCCCCACCTCCAATGCAGCAGGTTAAATACGGGATCGAACCCGTTGGCCCGGTCTTAAATGACCTTAAGTGGTAAACGCCAAAAACACTCAATATATGGCATGATGGGTGTTTCATTGATGGAATGACGGAAAGTGCCGATCCTGATCAGACTGCTGCTGCTCTGGGTCTACACTGGTATCAAAACATGGCCATACTAATTTCAGGGCCGTTAAACTCCAACAAACAAAAAAGAGATGTTATGCAGGACAATCTGTCCACATATTTGATGAGAATAGTGGGGTAAGTCTTCATTTACTGAAATATATAGAGCACTTCCTTTTACGGAGCCCCGCAGGGGACGTAGAATTTTTTTTTTTTATTAATTCGTTCCCACGAAATAACAATTATTTCCCTCAATTTAAAAATTCGTTCCCACGAACTAACAATTCGTTCCCTCAATTGCTATAACGAATTTCTATACTCGAGGGAACGAATTGTTATATCGGGGAACGAATTGTTAATTCGAGGGAACAAATTGTTATTTCGTGGGAACGAATTAATAAAAAAAATCCATGTCCTCTGCGGGACATATTCATTTAAGTGAAATTGTTTCAATTTACACTGGTTGTAAGTTGGCCGATGGCGGATTAAGAATATTTTAGGACTTTTTGTCTCGCCCGCGAAAGCGGAAAGCGAGACTAAGGTTTTGCTTTTCCGTCGTCGTCGTCGTCATCATTCAATGTTATGTTTTCGTGTTACGGTCATTACTTCCAACACCATCAGCTACAGTCATCAAACTTTATACATACCTTTACTATGATATGTAGATGAATATATGACTATTCTCGAGGTCAAGGACCCAGGGTCAATGTCAAGGCGGAATAAGGCGAGACATTTGATTCCGCGGAATTTTTGTCGTTACCAGCGTAGCTCCAGATTAGTCTATGCATCCGCAGTCTGATCATGGTATACGCCGACCACCATTCCGTCAGTCAGTCGTTGTTTATGCCCTTGATCACAGGTTGTAGTGACTGACTATGATTTATAAATACATAACATACCAAAAAAGCATCAATACGTGAAACAAAATCAGCTGGACATTTTTGTACTGCCTCCTATACACATGCCTCCTATACACATTAACTCGCATTAATGTGTATAGCATCTTATTGATGCTTTTTGGTATATTTAATGTATTTATAGACCATGGTCCATCACTTCAACATGTGCCTTTGATTACCAGTTTTCCAATTACATAAAGCTCAACATGATAAAAAAAGCCTGGATGCAGCAGGTTAAATACGGGTTCGAACCCGTTGGCACGGCCTTAAATGACTTTAGCTGCTGATAGGCCGTTAAACTCCAATCAATCCAGTAAGGATGGGTAAGCGATGGGTAATTTAACGATCGGGATTCATCCGATTGGAGAATTGGCTTGGCCCTCAGGTACGCCTTTGGCATTCTTGTATGCAATCGTTGAATTTGTTTATATCCCTTATAAGCTGGTAAGAGTAATACAATCATTCCTAACCCTGTTGCTCTTAGGTGAAAGGGCCAAGTGACTTTGGTGTAGTATGGACCTGGCACCATGTCAGGCTATTCTAATTTCAGGCCTGAATGTATTTAAAATATAAGAGTAATACGATTATTCCTAATCATATTACATTCAGGGGAAGGGGCCAAATGGCTTTGGTGTGGTATAGACCTGGCACCAAGCCAGGTTATTCTAATTTCAGGGTTGAATATATACATGTTTTCGATGTAACCATTGCGTTATGATTTTGGGAGTTTCGCACAATGCAGCAGGTTAAATGCGGGACCGAACCCGTTAGTCCGGCGTTAAATGACCATAGCTGTTGATAGGCCTTTGACGACCAATACATCAAATCAACATGATCAAGAGCTACGCTGGCTACAACTGTCACAAGGGCCAGTTTCGCAGTCACATGCCACAATTACTGCCGGGGCAACATGTTGTCGGTTGCTAAAGAAGAATATGTATGACAAGCCAAATGCACAATAATTCCTTAAACCATGGTTTTGTAAACCCTAGTTTAGGCTCCTCAAGCCCTTGTTTGGGCTTAAACTGCCATTTGAGATCCCAAATTGTAGTTTTCTTAAACCCTGGTTTGGGCAATTATTGTGCACTTGGCGGCTCAAACCACCGTTTATGCTCTCAAACTAGGGTTTGAGCTCAAACCCCAGTTTAGACTGCCCAAACCCTAGTGTTAGCAAAATGCACAATAATTCACTAAACCCCAGTTTGAGAGTCTAACCCCAGTTTGAGCAATTATTGTGCATTTGGCCAGAAACTGCCGTTTGAGGTCGTAATCCAATAAAAAGCCTAAACCCTAGTTTGGACCCAAACCACACCCTGAGAGGTCCTCGGGATGTGAAATGTCAAGAAGTTTCACTGTAATCCTGGAACGTGAGCTATGTTTGTGTGTTTTATAATCATGAAGAGACCTTCATCAATAATACCACACGGCTGGGAGGCTATGTTTTAGAATCCATCCTTAATATTAACCCTTAATACGCTGAATTAAATTGTGTCGTCTGCCGGAAATGTTTTATATTCAATATTTCTCTACAAAAACTTGTTTTGACAGCGCATGAGAATCATCTACACTAGAGACAATTCTCGCGCACTGTCAAAACCGTTTTTTTTTCAAGAATTAACGCTAAACAAGACAAACAGCAGACGACAATTTCCGTCGCCAGTGGAGTGAGGGGTAAATCTAATTGTGCGTGGTTGTGGTACATTACAAACCAATAAAGGATAAACTAACGTTCTTCTAATAAATATACCAACAAAAAAAACCATCATGAAACAACGTAACACATGCAAGAAACTGGCTCCTGGGTCCAAGGTCAAGGTCACACTAAATGGGAATAAAATTGTGTATTATAATCATATATCGCAACTAGGTTTAATATCAAGGATTTATTCATAGCCTCCCAGCCGTGTGGTATTATTGATGAAGGTATCTCCATGATTATAACACGCACAAACACACTTTGGAGTGCTCACATAGAGTGATGAATCTGTCCCCAGTGTGTCCGGTTTAGTGATGTTGCACTGTAAATCAGGCATAAGACTATTCTGATACGTATTTGCGTGCTTTGCAATCATGAACATACATTAACATCGGAGATAAATTGCAAAGAAACCGATCAAAATAAGATCACATATGCTGCCTTGGTATTCGGTTTAGAGAGGTTACATTGTAAATCATATCTATGCGTATTTGAGTGCTTTGCAATCATGAACATGCATTAACATCTGAGATAAATGACCAAGAAACCAATCAAAAATAAGATCACAGATGTTGCCTTGGTGTTCGGTTTATAGAGGTTCCAATGTATTAGGAGATACAAATATATACTTGCCGGTATTTCCTCTGCTGTTGTCTCCACTGGTGCCTCTGTCGTCGTGGGTTCCTCTGCGGTAGTAATATCACATCACATGAAAACTCATAAAATAATGTTTTATTATATGACTGACAATTTCAACCAATGAGATTGTCCAATTTCGGGTCACATGATTGTGGACATACACGTATATGATATTCACCTGGATATCAGTATCGGACTCGTCTCGTTGTGCGAGAGAACACTCTCTGCCTCTTATTGTACAACGAGACGAGTCCGAGACTGATATTCAGGTATAGCAGCATGCCCGTGTCACTGATCACGCAACAAAAGCATGAGACTATCGTGGCGGTGCGCTGTTGTAGCATATACGTTCTGTAATATGGGTCATGCAATAATATAATTATCGTCTTTTGAGTCGGTGTACACGAGATTTACTGACCTTCGAAACGTCATTGACGTTCCTCATGTTCGTAAATCTGGTGTACACCGACTCAAAAGACAGTAACTGTTTATTAATTATTCATGGTCTCTTCCATGGAAAGTTTAGACTATTCCAATAGTCAACTAGAAATGTGGCCTGTCGGCACACGAATGTCCCTGCTGGTAGCCAAAGAAAACGAGGCACATTTAAAAACACAGAGGGCCAGAGAAGCGTGGATTTGTCACAGTATGGAAGCAGACCATCAGAGCAATGGGTATGTGAAAATAGAGAATAGTAGGTTAGTGCCGTGAATGGGAAAAATATCTGGCAAGGCTCAGGAAACTGAATGGGCGAGGCTCTGCCGAGCACATCCCGTTTCCGTGCCGCACCAGATATGTTTTCCATTCACGGCACTAACCTACTGCATGTATTAGATTTATCCCGTCAACACCTACAAATAGTTTTAATATACAATAAAAAATAACCCCAGACACCGCAATAGGTCGTATTGACAGGATACCAAAAATGTGTCACGGCACCGTGTTTCACGGCACATACTCACTGTGTTGACGGGATAATATGCATATTATGCAAACCATGCAAGAGAAGTGACATAAGAGACATTACCTGCGTTTCGAATGCACCAAGTATGTGACCTTGACCCTGGTATTAGAAGGGGTTGGGACGATCGTTGGTTTGTCACAGCGCTAAGGTTTCCGGGCGGACGCACGGACGGGACGTATGGACGCCGGTAACAATATATGTCCCCTCACCATTCGGTGGCGGGGGGTGGGTGGGGGCATAAAACATGGCGTATTGTATCAACATCTTAAACATAATGACAAACACCACCGATCATGATACCAGCTGGCTCGCCTGTATGGAACGCCAAATATGCATAAACACAAATAATTAATGCTAGCATTAAATATTTAGAGCTGACATTAATTATTTGAGTTTATGTAGATTTGGAGCTCCTAGAACGCCAAATCTACATAGACTCAAATAATTATTGCTAATTCTTAGAGCTAGCACTAAATATGTATATAACTCCAAATGATTTAGAGAGCTCTTCAAATGATTTGCAGCTAGCTCTAAAAAATTAATGCTAGCTGTAATTATTTACAGCTGACATTAATTATTTGAGTTTATGTAGATTTGGTGTTTCATACATCTGGATCTACAGTGCTAGCAAATGTTCGCTTTATGTTCAATAGGATTGAGAGGGTTAATGCACAATTGCATTATGCCAGTAACATTGTTGTTTTTTCTGACCATTTAGAGCATTATTTTACCTCATTTTTATCCCATCGCGTAGCGAAACTGGGAAATATGGATGCAAACGTCGTCTGTCCGTCCGTCTGTCCGGGCCAACGTCCGGGTGTTTAAGAGGTTAGGAGCCTAACACAAAATATTCCTTTGATTTATTCCGTAAACTCTATTGTTGCTTAAGGGCTTTTTCTTTGTTCTTCAAACAATGGAAATACCACATAAACCCAACATATTGGAACTTCCGTCCGCCTGTACGCCTGTCCGCCTGTCCGTCACTTTTCCATTTTGGCCATAAATGTATTATCATCCATATTTTCATTACAATTGGGTCGGGAGCACGCGAATGGTAATTTGCGTTCCTACAAATGGATACATATGTGGCTATTCGCTTGTTAAAGTAGCGACGTAAGAGAAAATATAGTCACGTAAGAGAACGGAATTAATCGTTATTTGACCTTGTCGCGTGACACGTGCATTCTTGTACATTCCGGATTTCCGTATAATTGTATATTTGTGATGTGTGGTACTGCGTTGTATTGTTGTGCGTATTATTGATTTCACATCCCTGTGATTCCACATACCTGTGATTTCACACACCTGTGATTTTTACATACCTGAGATTTAGCATGTACATTTGCCATGTACAATGTGCGTGTAATAAGGGGGCTTATGTTGTATTGGTGGAAATACGATTATGCGTGTCACTTTTTCGGATTTAAATATACGTCTATTTTATGAGCAATGTTTTACTGATGTCACGCCATATTTGCCACAGACTATGCATGTGTGTGGTAGAGAACTCGTTGACTGCGTGTGCTGGTTTCGCTAGGGAGAAGACCTTTTAGTATTACGGATGTCCACTGTCCGTGCCAGCCGAGTTTGTCCGCGTGTCAGTTGTTCACCATATAAGGGACCTTCTGTATGTGAAGCCAGTATATAGCACAGACCATACCATGGTCTGCCCTGTTATGTATGCCACGGGTTAGTGTTTCAGCATAGCCTGGTACTGGCCAACACGGATATATCAGATCCCATAATGGTGATGTTTTGTGTCGTGATATTTCCGTAAATGACCACGATATTTGAGTTTAGTATGTGCTACACTCATTTGAGTGTATAGCCGTAGGACCGATATGGAGGGGTTTGGCGGGGCCAAGAAGCGACCTTCACATTGTCGAGACCAGTCGAGTAGATTTCGGATTATGAGATCTGGGTCTATAGTGTGCAGATTTATGGTAGTGTGGGGTATACCATGTTGGATGGTATTTATTCCACGAGGGCTGTACACTGGTTTAGTTGAATTTAAGGCATGGGAACATATATTTATGCCAAATATAACCCACGGGTGACATGGCAAAAGCCATGGTTTTGTAGTATTTATGTGAGATGTCGTACGAGGGGTAGGCATATTCATTATTCCGTGCATGGTTTCACTGGTGCGTATATAAGCGATGTCTCGCTATGTGTTGGCGGGACACATATTTTCTGGTTACAGAAGACTAGTACTGTATTCACCAGTGACACGGAGGATTTTGGTATCTACCTACAACATTTTATTTCAGCTGTGATTTGCCGTTGTTCGATTCCCGTTCTAGTCCGTTGTGCATTCTGTCTGTCTGTCTGTGCGTATTCGTCCAGTAATTTGAGACTCATTTCATTTTTGTAGCCTCTTGAGATCGCTCCAGCGGGCAACATTGGACGTTTTTTTTGGTCCACTCGTTGAGGGCAGACCCCAGTCAGTGCAGAGTGTCAGGTCGTCCGAGTGTCTGTACGTCTGTCTGGCGCAGTGTGTGTAGCAGCTCCGGGTACAGGCCTGTATAGAGCAGTGTGTGATAGCTACATCGCGTTCAGCAGACAGTCACAGCCATAGTTTAGTGAAGTGAAACGCCATACACACATATCATATCATTATACTACCACCAAGTTGAATGTCACCTAAGTGAAACTTTTCCCGGCGTCTTAGCCATCGTGATGATCGCCATTTTGTATTATATCGGAACTTTACATCCGGTCTACCACTTCCGGTATTACAACCCATTGATTCACCATGGATACTTTACATCCGGTCCACCACATCCGGGTTGCTACAGTCGAGTGATACCATAGGAACTTTACATCTGGTCCACCATTTCCGGAAATAATACTACCTTTGGAACTTTACTTCCGGTACCAGCTTCCGGAACATTATCGTTATTGACTATCATATGATGTAACCACATCCGGCTTTGACTTTGACATTCATACTTTGGAAATATATTGCATAGGCAATACATATGTATACTTTGATAGTGTATGGTAATACTCCTATCATGGCATATCATGGCTAAAGGATTGTAGTAAGACTACATATATTGTTTATGGATTAATCCACTTGAAGTTGGATTATAGCCATATTGTTGACTAGACCTCATATTGCGGGTGAGGCAGACCTTGGGACCTTGATACTCAGAGGCTACCACTATCTATTGAGATACGCCAGCACTGGGGTAGCTCAGATGATTGTCATTTGTCCTCCAATGTTCGTTATGCCATGTTATACTTGTATATTATTTCACTTTGATTAGCGATCATCAAAGTACTTGTGCATTCATACTATTGTCCACTACGGGACCATTGAGATACCACATACTGAGTTTATTCGTCTATAGCTTTTAAGTTGCGTTAAAGTATAACAGTCGATTGGCTTACAACCTTGTAGTAATTGAATAGTATCATGCACAGTACAGTGATGTTCGCATATCAATGTATCCTGTATTCCTGTGTGTTCCCCATGTAATATAGTGTACATTATAAGTGATTAAGTGACTACGTGTACTTATCTACTCTGGCCTATCCCTTACACTTCAACTGCATTGTTACCATTGTTCGTTCGTCAGATCAAGCTATATTGGCCATAACGTCATAACAATTGAAGTATACTTGGTTCATATGATAATAGGGGAGACAATTTGTCTCGATCATTCCTGACCTTGGTAATGACCTTGACAGACCTTGATCTTTGTGTGGGGGGAAGGAGCATGGTTGGTGCGGGGAATCAAAATATGAATGATGAGAAACATTCACAGGAAGTTTGAAGCCAATCGGTAATACACTAAAGTAGTTATAGCTGGATGTAAAACGTGACAGACAGACAGACGGACGCGCGTGCGTGCGTGCGTGCGTGCGTGCGTCCGTCCGTCCGTCCGTCCGTCACGTTTTCCATTGTTCGTCGTATGACCGATTGACTTCAAACTTCATGTACATGTTCATTACCATCCATATTTTCATTCCCAACCCCACCCATGCTCCCCCTTGCCCAAATAACTTATTAATTTCATATTCTGTATATTTTCACATCAGTAGATGTGTGTGCGTTTCTCCATTCCACTATCACTGCTGTACTGTATGAGCGTTTGCCTTGAAACTACATGTGCATTTTACTCATCATTCATACTTTCATTCCCCACCCAGCACATACAACCACCACCCCCAAGGTTTAGGTCAAATAACAGTAGATCAATAGACACGTGCGAATTTCGCAATTCTCCTGCAACATCTTTAGTGCACGATCGATTTGCTTGAAAAATAAGAAAAAAATCGATCTTTCCACGTGAACATTTTGTTAAAATCTAAACTCAACCAATTTTAAGAGGGGGCGTGCGCCGGATAGGCCCCCGCCTGGATCCGCACTTGAGCACCAGTCACGGCCAGAAATCAGAGAATTTAGAAGATGACCACGAAGCCCATTACTATGGAAGCGCTCTGGTGCCAATGCTAACATATATTGATCTCATAGTTAGGATATACTAACTACTTAGTATCGCCTTAGGAAATGGTATCTTCTAATTAAGACTTAGTGTCTCCTAATTAGGACTTAATATCTCCTAATCAGTTGTTAGTATCTCCTAATTAAGAGACAAAATATTTTATAGCATCGACACAGACAGTACGTTCTAATTAGGAGACAGTAAGTCCTAATTAGGAGATACTATCTCATTATTAGTAGTTAGTTAATATCTCCTAATTAGGAGATAAAAAATAGTTTAGTATTGGCACCAGGACACTTCCATACATTACCTTCCATTTCGTCACATTCACATTCACTCTCGTCGTACTGATCCAGACTCGGACTCCAATGGTCTAAAATGACAAGAACGGTCAACCATTAACCCTTGCAATGCTGAATTAAATTGTGTCGTCCATTGTTTCTTTTTTTAATTTCCATTTTTCTCATCATAAACATTGTTTGGCAGCACTTTAGAATAATTTCCATTGGATGCTGCCAAACCATGTTTTTTACACAGGTGATTCTAGCGTGTCCTGGATGGTCAATTATTGATTCATATACATGAACTTCCTTTCTAAACAATGCACAAAACAATTCAAATGCGCCCGGGTGTAATAATAATAGTACTTAGAAAGGTATAAAACTCCCATTCGCCACCATTGTCAGAGCGGCCACACGATGTAGTCTTGTGGTACTAGCCTATACAACTGCTTGGGATGGAACACGCCTATACAGCTGCTTTGTGAGGGTTTTCGTCATAGATTACAGTTGCTAATACATTAACATAAATTTCAAAGATTTCGAGTGTAAACTGCACAAAAAACGCGTCTCATTAACCTAAATTCGCTTTTTAAAATCATGTTCACTTCCTGATTAAAAATGAATGTTAGCCGCCATCTTCGAAAATGTTTCAATCACGTGGACGCAGTGTTTTTTTTTGGTTACTGGAGACTGACGTCATTTCCCATTCAATTTCAGGGCTGAATATATATATATTTTAGATGTAAATATTCCGTTCTGATTTTGGGACCCCCCACCCCACCCACCACCCCCAATGATGCAGGGTAAATGTATGATCAAACCCTTTGGCCCGGCCTTAGTTTGATAGGCCGTTAAACATTAATACATAAATGCATTTTGTTCAACCCTCAACCGATGATGTAGCAGACCACCTACCATCCATACAGAGGACGTCTGTGTGTATGGGGGCGGGGTTGTTGCAGGACCGGAGGCGAACGTGCGTTCCCAGCAGCGTGTTGTTCGTCTGGCGGCGACAAAACGTACACGGGGCGTAGTCACTCCATTCCGACCAACCTGTGGGGAAATAATCACAGGTGCTGCACTCTATGCCGGCGTAAAATAGTAGTATAGGCTACGTATTTCTAGAGACTGCCTGCTTGGAGGTGGATCCTTGCAGCTTGCAGCCTTGCAGCCGCGGTTTATACCGAACGCATTGATCATTTTTGTTTACATAGCGACATATACAGGTAATTGTACAGATATTATACGCGGAGTAAATGGGGTTCGTCCGCTATTTATCGAATACGGTTTACGTTCGTGCGTCCGTCCGCGCGCGTTATGCTCTAATGCAGATAGCGAACCGCGTAGACCCTGCGGAATATCACTTAGGCGGAACGGTGTAGATTATCCAACGATGTATAACATGGCATCTAGATACCGAACAGCGTAATCCTCCCGATTAGCGAACGAGGTAGATTCCTCGAGGTTAATCCCCTCTGAACTATGGTTTCATTGTTCTCCTATAAATATTAACCAGTTTTATTGTTAGACAGTGTTTATTCTGGTCACTGGGCACATGCCTTTATTTACTGGACAAAGGCTACTGCGCATATACACCAAATTCCATTATAAAAAAATGAGGTTTTCTAAGGAATATCGCTATAGTTACGAATACTAAAGTCTTACCTTTGTTAACATTTCCAAACTTTAGTATATCTTAGCGGCGACAGAGAACAGGATGGAATCGTATAGCTCTTAATAAAATTACATTAAAAGGATATTTATAAGTTACAACATAGTGCTGAGTTTTCTACAATTGTTTTCACCAGGACCAGATTGCCGAAGAGTATAACTGAACGGTAAGATATCCTCATATTGTATATGTCTATGTGTTCGTTTGGAAGCTCAACGTTTTAAATTCGACATTTGCATTTAATATTACTTTACACCAATAGTCTACGTTATCTTCGACTTGTATCGTCACGTGAATAAATAATTTGGTCAAAGCCGTATAATAATATAATAACACGAGCTGTTTAAATTTGTTTTCTACTAGCCGTCGAAATCCGCATTTGCTCTGAATTTGCTATGCTTTCGATATCATTACAAGAAATATTCATATAATGATTATTTTTCCCGTGTCTCAGATGAAAATATACATTTTTAGTTAAGGTGATTAAGAACTATAATGGTGTTGAACCGTTTTCGTTAGATCGTGGTTCATACTTAAATCGCCAAGCCGTTCGTCATCCATCGTCAGTCATTCGCCCGTCTATACATCAACTCACTAACTATTATAAAACGCACGTATGTCGATTCATCGATTAACATATTTCTGTTTCTTTCACCCAGCCTCACTCCACAATGCCCTGCCCTGCCGCACCATCCAGCTCGGCCCGGCCCTACATTTTAATCGCCGCCCAGCCCCACTCCACAATGCCCTGCTCCACCTAGACGATACCGTACATCGCCCTGCCGCAACCCGCACTATCCAGCCCGGCGGGTTGCACGATTTACCCAAATCTACCAAAATCTACCAAAATCTTACCCAAATCTACACAAATATTCATGTAATTACTATATTTATTAATAAATAAAGCTATGCACATCATACTGACGATGTTTGGACTGTACTTACATTAATTTCATTAATTTGGTCATACCAGGGACCATTTTAATGTTTTGATGCAAAATGGAAATATTTGTACATGAAATAAAGTACCGCGATTAACTTATACTAGGAAGCCAAGGAAGATAATCCACACGGGAATGGGGATTTTTAATTGAAATACAAATAAAAAACAGTAGAACCTCTATAATGTTGACATCCAAGGAGACAGTATGTGAAAACTGTTCTGCTAACTAGTATAATTATATATATATACTGAGCAAAACTAGAAACGTCCCTCCATGTTTAAGGAAAGATTCATCAAAAACCAAAAGGGTTACTTTTAAAAATCAAAATGGAAAAACAAGTTCATTCATTTCTGTATCAAAGCCAATAAATTGCATTTGGATATCTTGTTAAATATTCGAGAGATAACCGGCCAAGGGCGGTAGGGGTCAAAATCAAAAATCAAAAAAAACTCAGAAATGTGTTACTTAATGTTTAGAGATGGAATTTCAATAAGTAATGTGGCAAATTCAGTAAATCTCGATAGTACAGAGTGTGGCCACCATTTGCATGAATGCATGCATAGATCCTACGCCGCATCGACGTGACGTAACGCAATACCAGTGCGTTGTGCAAATTCCTCCATTCCCATTGTAACGCCCGTGTAAGATCGCGAACATTGTCAATCTGATGGTTAGCTCGTGCTTTGCGGCCCAGCTCATCCCATATGTGCTCAATGGGATTGAGATACGGGGAGACCGCGGGCCATGGCATGACGTCGACGTTGTTTTGCTGTAAGTATTGAGTGGTGACCCTGGCTACGTGAGGGCGGGCATTGTCGTGCATCAATGTCACACCAGGACCATGCTGACGGATAAATGGTAAGGCATGTGCATTTAGCACATCTGCAACATAACGTTGTGCATTGATGTTGCCCTGTACAACAACCAAATATGTCTTCCGGTTTCCCATGATCCCACCCCAGACCATTACGCTCCCTCCCCCAAACCTGTTCTTCTCAACAATGCAACAATCGGTGAATCTTTCATTTTTACGCCTGTATACCCGTAATCTTCCGTCAGCATGACTAACTGTGAACCGAGATTCATCGGTGAACAAAACTCGGTTCCAGTCAGCCCTTCTCCAGTTCAGATGACGTCGCGCCCATAACAGTCTGGCAGCACGGTGACGTTGGGTCATTATCTGACCAGTGTACGGGCGGCGTGCCCGGATTTTGGTTGGGCGTTACGACGTAACCGGTTGCGAATGGTCTGCCCTGAGACACCGTATCGCCTAGCAGTGACTGTGGCTGCCAATCGACGTTGACGTAAGTGCGTCAACGTAATGTAACGATCGGCTTTAGCCTCGTTACACGAGGCCTACCAGGTCGCTGCCGGTCGTGAACAGCCCCAGTCTGCTGGTACCGGGCTGCAAGATGATCAATCGTCTTCCGACAGCAACCAAACCGAGGCGCGACCGCCCTGGCGGCCATCCCACCCGCAAGCATCCCAATTGCCTGATTTCGCTCGTTTTCGGAAAGCCGTGGCATATCGAAAACAGTGAAAAATTAAAAAAGTTTTTTAATTTTCCGAATAGCCCCTATCGCATGAATGGTACGACATGAACTGAATCACCTTATCGATGACAAGTATAGCGTGCACGTGCAAAAAGTGGAAATCAACGTTCCGGTCACTGGCCGCTATGTAAACCGTGTGTATCGGCTAAACTCTACACGATCGTATTCTGAACATCGCCACGGTTTAAAATACATGTACTTTGAACATGTGGTACATACATAGACAGAGCTACACCGGCTATAAAACAGGGACGTTTCTAGTTTTGTTGAGTATATATACTAATATATAATTTAAGTATATAAATTATTAATATTTTAAAACTAATACTGCATTAATATTTATATGTGGCTGTGACTGGATAAATGTGCGTCGTCATGCGGAAAACGACTTTGAACACGACTATAGGGATTGTCGCCTGCAAGCTTTTCATTGGCTGAACTATTTAAATATGTATGAGGGCAGAGGGACACTTCATTACCGTAATGATGGTAAAGAAAATTGTGTACGTCCCTATCCCGTAGACGGGTTCTCTGCCTAAACAGGAATGATGATTTTAAATTGAAATACAAATAAAAAACAATAAAACCTCTCTAATGTTGACATCCAAGGAGACAGTGTGTGAAAACTGTTCTGCCAACTAGCATAAGTATATATACATATATATATATATATACTAATATATAATTTAAGTATATAAATTATTAATATTTTAAAACTAATACTGCATTAATATTTATATGTGGCTGTGACATGGTGGAGAAATGGTGCTTATGGGTTTTGTGACCAATGTCGGTTCTGATTAAATAACACCCTTCTGTAACCTATATTGCTTGTTCAAAGCATGACTGGGGTTTCATTTATGGAATGACGAATGTTGTAGATGCTGATCAGACTGTGTGGATGCACAGGCTGATCCGGATCTACACTGGTCAAAAAAAATATAAACACCATTTCTCCAGTCACAGCCACATACATGTTTGTGCGATATATGCAATCATGATCGATGCTAACTTGAAGTAAGACAACGGAGACATGATTAATGATTCTCGATCACAGTAGTCTCCCTTTATAATAATGCTATATTAATCGCTTTCCCGAGGAAATATGCCCCAGATTGTAATCCCCACTCAACCCACAATGGTTTTCCCCATCTAGATCTTGTCTGTCCTGTCGCGCCATGATCCACCCAGCCCGGCAACGCATTGCGCGTCCGCTCCCAACCCAAACGTTTGCATTCCCTAAACTGGTGTATCCGCTAATAGTACTAGAAAATCCTTCCGACGAAATCATTAAAGAAATTAATACATATATGTACGACTTTCTTTGGGATGGAAAACCTGATAAAATATGTAGAAAAACAATTATTCAAAACTACGAAAATTGTGGATTAAAAATGACAAATATTCACGCCTTTTTGCATTCATTAAAAGTATCTTGGACAAAAAGATTAAAGGGATCGCAAAATCGATGGAAAACAGCCTATAACAATGAATTGAACAAGCATGGTGGTGATTTATTGTTCAAATGCAATTTTAATCAAGTTGATGCAAAACAGATAATCAAAAAGTATACTTTTTTAGGTGAGATTGTTACATAGTGGAGTAAAATTAACTACAGACATAAACATCCTGTCATAGCTGATGAAATATTATGGCATAATACTAATATCAAACAAAACAACAATACATTGTTTTATAAAGACTGGTACGATAAAGGGATAATGTATATAAAAAATATTTACGATTACAGAACAAAACACTTCTATACATTTAATGAACTGAAAGATTTGTACAATTTTAACAATGGAGATTTTTTAAAGTACTTCACACTAATAGGTAATATTAAAGACGAATGGAAAGAAACACTTAGAACAGAAAGTATTAACACAGTCACACCTGAATATCTAATTTCAAAACTTTTGAAAAATAAAACGGCTAATAAGATGCTATATGACAAACAAATAGATGCAATGCAATTACCTATACTAAAACACACCATTAAATGGGAAAATGAATTAAATATTCAAAATGTTGAATGGAAGCAAATATTTATATCACCTATCAAAAGTACTATTAGCACAAAACTAAGAGCATTCCAGTACAAATACCTAATGAGAATAACACCAAACAACTCCTTCCTATTTGCATGTAACTTGAAACCATCAAATTTGTGTGAATTTTATAATATGAACGTAGACTCAAATAAACAAATGTTTTGGGAATGTCAAACTTTCCAAACCTTTTGGTCGGAAATAGAGGAACTATTGAAATCGAAACTAAATTACAATACGAATCTAAACTACGAAAACATCTCATTTTGTAATATTAACGTAGTATCCAAACAAAAGTCAGTTCTAATCAATTTCATTATCCTTCTAGCAAAATATTTTATCTTCAAATGTAAATGTTGCTCAATATTGCCAATACTACACTCGTTTAATATGTATTTACAAAAAAACAATCCTGATTGAAGAAAAAATCGCGACAATGAAAGATAAATTGATGCAATTTAATGCAAAATGGAATGATTTTCGCTTAAACTAAAATTTGCCAAAGTACCTACAAATTATTTGTTTATACGCACACACACACATATATATATACAATGCCAAAAATAGTATCCCCCCCCCCCTTTTTTTAAACCGAGACCCAGCCCCCACACCCATTTATACTCACACCACCACTCACATCATCAAAATAAAAACTCGTTGTTACATGTCACATATACTAAGAAACAAAGCACTGTTTATCTTCATAAATTGTTTAACGTTTTGTGAACAAATGCATTGTAAACATTGTGTATGTACATGTATATATTATCTCTATAAAAAAAATAAAAAATAAAAAAATACTGACGTCAGTTCAAAATGTTGACTTATTCGGCATGGTCGAAGTCGACGTCGAGGTCCCCGAGCAATGGGGTGTATAAATTAAAGACCGTATGACGCTGCATCCCAGCGAATATTTTTCCGAAATGTATCATCTGTTTTGCAACATGGACGTGGCTTTCGACGCAATTGGCGAGCACATGCAAACTCATGCACGGACATACGGGTTGTCAGAGCGTCCACGACGACTGCTCGTTAGCGGTTTGAAAGCCCGTCAGATACTTCTCGCGACCCCATTGCTCAAATGGTACTTGGATCACGGACTTATTGTTACCAAGATCTATCAAGTAGTGGAGTTCCGGGAACAGATTTGCTTCGGTCAATTCGTGGATGACGTCAGTAACGACGGGCGTGACGGTGATACATCGCCTGATCTAGCAATCATTGCAGACACGATGAAATTGATTGGAAACTCTCGGCTTACGGATCAATGATCATGGATAAAACTAAGCACAGGAAAATTTACTACAAACGTGGCGAAAATAAGGCATACATTGCAGTCAATAGTCCCGAGTTCCATCAGTTAACGTGTCTCGACGTAGAAAGCGAATATTGCGAAATAGAACTAGCCAAGCGCGTAATAAAGCTTGATCTACCCATACAACTCGGGTACTTCATTCTGCAGTACGCCAAATTGAAAATGTTGCAGTTCTATTTCGATTTTATGGATACCTACGTTGCTTGATCAGACTTTGAATATATAGAGATGAATACCGACAGTGCGTATATGGCAATCTCCGCTACATGTCTCGATGAGTATAGGGAAGAATTTCAGCGTGGTCCGTCCGGCATGTGCAGCAATGTGTATAATTCTCCGCAGCATCATTGGTTACCTCGCACGTGCTGCACGAATCACGCAAAATTTGACTAAAGAACACCCGTTTTATTTAAGAAAGAATTCGAAGGTAATGCAATGATTGGGCTCTGCTCGAAAACGTACGTCGTGAGTGGGGATAGTGAAACAAAATTTAGTTCCAAAGGTGTTAGCAAACGATTTGTTGCTCAACCCATGCACATTTGCAAACAAGTCCTTACAGAACAAACGCCGCAGTCTGGCATTAACAAGGGATTTCGGGTCAGAGACAACACAATGTTTAGCTATCACCAGACAAGGTGCGGGTTTTCCTATTTCTACGCCAAAAGAAAGGTTCTTCCTGATAAATACCGTACCTCTCGATCTCGTCCTTTGTCCAAAACCCGCGAAAACTGATGAGCTCATCGGCATGCTCAAAGTCAATTGTATGTAGGGCCCCTCGCCCGTATCAATTTCAAACACCATCACTTATCGCAATGTACAATGTAGACCCCCGTACTAATCCGCATATCTTTAGATCTTAATATTAGATGACTTACTATATACATGTAGTTTAACAGTTGGCTTCTAATACACTATTCAAATTAGCTTTAGAAAGTTTGCAATATAAACTTCGACTAGAGACGTTTGCTTTCGTGCTCAGTGGCAGTGTGTTACATATTGCGCGTTCGGTAAAGTGTCACCATTATTTATGTGTTGTCAACGCATTTATATTTTTGATCTCTACACATATTTCTCCACAGAGTTCGTTTGTATATTTGTCATGACTGGTACATTATTTTCATAGAATAATAGTTTCGTTTCTAACTGGTCCGATTGGCTAGCTAGATGTATTATTATTATTATTATTATTATTATTATTTGCTTTTATCAAAAATCGGGTACATAAATGTGTTTTGGAATCACGCGTTTAAATTATGTTTTAGCATAAACTCTATTATATCAACAACAGCTTAACACCCACTTCATCCGTTTAGAATCTAAATTTGAATATTTTATTTTCGATAAGGTCTGATTATATTTTGTCACTAGCTTTTCATTTTTGCAATGTCCGTCGCATTTTCTGTCATTCATGTTTCTATTTTGACCGTATAGATGTACTTTTCCATAGGACACGTTCTATTTTGGTTACATCTGATTATATTTTGTCACCCCCTTTTAGCATTCTGCAAGGTCCTTTGCATTTTTTGTCATACGTGTTTAGATTCCATAATTATTTCGTACCAGAAATATTTGTGTTTACCCGTGACTGAGGTGGTGGATTCTACGTCTTTCGTTGCTAATACTTACTTCAATGTGTACATTGTCATTCACTTAGACAATCGTATCAGAGACTGTATATAGGTTCTTCTAGCATACACAAGAGTACGAACTGCATATACTCCTTTCGTTATTTTCTTAACCCTCAACAATACATAATAAGAGTAAATATGGAAAACGGGGATCGCTGGGAAGTAATATCGCAAAGTCGGAAATGTCTGTTCATCCACGTAATTTAAAGTAGTGTTTGAAGAAAAACGGGGATTTTTCGTAATCTCCCGAGTAACCGGCGCTAGGCACTAACCCCACAATGAGGCGATTAGGCACCAGTCCTTGAAATAGGTCACCGGCGCTAAAACTATATTGACCAGATGCTACTGAAGCCACTTTGATTTCCGATCGAAAATACGGATAAATCACCGGAACTTTCTTCATCATATTAACATCAAACGGCCGAGTTTACTTTCTGTACGCATAACTTAAAGCTAGTGTCCACGATCTGAATGTTATGATTGGGAAGCATTGCCTCAGACATTAGTTTGAACGCGTTACGGCTGGGCCACAGTTTCAAAGATAATTCTACGCCGTTGACAATCAGACGACCTTGCTGAAATAGGTCTAAAAGAATATGTCCTTCCAGATCGGCAATTTTACCGTTCCGGGTATGCGCGGCCCTCGAATATAATCCGGAATTAGAGACGTTAATTTTCGGTTCGTTGGCATTACCGCTGTCCTTGTAAAACATCTGACTAGTGTGATAATTCCTCTGCACGGTCTCGTTCGTATTCAAAATCGTGTCTATGTAGGCTTTGTAAGGATAGTTTACGCCCAACTGACTAACGGAAGTTTGCTACAGGGCAAAATCGACATGACGAAACAGTGAGTGTAGCGGCAAGTTGACTAAACCCGCCTGTTCCGCTTCCGTAATGGGCGTAACGTCTTGATTCGTTAGACGAATACCCGAAGAGTATTAGATAAAAAAAATGACGAAGATCAAAGAAAATAGGTCAAAGTTATTTTCTGTATAGTTTGCAAATATCATCAGCTGAAACATATCAAAACTCCCCATGAATCCGACTGCAGCTTAACGTAAAACGTAATAATAATAATAATAACAATAATAATCTGATGCTGACCGTAGACATAATAATATAATTGTGTATTTGTGGCATGTCTAGCTCCGGGTCTTAAAGCGTAGATTTATAAGACGACAATGAAACATCTTGTTCATTTAGGCACGATGGATCATTCACCAAGTAACAAGCGAGCAGTGCATACCCTGATCAGACTGCGCGGATACGCTGGCCGATCTGGTTCTACACTGATCACAACACGCATAAGCCCCATTTATCCAGCCAAAATGGCGCAACGCACATTTCACAATCTAAAAATAGTAGCAGAAGTGGGAATGCACAAATCAGCATGACGTAATAGTTTAAATACTAATAGATGTATAGCAATACGCTCCTATACGCCGAGAAGACTCAACAACGCAATGACTTAAATCATTATTGATATTGAGTACGTTTGTCTATTTATGACACATTGTTATTTCAGAATATCTTAGTACACATACTAGCATCGACATATTCTGGTCATTTGTAACAGCGCTGTTCCTTGACAATTTCATAGTACAGCATGGATGGGAAGTGTGTTATTTGCAAAGACTTGTTTGCCTCTGCGAAAACACAAACCGTTGGCGAAAAGGGTCATGCCGCGTTGATTACAGCCAGTGTCACTCGCAGTGATGGGTTCGATGCTCTTCTGAGAACAGTAGTACCGCCTTTTGATGTACACGCCAACTATTACAAAGAGCATACACGCAAATTCACACTGGAGACACAAAAACAAAAAGCCCCAGATGTTCCAGAGATTGTTACGGGGGCAACGCTGCGATCTGATAGTAAAGAGTTTGACATTGAAACGGATTGTTTTTTTTTTTTGCACGGAGAAGATACATGTAGGTTACAAGCAACCCAAAGCGCGCAGGAAAGTGTTCCACTTTGTTGAAACCATCGAATACTTGGAAACGCTCATGTCAATTGCTAAGAATCGACATGATAATTTGGGAAAGGAGGTGATGATGCGTATCTAGACAACCAATGATTTGGTGGCTGCAGAAGCTAAATATCATCACGACTGCGCAGTTGCATTTAGGAGAGAGAGGACGCCCAAAATCTACACCAAATCCCGAAAGAGGAAGACCCAAAGATGTGTTGAGACACACGGCGTTTGATAAAGTATGTGAGCACCTAGATGAGAATGTCGAATGACAATACTCACTTTCAGAAATTTCTGAAATAATGGACAAGTATTTGGACGGTATTGAAGGGTACACACAAAAGTATCTCAGACAAAAATTACAAGCGCATTATGGTGATCAGTTGATTTTTACAAGTGTTCCAGTTGTTTCAAATATTGCCACATTCCGTGATAAAGGAAACAAGGTGCTTCGTGATACTTGGCAAGCTGAAAAAAGGCAAATGCTTCAACAGTGAAAGACAGACTTGTAGATATGGCGGCATCCATAATCGGAGATGATATCAGAACGCAGGTATATAATTGTTCTGAATACCCAACGATGGATGACACGAATAATGGCTGCGCGTTAGTTCCAGAAACTCTCGGCCGGTTTCTCAGGAACTATCCCCGATTGTACCTCAGGAGCAAGCTCCGGATGCACGACACACAAACACAAAAATACAGGCAGCTGGGTGGGCAGCGACTGCTGCCCGAAAAGCTAAACAAGATCAAATACTCGCCGAGCTTCGAGAGGCTAAACAGTCGTTAGTTGTTCCAGCAGAACATCCTAAGGCAGCTGCGGTTAAATCTCCGATAGGTACTGTACAATCTCCAATTGTGGCTCCGACCTGGATCATCCCGTGGGTTGATGGCGGTGGTCTGGCAGTTGCAGGAACCCTGTGTGTATTCCCACTGCGGAACTACCTTTCGCGACAACCAGCCGCGGTTCCGAAGGAAGTTCCGAAACCGATTGCTCCCCATTTAAACACTGCTCGCGATCCCTTTTATATGCAATAACTGTATAGTTATCACTATATGCAATGGCTGAATACGATTGTAAAATAATAGTGAATGCGGTTTATCACGCCGAGGTGATATCGAGCCTCAGTATCGGGTTTGCTCGACTATCAACGATGGTCTTCGGAGGACCAGCTCCCAAGTTGGACAAGACTTCGAGAGACGTAGGTCTCGTGACCCTAGATGTAGCGGCCGCAATTGGGACCCGAGATTATCTAATTAAAGCTGAAATTATACCGGCTAATACATGGAAATAATGACTTCATTCGCAATGCTCGTAGGTGGTGCGGTGGTGAACGCATTAGCGCTCAGCGGTAGCAACTATCTATTCTCGAATCTGCGAAGCTCGAACGTATACTGAGCAAAACTAGAAACGTCCCTCCATGTTTAAGGAAAGATTCATCAAAAACCAAAAGGGTTACTTTTAAAAATCAAAATGGAAAAACAAGTTCATTCATTTCTGTATCAAAGCCAATAAATTGCATTTGGATATCTTGTTAAATATTCGAGAGATAACCGGCCAAGGGCGGTAGGGGTCAAAATCAAAAATCACAAAAACTCAAAAATGTGTTACTTAATGTTTAGAGATGGAATTTCAATAAGTAATGTGGCAAATTCAGTAAATCTCGTTAGTACCGAGTGTGGCCACCATTTGCATGAATGCATGCAATGATCCTACGCCGCATCGACGTGACGTAACGCAATACCAGTGCGTTGGGCAAATTCCTCCATCCCCGTTGCAACGCCCGTGTAAGATCGCGAACATTGTCAATCTGATGGTTAGCTCGTGCTTTGTGGCCCAGCTCATCCCATATGTGCTCAATGGGATTGAGATCCGGGGAGACCGCGGGCCATGGCATGACGTCGACGTTGTTTTGCTGTAAGTATTGAGTGGTGACCCTGGCTACGTGAGGGCGGGCATTGTCGTGCATCAATGTCACACCAGGACCATGCTGACGGATAAATGGTAAGGCATGTGCATTTAGCACATCTGCAACATAACGTTGTGCATTGATGTTGCCCTGTACAACAACCAAATCTGTCTTCCGGATTCCCATGATCCCACCCCAGACCATTACGCTCCCTCCCCCAAACCTGTTCTTCTCAATAATGCAACAATCGGTGAATCTTTCATTTTTACGCCTGTATACCCGTAATCTTCCGTCAGCATGACTAACTGTGAACCGAGATTCATCGGTGAACAAAACTCGGTTCCAGTCAGCCCTTCTCCAGTTCAGATGACGTCGCGCCCATAACAGTCTGGCAGCACGGTGACGTTGGGTCATTATCTGACCAGTGTACGGGCGGCGTGCCCGGATTGGTTGGGCGTTACGACGTAACCGGTTGCGAATGGTCTGCCCTGAGACACCGTATCGCCTAGCAGTGACTGTGGCTGCCAATCGACGTTGACGTAAGTGCGTCAACGTAATATAACGATCGGCTTTAGCCTCGTTACACGAGGCCTACCAGGTCGCTGCCGGTCGTGAACAGCCCCAGTCTGCTGGTACCGGGCTGCAAGATGATCAATCGTCTTCCGACAGCAACCAAACCGAGGCGCGACCGCCCTGGCGGCCATCCCACCCGCAAGCATCCCAATTGCCTGATTTCGCTCGTTTTCGGAAAGCCGTGGCATATCGAAAACAGTGAAAAATTAAAAAAGTTTTTTAATTTTCCGAATAGCCCCTATCGCATGAATGGTATGAAATGAACTGAATCACCTTATCGATGACAAGTATAGCGTGCACGTGCAAAAAGTGGAAATCAACGTTCCGGTCACTGGCCGCTATGTAGACCGTGTGTATCGGCTAAACTCTACACGATCGTATTCTGAACATCGCCACGGTTTAAAATACATGTACTTTGAACATGTGGTACATACATAGACAGAGCTACACCGGCTATAAAACAGGGACGTTTCTAGTTTTGTTGAGTATAGATGAGGAGCGCAAGCGTCACGATTTAGCTATAAAACAGCTCCAGAGCCACACGCAGCATGGTCACGAAAACGAACCGCCCGTCTGGACTGGATCAACGAAGATCTTCGGCGCGAGAATCACGCCGTGCAAACTTTCCGGAGCGTTGACGCCGCCATCCGCGAGTACGCGCGGACATATCCGCAGAAAAGTCTCGCACCGCTGGATCCGAGCACCAGCTTTCAGACTTCTATGTGCCGTCAAAGGCCCAAAAAGACCGCGAGATCGCGTTCGTCGTCTTGGGAATGGTTACGACATGCCTCGTCAGCTACTATACTCAACAAAACTAGAAACGTCCCTGTTTTATAGTCGGTGTAGCTCTGTCTATGTATGTACCACATGTTCAAAGTACATGTATTTTAAACCGTGGCGATGTTCAAAATACGATCGTGTAGAGTTTAGCCGATACACACGGTTTACATAGCGACCAGTGACCGGAACGTTGATTTCCACTTTTTGCACGTGCACGCTATACTTGTCATCGATAAGGTGATTCAGTTCATGTCGTACCATTCATGCGATAGGGGCTATTCGGAAAATTAAAAAACTTTTTTAATTTTTCACTGTTTTCGATATGCCACGGCTTTCCGAAAACGAGCGAAATCAGGCAATTGGGATGCTTGCGGGTGGGATGGCCGCCAGGGCGGTCGCGCCTCGGTTTGGTTGCTGTCGGAAGACGATTGATCATCTTGCAGCCCGGTACCAGCAGACTGGGGCTGTTCACGACCGGCAGCGACCTGGTAGGCCTCGTGTAACGAGGCTAAAGCCGATCGTTACATTACGTTGACGCACTTACGTCAACGTCGATTGGCAGCCACAGTCACTGCTAGGCGATACGGTGTCTCAGGGCAGACCATTCGCAACCGGTTACGTCGTAACGCCCAACCAATCCGGGCACGCCGCCCGTACACTGGTCAGATAATGACCCAACGTCACCGTGCTGCCAGACTGTTATGGGCGCGACGTCATCTGAACTGGAGAAGGGCTGACTGGAACCGAGTTTTGTTCACCGATGAATCTCGGTTCACAGTTAGTCATGCTGACGGAAGATTACGGGTATACAGGCGTAAAAATGAAAGATTCACCGATTGTTGCATTGTTGAGAAGAACAGGTTTGGGGAAGGGAGCGTAATGGTCTGGGGTGGGATCATGGGAATCCGGAAGACAGATTTGGTTGTTGTACAGGGCAACATCAATGCACAACGTTATGTTGCAGATGTGCTAAATGCACATGCCTTACCATTTATCCGTCAGCATGGTCCTGGTGTGACATTGATGCACGACAATGCCCGCCCTCACGTAGCCAGGGTCACCACTCAATACTTACAGCAAAACAACGTCGACGTCATGCCATGGCCCGCGGTCTCCCCGGATCTCAATCCCATTGAGCACATATGGGATGAGCTGGGCCACAAAGCACGAGCTAACCATCAGATTGACAATGTTCGCGATCTTACACGGGCGTTGCAACGGGGATGGAGGAATTTGCCCAACGCACTGGTATTGCGTTACGTCACGTCGATGCGGCGTAGGATCATTGCATGCATTCATGCAAATGGTGGCCACACTCGGTACTAACGAGATTTACTGAATTTGCCACATTACTTATTGAAATTCCATCTCTAAACATTAAGTAACACATTTCTGAGTTTTTGTGATTTTTGATTTTGACCCCTACCGCCCTTGGCCGGTTATCTCTCGAATATTTAACAAGATATCCAAATGCAATTTATTGGCTTTGATACAGAAATGAATGAACTTGTTTTTCCATTTTGATTTTTTAAAAGTAACCCTTTTGGTTTTTGATGAATCTTTCCTTAAACATGGAGGGACGTTTCTAGTTTTGCTCAGTATATATTGATTACACGTATATATACTGAGTATAACCAAGGGATTATTATCTCTAATAGGGTGTAAGTTGTTGCTATGTATGACAGATTGCTGTATTATACCGTGAGTAATACCCACCTCTCTCCATTTATAGTGTATCTCATATAAAGCGTATCTGATTTTTGCTGATGCATGTGTTTAGCGCCGAGTTTTTAAAAAAATCGTGAAAACTATATTAAATACACTTACATATACGGATTATAAGCTCTCGGTGGTTGATGAAAAACAGTTTTCCACTCATCTCATCCATACCGTACGAACATTGGAGGAAAACCCAATAGTATAATGGGGAGTCCCCCCCCCCCAACAATGCTACGATTCTTTGGAAGCCAACCGCGCGTAGTGGGGGGGCTTCCATAGGGAACCTCGTACCAAATTTGACTCCCATATACTACTAGTCGTTATCCGCATGTCGACGTACATTTATCCAGACACAGCCACATATAGAAAATTTAATGCAGTATTAGTTTTAAAATATTAACAAGTAATATACTAATTTCATATTAGTATGATCTATAATATATATAATTATACTAGATGGCAGAACATTTTGTCACACATTAACTGTCTCCATGGATACAACATTAGAGAGGTTCAACTGTATTTTTATTATGTATTTCAATTAAAAATAATAATTCCCTGTGTGGATTATCTCCTTGGCCCCCTACCAGTAATAAGCTAATCGCGGTACTCACCCTTTATTTCTATACAAATATTTCTGTTTTGCATGAAAACATAAAATGGAGTTATGACCCAATTAATGAAATATATGATGTAAGTACAGTCCAAACAACGTTAGTAATGATGTGTAAAAGCTTATTTATTAATAAATATAGTACTTACATGAATATTAGTGTAATTTGGGTATACTATGAAGATTGGGTGTATAATAGGTGTAAATCGTGCCACCCGCCGGCTGGAATGAATGCGGGGTTGTCGGCATGGGTGATGTTAGGTTACGTCTCCGTGTGAGACAGGGCAATGTGATGTGCTGGGCGGCGATTACAAAGTAGGACGGGCCGAGCTGGATGGAGCGGCAGGCAGAGTGCAAGTGAGGAATGAGGCAAGTTAAAGACACAGAAATATGTTAATCGATGAATCGACATACGTGCGTTTTATAATAGTTAGTGAGTTGATGTATAGACGGGCGAATGACTGACAATGGATGACGAACGGCTTGGCGATTTAAGTATGAACCACGATCTAACGAAAACGGTCCAACACCATTGTAGTTCTTAATCACCTTAACTAAAAATGTATATTTTCATCTGAGACACGGGAAAAATAATCATTATATAAATATTTCTTGCAATAATATCGAAAGCATAGCAAATTCAGAACAAATGCGGAATTCGACGACTGGTAGAAAAAAAATTTAAATAGCTCATGTTCCATGTATTACTCGGCTTTGACCAAATTATTCATTCACGTGACGATACAAGTCGACGATAACGTAGAATATTGGCGTAAAGTAATATTAAATGCAAATGTCGAATTTAAAACGTTGAGGTTCCAAACGAACACATAGAAATATACAACAGACAACACACGCAGCTAAAGTTCGCTCGTTCAAGTGTATTAATTATAATGGTGTTGTTGAAAAATAATACAAAAAATATGAGGAAATCTTACCGTTCAGTTATACTCTTCGGCAATCTGGTCCTGATGAAAACAATTGTAGAAAACTCAGCACTATATTGTAACTTATAACTATCCTTTTAATGTAATTTTATTAAGAGCTATACGATTCCGTCCTGTTCTCTGTCGCCACTAATATATACTAAAGTTTGGAAATGTTAACAATGGTAAGACTTTTGTATTCGTAACTATAGCGATATTCCTTAGAAAACCTCATTTGTTTATGATGGGATTTGGTGTATATGCGCAATAGCCTTTGTCCAGTAAATAAAGGGATGTGCCCAGTCACCAGAATAAACACTGTCTGACAATAAGACTGGTTAATATTTATAGGAGAACAATGAAACCATAGTTCAGAGGGGATTAATTACTGCGATTTTGTCGTCGGCGTCGGCCACAAACTTAACGTTAGGGTAAATCTCTTATAACTTTTGTTTACTTTCATGGATCACCTTGTTATTTCATACATGCATTCCGCAGATGACCCTATATCATGCTGTAGAAAATCCATTACCCACCGCCCACCCCTTACCCAAAGGTCAAGGTCACAAACTTAGCACATTTATAAATTTAACGTTGGGGTAAATTTCTTATAACATCCGTTTCCTTTCATCGAACGCCTTGATATTTGATATATGCATTCATCCGATTATACTCTATCGTGCTATAGCAAATCCATGGCCCACCGCCCATCCCTTACCCCAAGATCAAGGTCACAAACTTAGCATGTTCACAAACTTAACGTTGGGGTAAATATTGTGTAACTTCTGTTTATTTACAGGGAACGCCTTCATCTTTCATACATCACTCATCTGATGACCCTCTATCATGCTGTTGCAAATACACGACCCACCATCGAACCCTTACTCCAAGGTCAAGGTCACAAACTTAGCACATTCATAAACTTAACGTTGGAGTAAATGTATTTTTATAACTTCTTTTTCTTTACAGGGAACACCTTGATATTTCATACATGCATTCATCTGGTGATACTCTATCGTGCTATAGCAAATTCATGACCCACCCCCACCCCTTAGCCCGGGGTCAAGGTCACAAAGTTAGCACATCCATAAACTTAACGTTGGGGTAAATGTCTTATAACATATGTTTCCTTTCATGGAACGCCTTGATATTTTATACATCAATTCCTCAGATGATCCTCTATCATGCTGTAGCAAATCCACAACCCACCATCCAACCCTTACCTCAAGGTCAAGGTCACAAACTTAAGCATGTTCATAAACTTTACGTTGGGGTAGAGGTTGTGTAACTTCTGTTTCTTTACAGGGAACGCTTTGATATGTCATGCATGTATTCATCTGATGATCCTCTATTGTGCTACAGCAGCAAATCCATGACAAAGCCCCCACCCCTTTCCCCAAGATCAACATCATAAACTTAACGTTGGAATAAATGTATTTTTATAACTTCCGTTTCTTTACAGGGAACGCCTTGATATTTCATACATGCATTCATCTGACAATCCTCTATTGTGCTACAGCAAATCCATGACCCACCCCCGCCACCCCTTTCTCCAAGGTCAAGGTCACAAACTTAGCACATTCATACATGCATTCCTTATGTGAATAGCTATCATGCTGTAGAAAATCACCAACGTAGTGCGTTCATAAACTTAACGTTGGGTTAAATTTTGTTTTACTTCTTTTTTCAGGGAGCGCATTGATATTTCAGACATGCATTCATCTTAATATGCTATATCATGCAATAGCAAATCCACGACCCATCTTCCACCACTGACCTCAATGTTAAGGTCCACCGCATACCCCTTAAACAAAGGTCAAGTTATATAATATTCATGTTTTTTATACAACTGTGCCAAGTTTGTGCGAATGCTGCCAACAGGCGAGCTTCGTTGTCTTTTGACAACTCTTGTTTTCACATATTTCAATGTGAATCTGGATCGTCGACTGTAATTTTGTAGTGCGCAAAACTTTTGTTTTGTTTTATAAAAGTTGTTGATTTGTGTTTGCATATAATACTACAATGGTAGTATTGTGCAGTAAACACTATTGCCTTTTGTAATTCACTGTTATTCTTCTGACTAAAGTCTATATTTTATGCTATTTAGCCATTTATTTCACATACTTCAATGTGAATCTGGATCGTCAACTGTAATTGTGTTGTGCGCAAAATCTTTGTTTTGTTTCATAAAAGTTGTTGATTCTTTTTTATATAAGACTATAATGGTAGTATTGCGCAGTAAACACTATTGCTTTTTATAATTCACTGTTATTCTTCTGAAAAAAGACTATATTTTATGCTATTTAGCCATATTTCTTTTCATATATTTCAATGTGAATCTGGATCGTTCGTTTTATAAAATTTGTTGAATATGCTTGCATATAATACTACAATGGTAGTATTGTGCAGTAAACAAAATTGCCTTTTGTAATTCACTGTTATTCTAAACAATACATTTAGAAGTAGTTCGTGATAAATGAAATATAATAAACGGTAACGAATTTGTTCCACACAAATAAATAAATTGTGTCTATCCCAGTAACTATTCTGAGTAGATCTATAAAAGTTAACTATACAAACCTGTTTCCCCATCAAAATGACACCTCCGTGGCCTCTGTATATCTTCTGCGAGACGGAGACGAATTGTCTGTTCATTATGTATTCAGAACGAATATCCGAAACGTTAAAATAACAAACAGGTGACAACATACCCTAATTAATTCGCACTTGTTTGTCGCGAGAATACACAACCAGTCCCTAATTAAATTGCACCTTCTTGTCGCTATAATTTAATTCGGACGACTCTATTTTCTAATGCTAAAGTCAGCACGGCACTACTACCGAAGTTAAATTAATGTTGTTTAATGTCCTATTCCCAATATTTAATCAAAATATACTGTACTACTAGATATATTCGATTTAATATACAATTTAAACTGCATAATGATGCCATCGATTTTTGTCGGTAATCTGAAAAGTCGATTATTGCGGCCCGAATATTGACTTAGCCGCCATATTGTTTACGTTATCGACGAGTGCGCGACAGGTGCTCGATGAACTCACGTTGAAATCTCGGCGACACGAGAACATACGGGATCTCGTTGTAATTTCACGGAGTCGCCAGTCTATTTATTATAGGTCTGTGATTATACTGTGTCGCTAAAACGATTTATACACCGTTCGCGCGGAATGTTGGATAATATCCGAGTCTACATCGTTCGCTAATCGGGAGGTTTACGCTGTTCGGTATATAGATGCCATGATGTACACCGTTGGATAATCTACACCGTTCCGCCTAAGAGATATTCCATAGGGTCTACGCGGTTCGCTATCTAGATTACAGGGTCTACATGGTTGGGGACTAGTCTCGGAGTCTACAACGTTATCCATTTACGGAATCGACAACGTTCGCTATCTAATATATATTCAGCATTAACCGTTTCGTGTTAAGAAGGACAGTCATATTGTCTACACTTTTACGCGCGAACGGACGGACGGGTGAACGCCGGTCTTAGCGCGTGGGGACGAACCCCTTACTCCGTGTATAATATCTTTACAATTACCTGTATCAGTCGCTATGTAAACAAAAATGACCAGTGCGTTCGGTATAAACCGCGGCTGCAAGCTGCAAGGATCCACCTACAAGCAGGCAGTCGCTAGAAATACGTAGCCTATACTACTTAAAATGTTTCACGTCGAACGACAAATGCGCCGGTTTCCTGGCGAGATTCCACTCGGATCTACTGAGAGTAATAGCAAATTTCTTGCGTAGGTTACTAGACGAAAATGTATGTATGTAGTATTATATTTAGCTGAATGAAAACTTGTCTGAAATCCGTCGCCTACTTGTATATGGACGTGAACCATTCTACGCTGGCACTACTGTCTGTTTCACGAAACCTGTGTGAAGATGTCTGGGGATGTAACCCTTAGCCTGCTGATCGCGAAAACTGTCGTTGCTGTTGCTTTATATTTTGCCCTGTTTCTCAATAAAACATGGTTTGACAGCACTTTAGAATCATTTCCAATGGAAATGATTCTAGAGTGCTGTTAAAGCATGTTTTGATGAGAAAAATCGAAAATAAAATATAAACAGCAGACAACATTTCTTTCAGCAGGCTAAGGGTTAATATGGGGACATTTTTCTAATTTCAGAAATAGTGGACCGATTTTCAAAATGTAACTTTTGGTTTCTTAGTTAGATCATTTCCATGTTATCTAGCTAGATTTCAGAATCAATTTCCAAAATGTTTAGTTTTTCGACTCCTCCGCCAGGTTCTCCACCTATTTTCCTCATGTTAAACTCCCATAGAGAACTCATTTTTCAATATTTGACAAAAATTCATGAAATAAAAAGAAGGCTCATTCTTAATTGTGTATAGACTGTAATATTATCCAACACAATATTGTTTTTGCATTGTTAATATGGCCGTAAGATTTGGGCAGGTTTCGTGAAACAGACAGTAGTGACAATAGACACTCTAAACCGGACGACAGAAGCGCTTGTGTGCTTACTTTTGATGCAGTTCGTTGTCATATATAATAATTAATATAGGAATGAATGGCCTTTTTGTGGAATTTATTGGGGTATAAACTTGGAAAAGTCGCGGGAATACTGGACGAAGCGATAAAAAATTACAATTTTCGAAAAAAAAAAAAAAAAGATTTTTTTTTTTTATTTTATTTTCGAAAATTGTAATTTTTTGGAAGGCCTCGTCCAGTATTCCCGCGACTTTTCCAAGTTTATATCCCCAATAAATTCCACAAAAAGGTCATTCATTCTTTATAATTCCAGCATTTTAAATAAATTCATCAAGAAAATGTGTTTATTTTCCGTTTTCTTAAGAATTATTTTAACTGCGCCTCACGGTTACGGAAAGTAGTTCGGCATGGGAGTTTACTGGGATATAAATGTTGGACAGAGACTTGCTACGGGCTAATCAAATGTTAGGGAATTGTGTAAATATTTTTGTGCTGGAATTATTATACGATAACGAGGTTTGTAGTGGCCCAATACGTACCGACTGATGATATATTGTCGCATCAGGCGTTAACCTGATACAAATATCTGTGTAACAACGAGATGAAACTTACGTTTCCATTGATCGAACTGTGTCAAATAACGTTACCGAATGACGTCAGTGTAATGACGCAACGTAAACAGCTGTCTTTCCAATGAAACTTTCATATTTTATAATTGGCTAATATAAAAGATTACATACTATTACAGAATATGAGCCTAGAGCCTGTTGATATCTGACACATGCATATTTACGTCTCACGTGTACAGCAGCAAACTTATACATGAAAAACATAAAGATGTGCTTATTATTTTCTAGCTGCAGCATACCGTGTAATTTCTTTGCTGGCAGTATCTGCATAAAGAGTGATGGAACACATACACTATGGTCACACCAGGGTCCCGTTTCACTAAACTTCGTGCGACTGAAATGTTTGTAAGTGCAAAATTATGATAGTCTGTACATTTCACATTAGCAATGTTTTATTGTAAAGAATTATTGGATTTACATTTATTGAGCATAGGCTGCGTTTGCAGCCTATGCTCAATAAATGTAAATCCATCAATTGAAGTTCCCACGCGATCCTAAATTTGGACTTACGAACATTTTAGTCGTACGAAATTTAGTGAAACGGGCCCCAGGTGTATGGGTTAGCTATCATTTGATGAACGTTGTTTTTGTTTTACTTATATTTCCATATGCTTTGCATGTGGTAACAAGAATTGTACAATAGCCGTAAACAATTATGTTGTCTGTACAGGATAGTTTAAACCATTTATCATGAAAAAAGAGATTGGATTGTTCCTGCGGTCGCAATACAGTGAAACCTCTCTAAACCGGACACCCTGTAAATCAGGCATTTGATTATTCTGAGCAATACCTGCGTGCTATGCGATCACGAACAGCACCCGAGATAAAAGACCAAGAAACTCATCAAAAATAAGATCACAGTTGTTTCTTGGTGTCCGGTTTAGAGAGGTTCCTCTGTAATTGTTCCTGGTGTACTTACCGGGGCATACATTGACGTTGTCACACTGCGTCTTCCTGAGAGCCAATGTCGCGTCCTCAAACTGGCAGATGACCGATCTGTCGGTAAATCGGTAATATCGCATCTGCACCAGCTCCCCGAGGTCGTGCCCCAATGCACTGTCATCGTAGGCGTAACCCGTGCAGTTGTACGGACGTGCGGTACACCCCGTTATGTTCAGCCATTCTCCCCAGGTTGCCGTGACCTGCTGCTTCGCTTCATGCAAAATACAGGTTCTGACATATAACTTTAAAATGGGCAGTAGCCCTTTTAACATTAAGTAACGGGTTCTCTTGATGTTTCAGTGTTTTATGGGTTCACTCGGTATCTCTGATAGGTTGGGTGCATTGTTGCCAACATAACAGTTTTGTCACCACCCCGCCCATTGCACGTATACGTACGGTAATTCGGGTATTTTGACAGTATAACATGTCCCGAATGTTCGCAACGGTGAATGTGTAGATAATTGCGATTTCTGTCTAGTGTAATGTTTGAGCATTAGCAGTTGCACAAAACTATGTAAATTACCCAAAATCATCGAAATCCACCCCCATATCCACAAACATATGCATATGCCACCAACATACTGACCATCTGTTCAAACACCTGTGATCAGAACAGATGAAATATTAACAAACTTTCACGATCATGATGAGACGGCTCGTTACGAACCGGCTCATCTGGATATATACAGTTTGAAAACACGTTAAGAATACCATTACCACACCTACCCACTTGCATACAGTGCATTATTAAATTTTTCGAAGAGCATGTAATATACAATGTATTCCAATACCATTTTGAAATACCGGATTTATTTCCCTTGACATCTGTAAATCTGACAGAGAACTTGTGTTCCGCACTCGTTGTTTATCGGATTTCCAGATACCTCAGTAAATAAATCAGGTATTTCAAAATGGTAACTGAATAAACTATTTATACCATATTAAGAAATGTCTACTATATACAATACAGGCGCTGGTTCCTGACAAATTGTGTTACCATATATACGTGTGGCATGCTATTACAAAGATAGCTTATATTCAATGTGTAGCCTCCGACCAGTCTGTGTATCCGCGCAGTCTGAACAGGGTCTACATTGTCCACTATATAGCTGAGCAGAAATTGCTGAAACTTTAGACTCGTATTAACCTTAACCCTTTGAACCTGAAAGCCCGCTATATAGATAATAGTAGGTTAGCGCCGTGAATAGGACAAAATATCTGGCTAGACTTAGGAAACGG
This sequence comes from Conchocele bisecta, assembly GCA_029237695.1. Taxonomy (NCBI): domain Eukaryota; kingdom Metazoa; phylum Mollusca; class Bivalvia; order Lucinida; family Thyasiridae; genus Conchocele; species Conchocele bisecta. The sequence goes on along the minus strand of CM055272.1, from coordinate 57,907,549 downwards.
GATGGGCGAGGCTCTGCCGAGCACATCCCGTTTCCGTGCCGCGCCAGATATGTTTCCCATTCACGGCACTAGCCTACTATTCTATTTATCCTGTTAACACCTACAAATGGCTTTAAAATGCAAAAAGATAACCCCAGTCACCGCACATATTCATACGCAGTGAATAGGTCGTATTGACACGATATCAAAAATGTTTCACGGCACCGTGTTTCACGGCACATACTCACTGTGTTGACGGGATAAAGCGGTTTATACAAACAGTGCAGATCCAGATCTCGTCATGATCTGCACTTTTTGAAAGCAATTTTCATATTTTTGAGAACAAAAAATACTCCTTTTTGTAAATGGACTAGTCTGAAAATCATTTTGTGATGATTGGATTGGTTGCACAATTAATATATCAAAATCCATCTCAGATACTTAGGGGTGTAAGGGTTAACGGCACTACACTCCTTAAATTACATGCCCACTCAGTAGGTTATACTATAGGGAAATGGATAGTTTTGTGTATTTGTGTATTATGTAGTTAGGACATTGTCTGGCAAACAAAACATTCATTAACCATTACCCACGTATTGACTGGCATTATTATACATTTTATATCAGACGCGCAAATTTCCACACTGAAATCAGGGGCGGTAACCGTGTTTCCTTTAAATGCAAACGGATGTTAAATGTTAATATTTAGAACTGGTGGAATAGTGACCCAATTATACACTTATTTAATTCCTATAACGGATAGTTTGTGCCTACTGAGTGGGCATATACCTTTAAATGCCTGGAACAACCTCCATTTTGCCGTGGCAGATCCGCATGCGATATAATATATAACAACATTAAAAGACATTACACGAGATTAACTTTTTCATCCACTCAAGCCATGTACTAGCATGTGTAAACACTGCAGATCCAGAAGAGCCGGATTGTCGCAAGCAGTCTCATCAGGATCTACAGCATTTGCCAGTATTGCTATTATAAATAAATCAGCATGTTCTCATTAACAGAGTAATCCGAAGATTAGCATGTAAAAGCAAATGTTAGATAGTTCGGGAGTGAAACGGTTAATCATGCACTGTAATGAGGAACATCATACTCACAATAGCCTAACCCGAATGCTCTGCCTGTAACACAGGAAACCTTACTGTAAGTCGCCCTGCGTTACAGTCAGAAACTTCGGGTTAACCATACCCGTTATATAATGACTTCCGAAGAAAACAGCTAGTAGACAGCAGCCGAATATGGCGCCTCCAGTGTGCCACACAAGCGCCATGCTAATTATGAACTCCTATAGTGTGTTGCCACTCCGTATGTTAAGTACTATATCCGCCGACAGACGTACCATCCGATCTTTTCGCCCAGCATAGCACGCAGTTGGGCCGGTTGTAGGTTTTCACAACTTCCACCACGATATCGCATCGCCGTTTATATTATTACCGCCGAATGTGAATTTGTAAATATATGTATACTATATTACGTATATTTAACGTTGTTGTACGGCAGCTGAAATAAGACATGCGCTAAGGAACGTACGGTGGCACAGAGGGGACATGGAACTATTATTACTATTGCGTGCGCATACGATAGCTATTACGTGCGCACGCACGCTTTTTGCGTGCACACGTGATAGGGTTTCATTTACTAAGCTATCGCGCGCACGCAATAGCTATCGCGTGCGCACGCAATAGCCATGAAATATTTACATGTCCACTCTGTGCCACCGTAGGAACGATCTGCTCGTGTGAACGAATGTGGAAATGAGATGCTATGTCATGGGAACGAAATGCTATGTCGTGGAAACAAGATGTTATGCCGTGGGAACAAAAGTTTTTGGAACGAAATACTATGTCGTGGGAACGAGATGCTATGTTTTTAGAACGAAATGCTATGTTTTGAGAACGAAATGCTATGTTTTGAGAACGAAATGCTATGCCGTGGTAACGAGATGCTATGTCGTGGGATTGAAGTAGAGACAATTTGTGTAGTATGCCCATTTTAAGCTGCCATAAATGACACCAAACTTTGATATAAATAGAGAATAGTAGGTTAGTGCCGTGAATGGGAAAAATATCTGGCAATCCTCAGGAAACGGGATGGGCGAGGCTCTGCCGTGCAGCGCCAGATATTTTTCCCATTCACGGCACTAATCTATTATTCTATTTGTCCTGTCAACACATACAAATGGCTTTAAAATGCAATAAAATAACCCGAGACATTGCACATATTCGTACGCAGTGATCATGTCGTATTGACAGGATATCAAAAATGTTTCAAGGCACCGCGGTTCACGGCACATACGCACTGTGTTGACGGGATAAATTTGAAAGCCCATAAGACGTAGAATTAGGTAAACATCCATTATGATGAACATAATGAGGAACCCCACAATACTATCGCACAACATGTGTCACCCGCTGCGGCAAAAACAAATGGGCTTAATTCGAGCAGTGTAGCTCATGATCATCTTACATGGATGCGCTTTCTGATAGATACCCCGTGAAATGATGTGCGAGCAGTGAAAGCCCAAATCAGACTGCGTGGATGAGCAGGCTGATCAGGGCCTACACTGGTCGCCAACTCCGTAAGCTCCGTTTCGTCGATGCGAGTCAGATATGATTAATTAGAGTAAACTTGTACTTGACTTTGATCGTTAGACGTCAAAACACAATCATAATAATTGGAAGTCCTTGACTACAATTCTGACATGATCTCACGCAATAATTAATAATAAATGGGATTTATAGGTTGTGCGATTAGTGTGGATCCAGATCAGCCTGTGCATCCGCACAGTCTAATATTGTCTACAATGTTCGCCATTTCATCAATGAAACACCCCTCATGATTCTAATAAGCAATACAGATCATTATCAGGCTGCAGGAGTGTACTATTAGATCAGGAGCTACACTGGTCACACATCCCATAAGCCACATTTCTCCAGTCACAGCCACATGTTGCACCAGTATGATCCTTGTAGAGCCTGATACCTAATGCATATGCCCACTCATTTATCTAGACAATCCACGTTGTTCGCTGACGGTATGAGGAGTATGTCACTGATCAATTTCCCAACAACGAAGATACTGACCAGACAGCGCAGGCTTGATGTTGGTCTGGTTCTATAATGGTTGTAAAGGCAAAGATCCAAATTTTGTAAAATAGCCATCCGATTTACATATTCAATTAGGTCCAATATTGAAATATCAGCGTCCTTTCTGAGGACAAACACTTGTTATATCTTAAAACACTCCTTGTGTTTCCAAGATATAATAACAAGCATTAATAAAACACTCCTTGTATTTCCAAAACTATTCCAGCACAGTCGGCTAAAACAACCCAGAGGTTGGACACAGATGTTAAAAAAGGTTTATCACCAGAAATGCATTCGCTGAAAGCATACAATAACCCAAAGACAAATCTACCCGATTCCACCATTGATAAATGCCCATTTCAGCACAAGTCCAAGATGGCCGCCATATATAAACGTATCCTCTTAAAATATACCTTGCTTTGGTATTAAGCAATATAAAAACCTGTTTGACTTACAATTCATTAAGATCATTCATTACGGTCACGGTCAAATGCAACATTCACAAAAGATAAACCTAAAATCTAGTGAATGTTATATATTTACAGCTCCTAACCACATATGATAAATGAGTATTATCTTCTCACATGTTGGTCTTCCATTTACTGTCACTTCTTAGGTCAAGATCATATCTAGATCAATAACATATATAATATTTACATGTAGAGCAAGTGCTGATGGCTGGCATCAAGTCATCTCGTGGCCTAACACACGATCGTGGATTCAATCACAGGTTGAAGCAACATATCAAGGCCTATAAATACTTAAATGTACCTACAAATATCAATAAGTGAAACAAAAGTAAGCTAAACTTTATTTTACTCCCTGTTATAACACATTACCAAGGTTCCTATGTTTTTATGGGCCGGACTCGGACGGCATCGAGACAACGGACTCTTATCTTGGCCGCATAGCTTACCGATTTATATTATGTTCGCCTATTGAGAAGTTAGGCAAATGCACTATGTCAACGCGTTTTTCGATCTATCGTTTATTTTGTTCCAACAAAGTTCTGCATTTGTCTCTATTAAGAAGACATCGGGCCATTTATTTCTTCGGTTTTCCCGGTGACGCGTCAGCTGGTACCGTTTCATAGCTCGCTTACATGGTAAGCAGGTTACTGGCTGGTAACCAGTTAGTGTAACATGACGCTTACGCGTGACACGCCACGAATCTTAACACAATCATAAGCTTAGCGATGATGTCAACACATACTAAATTAGACAATATGGCTTCCCGAGAAATCATAGAAATGTTGATGCTATTGAATTCTCTCGTGACGCATTGGACTGGTATGTATGTAGGTTTTATCAAATGTTCCACTGGAAACAATGTTGTTTCGATGCAAACTGTTTCTTAACGGGCCAGGACGACGTTAGTTTGAAGCAGCTGTTTGTGTTGTCATATAGTAGTATATGTCGGGCAAATGTTACCGGAGTATTACGACTAAAGATAAATGCGGAAGTTTGTTGAACAAAGTAATCTCTAGCTCGACAACCTGTTGACAATGCGCATCGGGGAATATATCGTTGCGGAGGGCTAACATTTGCCTAACTTCTGCAATTGGCGGAAATGATATACATCAGTTGACTGTTTCGTGAGAGTCCGTTGTCTCGAGGCCGTCCGAGTACGGACCATTGAAAACACAGGCACTCTTTATTGTGTTCTAACATGGAGTAAACATTTCTTTTCAAACTGATTTTTCCCACTTATTGATACTTTTAGGTATATTAATTTTAATGTATTTATAGACCTTGGTCCGTTACTTCAACCTGTGGATTCAATGGGATCACTCGTTTACATTTCCTTCTCTCACGCCCTCATGTGCCGAGATTAGCTACCACATATTCGAGATTGCAAGTAACCTTACAGAAACGGGAGATGATCATCGCGACCTGACATCATCAACATGTGACGTGAAATTGACGATACACGGAAATTGCTGCAAGTCTTTGTTGAGCTGCGTTCGTTTCAAACACCATCGGATAAGCTTGTGAGTCTCTCAACAGGGTTGGTGGCTAAGGAGGTAATACATATAGATAGGGCCCACTGTGTCGAACATGAGATAATTGGGGATCGTGGCTCGGTATCTCCCGTTGAATTTATTTATAGAAATCCGGTCCAAATTGTGCAGGTGTTATTGCTTGTAAAAAAAGATCTGGTTGATCAAAATGATCCCACATATCTACGCAATCTGATGTGGGACTACATTCTTTGCCAGATTAATATGTTTGCACTTATTAATGTTATTGCCATCAGTGTTGACTCAGATCAGACTGCAATGGTCTACTCTGTTCGCAAAAACTCATTGTTGTCCTATTCAGTAAGAAAAAAACGCTGAAATACAGCATAGGACGGGATCTCTATAACTATATTTGCAAAGGAAAATAACTAGCTACGATCCCTCTTGCTTTCATGGTCGATCATTCACAGACATCATTGACCCCCTCTTTCCGATCTCTGTCAGTATGCGTCTCTATTCGACAATCATTTGCGCATGCGAAATTGCGACAAGCGGATCTCGTATATAATTTTGTAATGCTTGTCCCTGAAGGAGATGTCACAGCTAGTCCAGAAATGGGGTGGCAGTTTATTGTAGATGTGAAAGATTTCTTGTTTCCTATATGTTACACAGCTCTGTTATTTGTGCTGTGTAGTGGTTATGGAAAGTATCTCCGTGCTTGTACCCAATGCTGTCATTATTTCGGACCCGTTGGCGATCGTTATGTCTGGTTTTCCTGTTCATTCAATGTTATATTGTATGATGAAAAGAGTCGAACTATGATGCAATTGATATTTTCTTCCTAAAATAGAGTACCCAAAAGGAGACACGTGAACGCATGTCAAGAAGAATCTAACGCAATAGTCAAAACATCATGATAAACACAAAACGCGTGTACAGTGGTGGTCGCGGAGCCGTAAACGCGGCACAAACAAGCACTCCACGACCAGCAGCGGGAAGTCCGAAACGGAAAGCAACAGTACATGAAATACATAAAAATAAAATTAAACAAATGTACGAGGATAACATTCCCAGCAGGATAAAACAAACCACAATATAGTACAGTACACAAAGACATGACAGTCAGGATGTGACCTTCAAATGTCTGGTGAAAAATAAAACGGTCCACTGGGGCGGTTGATTCTCCCTCTTACCTGACCAGCATGCCCACGAGGATAGAAACATACAAGGCAATCAAAACCAATTAATATAATGGACGAAGAAGACAAAATACTCACAACAAAAAAGCAACAACCCCAATATACATGAAAGATAATATTGGAAAGGAAATATGTAAAACGCAAGCCACAAAAGAACGGACGACATGGCTAAACTGTAGTACTATGACGGGCCATACAACCAGTTCTAAAGATCAAACATCACAATAGTACATCAAACAGGCACGTGTTGTGCTTCTTGCAGAGGATATGGCCAAAGCAGCCATCGATGTTGAGCATGCCCACGGAGATGCAGACTACACATTCGGCATGATGGTAGTCGACGACCAGAAAACAATTGGACTGGTAACAAAATATATGAAACATGACATCAGGGGTAAGGTCGTGTTAATGGTTGTCATATAGATTAATCTTTATATGTGACCTCAACATGTCACAATAAGCCCGGATGACACTCGAAATTTTGATTTGTTGCCGTTATGTGACCTATTTTGTAAAGTAGGTGACTGTGCAATTTTCGATGAATTAGAAACTACACATATATAGCATTACCTATAATTATTAGAGAGCTATTTGGCTAATTTCGGTATGAAAGTGCCTGAAATATACTAGATACAATACACACAGCATCAATGTACAAGCTACATGTATATGTGATACGTATTAACAAACATTTAAGAAAATCATGAAAATTTTCTATCGGTTTCGTGAATAAATAGTTATAATTGTATATAAAGCACATATTATTGGTGTAATGCACTGAATATATTTAGCCAGAACATACTGCAGATCAATTCCAAATAATTTAAATAAAGATAGTATGAATAATAGTCAAAATGTATACCAATCCAATGAAAACAGATCAATTACCCCACCCACTTTATTCCATATGCGAAATGTCATTCATCTCAATCTGATTACATGGCGCCGCTGACGGATATAATAATATTCTCACTGATTGTACACCCACATATGGCTGTGTTGGTAAGTACATGTAAGTGCGACATTATAGATAATACAGACATCAGTTTGTCCGTCCATTCATCTGTCCTGACATAGGAGCATATAAGTATGATCAACCGTTCGTTTAAGCTAATTGTCATCGAATGATGATATCTTCTATCCATACACTTTTGTGGACTTTTACATTATAATGAAACACGATGTAACCCGCCCCCAATTTATTTTATCGATGATATTGTTACCACTTAGACAATTATACACTGCCCATTCATTTTCTGATTACATAATATCAACCTTTGTCATACCGCAGATAAGTTTCTCGGCTTTTGATTGGCTAGCTTGCCTGGTCATATATATTATATGACCTGCCAAGGCCGTCGGACATGAAGACACATTTTGCAAGCGTCTAGCGATTGCGAATTGTATTCCTCACTAAGCACAATAAAATCCCGAATTGATCAATAAAAGTAACAAATTGTACACTCAAAACCTTTCTTTATTGTTTATTTTTCCATAAATATTCTTCGCTCAACAAAATATGAACGAAAAATTAGTCGAACTGTCAACAGTCAACATCTTTCTTTGCCCCAGTAACATTTTCATATGGCAACACAATGTATTCCATTGTCCTACAGGCATTTTTATCTTGGCCGCATAGCTTACTTTGAGTTCATGAAACACATTAATATGATGGGGCAATATATTACTTGTCCCGGATTTGTCACTGAATGTGTTCACAAATCCCATAAAAACACATCGATAGGTTCATACAGTAAGTTCATTTGTCCATTGTTTCAAATATAAATACGACTACACAGAACGGTATTTTGTCGCTAGAACATGTTTATAACACAGCAACATAGTCTGTTCCATCGATACTCCACATGACCATATAATATGTTTTCTGTACATGGAACACATTCACATGATATCACGATGTACTGATTTCTCTAGTAAACACGGTCATATGACCGTATAACTGATGCGTGTACAGGAAATGCCATAATACGGCAACACGTTGCTTTATTGTACCTGATAAGTTGATACGCCGGCCTTATGCGTTATTTCATCTATTCCTGAAGCATCACTATATGACAACATATATGAGTATTTGTCTAGAAAATACATTCATATGACCATAGAGCATGACACATCCCTGAAATACATTTATGTTGCCACTAAGTATATTCCTTGGTCCATGAAAAGCATGCATCATATTTATAGGCTGAACATAACAGCTGTGTATTTGTCCTTGATACATTATCATATCACATCACAATATGTATTATCTTTTATCCTGTCAACACAGTGCGTATGTGCCGTGAAACACGGTGCCGTGAAACATTTTTGATATCCAGTCAATACTATTTTTGCATTTTACAGCCATTTGTAGGTGTTGACGGGATAAATAGAATAGTAGGTTAGTGCCGTGAATGGGAAAAAATATCTGGCGCGGCACGGAAACGGGATGTGCTCGGCAGAGCCTCGCCCATCCCGTTTCCTGAGCCTTGCCAGATATGTTTTCCCATTCACGGCACTAACCAACTATTCTCTATATCCAGAGTGATAATACCCTTTTCCGAGTCCTTGAAACAATGTAATACATATATGGGTGCACGGCACACTGTTTTGTCGCTAGCGTACCTTCATGTGGTAACCTGATGACTAGTTCACCCCATAAACATAGTCATATTACCACATAGTTTGGCTGTAAGTTATCCATGATAATATTGACCCAGTTGTCGTAACACATATACAATCACATCATGCGTGTCACAAGACACATCCAGCCAGCTAAAACACATGTAACATTCACAAAGAAAAACATTCACACAAAAAACATTCAACTGAATGTGCTTGTATATGGTGTGCTTGCACTGTACGTTAATCATTCTCTAAAAAATACCAATAATATCGTGATACACGTCCTTCTACACAGAATTGCCCGACCTAGCTCATCAGGCCAGCCCACTACCCGAGAAACAGAAGCCCCATATAATGGTGGACATCCATTTAACATCGAGATGTATCTCACCCACGGTCAATATAGCATCACTAAAATAATAGTGAAAACATTAAAAAACAGAGGTTCTGCATCAAACTACATTGACGAATCTCTGCCGGTCAGATGATATCAGTGGGCGTGACATAACGTGAAGACTGTTTTGAATTTGCGAAGTAACTGTCTTGACAATAAAACGCAACCCTGAAACAACCACTACCGTCTCCATGGATGCATCGAAAAGGCAGGGGAGGGTGCACTGCTTGTTATATAAGGGTGTGTATATATAGAATAGTAGGTTAGTGCCGTGAATGGGAAAAAATATCTGGCAAGGCTTAGGGAACGGGATGGGCGAGGCTCTACCGAGCACATCCCGTTTCCGAGCCGCGCTAGATATGTTTCCCATTCACGGCACTAACCTTCCATTCTATTTATCCCGTTAACACCTACAAATGGCTTTAAAATGCAAACAAAAGTAACCCCAGTCACCTCATATATCCATACGCGGTGATTAGGTCGTATTGACAGGATATCAAAAATGTTTCACGGCACCGTGTTTCACGGCACATACGCACTGTGTTGACGGGATAATATCAAGTATTTGCGTCGCAAGAGTGGCTAAATGCATATGAAGGTGGCTCTCTCAGATGGTAACGTGCAACCAGAGAAGCTTCCGCCGACGAAAGATGCTACTGCTTTTCACAGTCATAGGGTGTTTCACTAAACTTCGTACGACTAAAATGTTCGTAAATGCAATTTAGGGTCGTCTGGAAATTTCAATTGATGGATTTTCATTTATTGAACATAGGCTACGATTAGATATCGTTCATTAATTACACTGCCTTACTATAGCATACCATTTTAGACCATTAGTTAGGTTTACCAAAGGTGTAAGACTTGTAGATGTGTTGAAATATGACAGTTCGGCATAGTTTGATGATTTAATCATATTATATGTTCATCAAATTAGGTGCTCAGCATTCTACGCGCGGTTAACGTTATATATGCACATAATATGTACTAGTAAAAGGTATTACAAATAATGAATTGTGTGTCACTATGTTTAGTAATTTTATCTTATCCCGTCAACACAGTGCGTATGTGCCGTGAAACACGGTGCCGTGAAACATTTTTGATATCCAGTCAATACTATTTTTGCATTTTACAATGAGCCTCGCCCATCCCGTTTCCTGAGCCTTGCCAGATATTTTTCCCATTCACGGCACTAACCTACTATTCTCTATTTATACATGTTTCTTGATCGATATATCATGTACATTTTGACTAATGTGTAAAACGTGTGGCTTCTTATGGTAATATTTGACATTGCATTGGTCCTTACCGCATGACCATGACCTTTTATCTGATCAAATGCCTCCAAAAACAAGTGTTCCTTCACATTGTAGCTGCTACAATACATAAAGCATGATTAAATGTCACAAACGAATATTAATATAAAACTGTTTTCAGATTATGGGTAATTTGCTTAATTTGTACATTGATATTGACCTTAACGCATTACCTTGGCATCTGATGACCCCACAATCAGCAAATTAAAGAGTAAATCATAAAGTTGGTTATAAATGAGACATAAAATGTACTCATATGGGGCTTACTACTAATGGTATGTCAGTTTCCATATATAACTTATAAATTGGCAGCCATCTTGAATTAAAGTAGCAGACTAATCGAATGTGACATGCATGAAAACGAGTGGCTTTTTTTTCTGGTATAATAATCGACCACTGGACCCATTTAAGGTGAGAAAGCTTTGTTAACAGTTTTGTTCAACCCAAGTTGTGCATTGCCTGGACTATACTGAAATAGTGCCACTACGGCAGTAAAGTAACGAGATGAGACGCAACATCGGATGCATATATTCATCTCACTACCTATGTAGCCTATTTCATCAACATTACAAAGTATAATTTTCTAGCGAAGTATACTTTGAAGGAGAAATTTTCAATTTAAGGATACATTTATTAATTTTTATTATACTGAATTTATTATATTATCACAGCCATTTTGGCTGTGATAATGTAATAAATTCAGTATAATAATTCTGCATACGTTTAATCATCAACTATATGCAGTCGTTATTTCTATATGATATAATGCATTTCGGGAAAAATAAATGATTACTCCCTCAAAGTATACTTTGCTAGAAAAGTATACTTTGCAATATTGGTGAAATCGGCTACTGGTATCGGTTTTGTCACACTACCTACTTTATTTTCTCCGGACAGTCTCCCGCTATCTGTCCATGACTTCCACACCTATAACTTCTGCATACGTTTAATCATCAACTATATGCAGTCGTTATTTCTATATGATATAATGCATTTCGGGAAAAATAAATGATTACTCCCTCAAAGTATACTTTGCTAGAAAAGTATACTTTGCAATATTGGTGAAATCGGCTACTGGTATCGGTTTTGTCAAACTACCTACTTTATTTTCTCCGGACAGTCTCCCGCTATCTGTCCATGACTTCCACACCTATAACATCGTGTATCTGTCTTTGTATATCCTGTATACTCTACTTTTCACGATGGATGTCCTGGACTTGTTCTGAAAATTACTCTGATTACCTGGTGATAGCGTCCTATTTCCACCTTATCGTACCAGCTAAGGTGCTTTCAAACCTCTAGCCTCTTTCATCTGGAAAGTCCGATCAATAATGTTAACGCCGACTGCACACCATCACAACCAATCAACTGCAACCTATGAGTTGGCTGAAGACTGACCAAAGTGTCAATGGGATCAATTCTCACTATAAACTATGGGAGAATGCAAGTAAGTAAATCATTTTATTATATACCTACCCATGAAATACATACTTTTTATACGATGTAAATAAAAGTCATATGTTCATCGATGAAATAAACAACTTCCTGTGAAAATACGACTACTTCCGCTAATATGCTGCAAATATACATTCATTACCATATACAGTCTAAACAAACTGCTAATTTCCATTGAGCGGTATATATTAAATAGAATATTCATATTTTTGCAACGAACGCACTCGTGAAATATGGACATTTCACACCACTCGATGAAAATATATCTCATATTCGTTGCATAAATATGAATATCCTCTATGTATTCACCAGAGACAGAAACACACACGCTTGCGGGCACGCGATCCATATACATTCGCGGGGATTTCTACTACCCCAAAATCGGCATCAACACTACTTGATATGAACACCACTTTCCACCATCTAATCTCACGTGTTACTGCAGTCAGTTCCATAAAAAGCCCATAAAATAATCCCGCTTCTGACACCATTTGTCACGGGATTGAACGGGCAGTATTGTGGTCCAATATAAGACTGGCTGCAATAATTATACCATTTATGATAGTTTAATTTATCACATAAGTAAATACATATAAAGTCGCAATGTTGGTTAGGCGTAAAAAAAAAATTGTTTGTTTCCACTAACCCGATCGACCATATTTTGTCCCGCCGACCCTAAACTTTTTTTTGTCATATCGGTAATTATTTTGATAAAAACAGTATATTTTCACTAACCCATAGTGGGTTAACCCTTCCTACGCTGCTGACGGAAATTGCCGTCTGCTGTTTTTCATTTTTGCTTTAATTCTTAACAAAAAAACTTGTTTTGACAGCACATGAGAATCGTCTCCACTGGAGACGATTCTCATGTGCTGTCAAAACCAAGTTTTTGTCGAGAAATATTGAAAATAAAACATTTGCAGCAGACGACAACATTTAATTCAGCGTAGTAAGGGTTAACATATCCAGTACAAAAAGTGTGTCGTAAATGGAAAAAAAATCGAGAAAAAAAAAGTTTCGCCTACCTACCTACCCTATTTTTTGTTCAGGTGTTAGCGGAAACAAACAATTTTTTTTTTGGCCTTACACAAAAAAAGTGTCGTAAATGGAAAAAAAAATCGAGAAAAAAAAAAGTTTCGCCTACCTACCTACCCTATTTTTTTTTCCGGTGTTAGCGGAAACAAACAATTGTTTTTTTGGCCTTACACAAACGAACATACCCTGATGTACATCTGTTACAAATACCCATAGTGACCATGTACTACTATCAAAAGGGTATCATAATATCACTGAAGTCATGTCACTCGGCACATGTATTGGTAGAAGTGGCTCTCCCAGTAGCCTATTCAACAACATTGCAAAGTATACTTTTCTAGCAAAGAATACTTTGAGGGAGAAATTTTAAATTTTAGGAAAAATTTATTAATTTTTATTATACTGAATTTATTAAATTATCACAGCCATACATTCAGTATAATAATTCTGCATACTTTTATCATCAAATATATGCAGTCGTTAGTTCTATATGAAATAATGCATTTCAGAAAAATAAATGATTACTCCCTCAAAGTATACTTTGCTAGAAAAGTATACTTTGAAATGTTGGTGAAATCGGTGAAATGTTACACACCCCATTTGACGATTGCCTCGGGCATCGTCAAGGTGCATGATCACGTGGGTACAACAACAACAACAATTACTGAAACTTCCAGAAGCGCCTCCGATTCAAAGTATATTATGTTGTATTGTCCTTATTATGTAACGGATTTTAATGAATATGGCGCATCAAACGCGTCTTGTTAAGCTGCATTTTATGGTCTCGGGACATCGGCACATACTTGTGTCGTTTTTGTGAAGAATCTTATTTCCATGTCAGTATTGTCAGTAAACACGGAAATCGATTCTGATTCTTTGCATATTCAGGAAACTATCAACTATATTTACTTTGGAGTGGGCGCGCTTTCAACTCTTGTATACATTATTGTTGTTGTTGTGGTAACCACGTGATCATGCACCTTGATTGTACTCCACTGGTCAAAATAATACCTACGTATCATATTGACTGTAAGGTCTACCTCATATGAAAAGGTGGCTCAATTTGCATCAGGTAAAACCTGGCTTGGTGTATTAAATACAAATGACCGTGACAAGCTTCAAGTCTGCTTTATTTTATAATAATTTTATATTATATACATGTATATGAGCTGCAATGTTACATACGTATAAACTAACGTACATGTATTACTAGGGACGCAACAGGGCCATTTCATGTTGTGCATGCTGTCAAAGGTTGGCATGTGCACCCGCACAGTCCGATTAGGATATGCAATGTTGGTCATTCCATCAATGAATAACGCCATGAAACTCGCAAGTAGACAGAACGCCATCCGGCGATGATATATCATTATGTACTTATGTTGTGTCTGTTCGAGTGGTCAACGTTCCTGACATTCCTATGCATTGCGAGAACGATATGAGTCGCATACTTATCGTGAATAACCATTTATCCCGTCAAACACAGTGCGTATGTGCCGTGAAACACGGTACCGTGAAACATTTTTGATATCCAGTCAATACAAGTTTTGCATTTTACAGCCATGTGTAGGTGTTGACGGGATAAATAGAATAGTAGGCTAGTGCCGTGAATGGAAAAAAATATCTGGCGCGGCACGGAAACGGGATGTGCTCGGCAGAGCCTCGCCCATCCCGTTTCCTGAGCCTTGCCAGATATGTTTTTCCATTCACGGCACTAACCTACTATTCTCTATGACCGCATGGTTTCCCATACATGGTGTGGTGAATATGTATGTGCCCACACGGTGTGATAAACTTATCGTGAATAGTCATAAAAAAAAGTATGACCAATTGTCACATAATACGTATCATAAACATACTTTGTCCCGTATATGTAGCCTATTATTTGGGTCATGATCCATAAACCGGGTTGAAAAACTGGGCACCAATATACTGTTGATTTCTGTCATCCTCCATGGACAATTGTTGTCCATGGTTACCATGGGTAGGGTCAGTGTTTTCCGGCCGTTCTGGCTCCCTGGTCACGGATGCCCGTCGATCCCTGAAATAGTATTATATCGGGTAGAGAACCATTGCACCTTGCAATTTACGCTCAACGTCAGTGTCATGAATGAGACACGTCATGTGATTTTGTACCTTCGGATATCTGCGTAATTGCGTTCATACGTTTACAACATTTACAATATTTTTCATACATAAAGTCAACAGTTGACAAAATGTTCAGAGTACATAATTCCGCATTTTGTAAACGTATTTCATGAAATTGCGCGGATGTCCGAAGGCACAAAATCTCATGGCTTGTCTCAAATGTGCTTGGGACTGTAGAAATGGGGCTTATGCATTGGCTGGTCTGGATCTACACGGGTTTCCAGCCACATAACCCCATTTCTCCAGCCACAGCCACAAATGAAGAGTTGTTTTAAGAATTATGGCGATGAAATAATCTAACATAAGTTGTGCATAAATTTAACCCGATTGCTAGAATTATTCACGTACTCCATTACAGTTGAATCGCTCTAAACTGTATTAATTTTTATTATACTGAATTTATTACATTATCACAGCCAATTTGGTTGTGATAATGTAATAAATTCAGTATAATAATACTGTGTGGCCACCAAGGTGGTCGGTTTAGAAAATTCCCACTGCAAATCACGGGTAGAAGACTCGGACCTAAGATGCAATACTTGGCTCATTTGGAAAACGTTACCACACCCACCTATTTCCATACACTATACCTTACAGCCTTTTGAATAGGCTGTAAGGTAGTGTATGGAAATGGGTGTGTGGGGTAACGTGTTCCAAATGAGTCAAGTATTGGGTCCTAGGTCCGAGTCTTCCACCAGTGCTGCAAATCTTGGTGCCGTTTCATTAAACTTCGCACGACTAAAATTTCCGTAAGTGCAAACTTATGATAGTCTGTAAATTTTACATTAACAATATAGTCTGGTAAACAATTATTGGATTTACACTTATTGAACATATGCTGCATACTTATGCAGCTATGTTCAACAAATGGAAATACATCAATTTCCAGACGATCCTAAATCTGCACATACGAACATTTTAGTATAACGAAGTTTATTGAAACGGCCCCAGGTATAGCAACACTGCAAGAGATGTTTGTGTTTTGTAATCATGAACATGTATTATATGTCAATAACGCGGTGGTTGGTTGTCAGCAAGATATGGGTATTTTAACGATGGGGATTCATCATTTCCGGAATCCCTAAACTCCCACACAGCCCGTACTGACATGTACGTAATACAGAGGGCCACGCATATACCCGTTAGAATACGCACTACTCCCACCCAGTCCGTACTTACCTGTACGTAATTCTGAGGGCCACGCCTACACCTGTTAGAATACCCACTACTTCCACACAGCCCGTACTTACCTGTACGTAATACAGAGGGACACGCCTATACCCGTTAGAATACCCACTACTTCCACACAGCCCGTACTTAATTGTACGTAATACAGAGGGACACGCCTATACCCGTTAGAATACCCACTACTTCCACACAGCCCGTACTTAACTGTACGTAATACAGAGGGACACGCCTATACCAGTTAGAATACCCACTTACTTCCCACACAAGACCCGTACTTAATTAGTACTAAATACCCAGAGGGACATCGGCCTCACACCGTTAGAATACCCCCTACTTTCCACACAGCCCGTACTTAACCTGTACGTAATACAGAGGGACAAACGCCTAAATTACCCAGTTAGAATTAAACCCAACTACCCTTCCCACACTTGCCCGTACTTACCTGTATCGTAAAATACCAGGAGGGAAACCCAACGCCTTACCATTAGAATACCCAACTACTTCCAACACAGCCCGAACTTACCTGTACGTATACAGAGGACATAAACGCCTATACCAGTTAGAATACCCACTACTTCCACACACCCGTACATACCTGTACGTAATACAGAGTACACGCCTAAACCCGTTAGAATACCCACTACTTCCACACAGCCGTATCTTACCTGTACGTAAAAACAGAGGGACATCGCCTATACCAGTTAAATACCCACTACTTCCACACAGCCCGTACTTAACTGTACGTAATACGAGGTACACACGCCTATACCATTTAGAATACCCACTACTCCACACAGCCCGTACTTACCTGTACGTCAAACAGAGGGACACGCCCTATACACCTTAGAATACCCACTACTTCCCACCCCAGCCCTACTTAAACTGTAGTAAAACAGATGGACACCGCCTATACCAGTTAAATCCCACTACTTCCACACAGCCCGTACTTAATTGTACGAATAATACAGAGGGACAACGCCTAAACCAGTTATAATACCACTACTTCACACAGCGCCGACTTACCTGTACGTAATACAGAGGACCACCCTATACCAGTTAGAATACCCACAACTTCCACACAGCCGTACTTAACTGTACGGTAATACAGAGGGGCACGCCTATACCAGTTAGAATACCCACTACTTACACACAGCCCCGTACATAACTGTACGTAATACAAGAGGACACACGCCTATACCAAGTTAGAATAACCCCTACTCCACACATCCCTACTTAACTGTACGTAATAAGAGGGACAACGCCTATACCCCAGTTAGAATACCCACCTACTTGTCCACAAGCCCGTACTTACCTGGTAACGTAATACAGAGGGACACACGCCATCTACCAGTTTAGGAATAACCCACTACTTCCTCCACAACAGGTGTACCTTTAAACTTGTAACGTAATACAGAGGGACCAACGCCTATCTACCAAGTTTAGAATACCCACTACTTTCCACACAGCCCGTACTTAAATGTACTTAATACAGAGGGACAACCCTAATTACCAGTTAGAATACCCCACAACTTCCCACACCCGGGTACTAACTGTACCTTAATACAGGAGGCAACCCTTATACCAGTAATAGAATACCCACTACGTTCCACCACAGCCCGTTACTTAACTGTACGTAATACAGAGGGACCACGCCTATACCAGTTAAGAATACCCCCTACTTTCCTTCCACAGCCCAAGTTACCCTGTACGTTAATACAGAGGGACAACGCCTAACCAGTTAGAATATACCCACTACATCACACAGGGCCCGTAACTACCTGTACGTAATACATAGGACCCCACGACGGCTTATCCCATTAGAAATACCCAACTACTTCCACACAGCCCGTACTTAACCTTGTAAACGTAAACAAGGAGACAAACGCCTATACCAGTTAGAATACCCACTGGACTTCACACAGCCCGTACTTAATTGTACCGAATTACAGAGGGACAACGCCTAATTACCATTTAAATACCCACTTACTTCCACAACAGCCCGTACTTAACCTTAGTTACGTAATACTGAGGGACAGTCCTATACCCGTTAGAATACCCCACTTACTTCCACACGCCGTACTTAATTGGTAAAAGTAATACAGAGGGACACCGCCTATACCCTTAAGAATACCCAACTACTTTCCACACAGCCCGTACTTAATTGTAACGAAATACAGTGGGGGACCACGGCCCTAATACCCGTTAGAAATACCCACTACTTCCAACACAGCCCGTAACTTACCTGTACGTAATACTGAGGGGACCACCGCCTATACCCGTTAGAATAGCCACTACTTCCACACAGCCCGTACTTAACTGTACGTAATACAGAGGGCCACGCCTATACCCGTTAGAATACCCACTACTCTCACCCAGCCCGTACTTACCTGTACGTAATACAGAGGGCCGCGTCTATACCCGTTAGAATACCCACTACTCTCACCCAGCCCGTACTTACATGTACGTAATACAGAGGGCCACGCCTATACCCGGTATAATACCCAATACTTTTCCACCCATCCCGTAATTACTCGTATACAGTACCGTAATACGTATACCGCTATAATACACACTACTCCCACCCAGCCCGTACTTACCTGTACGTAATACGGAGGGCCACGCCTATACCCGGTATAATACCCAATACTCCCACCCAGCCCGTACTTACATGTACGTAATACAGAGGGCCACGCCTATACCCGGTATAATACCCAATACTCCCACCCAGCCCGTACTTACCTGTACGTAATACAGAGGGCCACGCCTATACCCGGTATAATACCCAATACTCCCAACCAGCCCGTACTTACCTGTACGTAATACAGAGGGCCACGCCTATACCCGTTAGAATACCCACTACTTCCACCCAGCCCGTACTTACTTGTACGTAATACAGAGGGCCACGCCTATACCCGTTTGAATACCCACTACTTCCACCCAGCCCGTATTTACCTGTACGTAATACATAGGGCCACGCCTATACCCGTTAGAATACCCACTACTTCCACCCAGCCCGTACTTACCTGTACATAATACAGAGGGCCACGCCTATACCCGTTATAATACCCACTACACCCACCAGGTCTGGGTCATAGTGATCTGTAGCACAGGTGATGCTAGCGTGTCTTGGATGGTCAATTATTGTTTGTATATACATGAAACACTTTTCTAAACAATGTACAAAACAATTCAAATGCGCCCGGGTGTAAATATAATAGTACTTAGAAAGGTATAAAACTCATTCGCCACCGTTGAAACAAAAAGCCACGCGATGTAGACATCTGGAACTCGCATATACAACGCATTACAGCGTGTCGAAACCTCTGCTTGCGGTGGGTTTTCGGCATAGATTTTACAGTTGCTAATACATTAACATAAATCTCAAAGATTTCGAGTGTAAACTGCACTCAGGTGATAATGTGTGTTCGTGATCGCATAGCACGCAACTATGGCTCAGAATGATCAAATGCCTGATTTACAGTGAAACCTCTCTAAGCCAGATACCCTGTTTCGATTTTTATTTTAAATTTCATATTTACACGAATATACAGCTTATGAGTTTTGAATTACACTAATGCAGTACCTTTTGCCACGATGCGGTTCGGGGCTATCTTGTCTGACCGTAATACCCAGCATATTCAGCAATTGTATGGTCGTTAGAGTAGCCACACTGCTGGCGACCTTTGGCGGAGAAACGGCCCGACCGTCACAGACTACGCCCACTCCAATCTCCAGCCGGCTGTGACGCAAACATCAAGCGTATAATGTTCGTCACGTGTTATTTGTGGCTGGCGACTTGAGAAATGGCGCCTATGGGTTTTGTGCCCAGTGTAGATCCACATTCAATAGCACTCTCTTCATTGTGATAACGCAAGAAATTAGTTTTAATATTAAAAAAATCAATATGTGAATTATAACGTTTTGCTTACCCAGCCCAGTCGCGAAGGTCCGCCTCCAAACGTGATTTCGAATATGTATACTATCTGGTATGTGATTGACAGTGCGACACGCAGTGAGCGAGTGTGTGGGCGGTAATACGCTTTGCGTCGTGTGAACTGATGACAAGGCGCAACATCAGTTCTAAATATAGCGCTCAATATGTAATGATTAGTTTAATAGCTTTGGCGAAAGCAAATATATATGGGATTAATTGAGACGAAATGCTGTTCTTTTCTCCAGTCACAGCCACATACATATGCTTGTACATACACGCTCCCAAATATCTAAGCAATAGGTAAAACTTCGGTGGCACAGAGGGGACATGGAAATATGTTTTACTATTGCGTGCGCACGCGATAGGGTTTCATTGGCTAAACTCTTGGCACACGCAATAGCGCACTCAATAGAAATGAAATATTTCCATGTCCCCTCTGTGCCACCGTATAAAACAGTATTAATGTGCTGATGTGCAGATATACTGGGAAATTGCATGGTAGCGAATATACAGTTGACGACACGCATTGTGTATCAGATGTATGCATTGTTCGCCATTTGATCTGATCAGCAGCTACACTGATCACACATCCCACGCAAAAAGTAGTATTGTAATATTATGTGAAATGTCGAATGACATCAGCTTACATCCGCTTCTATTGTTTTAGAAACCGTGTGCATGGGTTAATTGCGAACTGTATAATTGTACGTACTAATTATAGTTCACATATTGAAGTTGTAATAAATTAATGTCGAGCGAGCGGAGTGAGCGAAAAAATTACTTTATTAAAAATTCAATATATGAACTATAACTGACTTATTGGTTGCCCCGCCCCATCGCGGGCACGTATATATTAAAACGGAGCGCTACCAATAAACGTGTTTTCAAATTACGATACTATACATGTATTACGTGATTTGCAGTTTGACATTGAATGTATCGCACACATGGTGGCGTCACAGGAAATTGCATCAACAAGACGGGGCATGTTGTTATAAATATAACTTTATAGTTATTGCAACATTTAATGATTAATATACAGATATTGGCGAAAGCGTCGCAATATGCGATTAATTGAGACAAAATACTCTACTTTCATGAATGTAGTAGTAGTAAGGGAGTCAAAATGATACCACCTACCGTGATATCATTTATAACCCTCTATAATACCCCCACCACCCCCGAAAATCAAAAAATTGGTTAACGAGGAAAATTGGGTCTCCCGACAGCAAATTTATGAATTTTTGGAGAAAATAATTTTGAAAAGAGGGAGTCCCAATTATATTGGTAATTGACTTTTGAAAGTATATATTGGTGTCATAAATACAATCATGTTTTTTTCACGTCCAATTGAACAGAAAAAAACAAGTACCAATATTATTAGAGAAAATGGATAATACAATACAATTTGAATTGAAAATTTTTAATGACTGTGTTGAAGAAGTTTACGAAGCTTACGGGGGTTATAATCCTGTATATAAATTCTATAAAATGAGAACACTAGGCGATATCGAATATATGAAATACCAGCGTAATTTATTACGCTCCGATAAAAACGTTACATTTACAATATTATACCGGCAATTATGTCAACTATACAAGAGGCAAATACAAACATTAAGACGGATAATGCGTATCGGATATGAAACTAAGGTGTATTATACAAAAAATTTAAAACCCAACGATTCGTTTACGAATGTACATTTCTACGATATCGCTTATAAAGATATTGAAAAATTATTATTGAAAAAAAAAAACTACTAATTAATTTATAGCCGAGTGTATTTTCCTTATCGAAGGTATGTAAACGGGCTATCTGAAATTATTTTTCATCAACCTAGAGAGGTCGGACTCGGAACGCCGTTGTCATGCAGTTGTTTACCAAGACAACGGCCGGAGTTGTCTGCTCATATTTTTTTTTTGTAAACTGGCAATTTATTTTTCATCAACCTCAAGCGGTCGGACTCCGAACGCCGTTGTCAGCAGTTGTCATGCAGTTGTTTACCATAGCGACCACATTTGTAGGGATAGAAATAAATAAATAAAAATGTTTAGCTCCAACCGCGGCCCGAACCCACGACCCTCGTCTCTATAGAGTATCGCGTTAACCCACACGACCATGTAGGCTGTTATGATAAACATTACCTAGTGTTGTACAATTATCGATTTACGACAATGTTTCAATTACACGGGTTATGAACCATGCGTAAATTGATAGCCGAGGTAAACAGAGCCGAGTGTATCAATTTACACAGGCGATTACAGTGTAATCCTCGACTGAATTTGTTATGCGATTACGGCGTAATTCTCAGTGAAAAACACATGTTGTATAGGTATGTAAATTTGTTTATTGAACCAATATAATTAATAATTAATAATTTTGAAAAAATTAGGAAAATTATAAAATTAAGAAAATTAGAAAATTAATTATTAAAAATTAATTATATATTTTATATCACAATGGTGCTGTAACATTTCTTCCGACTTTATCTCCAAGTTTTTCCCTAAATTTATCCCAATCAGTACACTCAATTTTGGGCATGGTGGCGCGCGCCTTGATTCTTATTATATCATTTTTTAATTGTTCATATCTCCCCATTTCTTCCACCACGGATTCAAACTCTAAATTTGATATTTTCTTATCGGCCAACGCTTTGGACACCATAACGTCGATGGTATTTTTCTTCGACCTGGCGAGAACGGATATTCTATCATGTTTTCTACATTTTTTCTCGAGTTTTCCACCCGACGCCCTAATTACCATACACAACAACCCAGAAACGGCCGACACCGCACATAAAATCCCCGCTACGGGAACCGTTATAATGGTGGATATAGTTGCAGCTGTCCCCGCCCCACACAACACAGAAACACTCGCCAGAGCCGTGCTAGATACTTCAGCCATGTTCACCGCGCGCCTATATTTGTCAGCGTTTCTTTTTCTATTTGTATATTCTCTAACTAAAATATCCTGCATAGCGACGATATTATTCAACCTAAAATCTGAACTTCTTTCGTTAATTGTACACAGTGTTGATGTAGTGGTATTGACAATTGGAAGCGTTGATTCGTTCATATTTAAATTTTACAAATTTATTTCAATATATTAGTATTTACAAAATAAGTTCAATTAACAACGAGACAATAGTGGAAGAACTCTCTTGGTCACCGAATTTCGTAACAAAGTTAATAACACTACCTTTGGAAAGTCTAATTCGATCATAACCGGAGAACGAAACCACCGTCGAACTATCTCCAGAGATTTTAGTGACTCCAATCCCCCGTTCTTCCCCATCTACTACAATATTTATCGCGACCGCGCCCACAGGTTTACCACTACCATTAAATGAGCAGACCGCCATTTGGATAACTTCACCCGCGGCTGTCATAGTGTATCCCCCACATGTATTACTCGCTTTGGCACCGAACGAATATTCATAGTGCCCCGCAACCAATGGGCCCCGCTTCTCAGCCCAAACTGTTATGGCACGTTTTAGCGTTTTCATTGTTCGCACTATTCCGGCAAGCGCACTGTTTGCGTTATATGCCTCAGTACGAATATTATAAGAGGCCTCCTCAAGAGCTTTGGTCGCGGCTATACGATCATGTTTCAGTTTATCGGAAACTTCGGTTATCTTTCCGTCTAGTTCGGTAAGTGCCGCTTCTCTGCTGAGAGAGTCCTCTAAGCGCAACGCATCATAAGCCTCCGTAATGGTCGCCTGGTGGCCTTCTAGGGTTTTTTCAACACCCAACCGGGCCTCTTTTTGAAATTCGGTTATTTTCCCGTCTAGTTCAGCAACCGTCGCTTCTCTGATGAGAGAGTCCTCTGAGCGCAACGCTTCATAAGCTTTCGCAAGGGCTGCCTGATGGTCTTCTCGGGCTTTCTCAACAACCGACCGGGTCTCTTTTCGAAATTCGGTTATTTTTCCGTCTAGTTCAGCAACCGCCGCTTCTCTGAGAGAGTCCTCTGAGCGCAACACCCTATAAGCCTCCGTAAGGTCCGCCTGGTGGTCTGCTCGGGCTTTCTCAATACCCGTTCGGACCCCCTCAACCCCCAACCGGGCCTCTTTTTGAAATTTGAAAGTTGAGAGAGTCCTCTGAGCGTAACGCCCCATAAGCCTCCACAATGGCCTCCTTGTGGTCTTCTCGGACCCCCTCAACCCCCGACCGAGTCTCTTTCAGAAATTCGGCTATTTTCCCGTCTAGTTCAGTAAGTGTAGCTTCTTTGCTGAGAGAGTCCTCTAAGCGCAACGCATCATAAGCCTCCGCAATGGCCTCCGCAAGGTTCACCTGGTGGTCTTCTCGGACTTTATCAATACCCGACCGGGCCTCTTTTCGAAATTCGGTTATTTTTCCGTCTAGTTCGGCAACCGTCGCTTCTCTGATGAGAGAGTCCTCTAAGCGCAATGCACCATAAGCCTCCGTAAGGTCCGCCTGGTGGTCTTCTCGGGCTTTCTCAATACCCGACCTGGCCTCTTTTCGAAATTTGGTTATTTTTTTGTCTAGTTCGGTAAGTGCCGCTTCTCTGATGAGAGAGTCCTCTAAGCGCAACGTATCATAACCCTCCGTAAGGGCCGCCTGGCGGTGTTCTCGGACTTTATCAATATCCGACCTGGTCTCTTTTCGAAATTTTGTTATTTTCCCGTCTAGTTCGGTAAGTGTCGCTTCTTTGCTGAGAGAGTCCTTTAAGAGCAACGCATCATAAGCATCCGTAAGGTCCGCTGGTGGTCTTCTCGGACTTTATCAATCCCCAACCGGGCCTCTTTTCGAAATTTGGTTATTTTTTCACCTAGTTCGTTTAGTTCCGTATGCGTTTCTTCACGACTTTGTGTATTCACAGCCAGGGCATATTCTCTAAGTTGTGATAGTAGACTCTTGTGAATCTCGTCCGTGGCCCTCGATATAGTTCTATTGATCAAGGCCTTTGTTTTTTGGGTAGTTAAAAAGTCGCCCTCTGTCGGGATGAATCCCCCTTCTGTCGGTTCCAAATTCTTTGAATTTGTCACCCAATCGGAAGAACTACCTGGTCCGTATATACTCATTTTCAATAATGTTGATAATATATATATCGAACATGCGTTTAATTCTAAATAATTTTCTTAAAATTAATTAATTTGAAATTTCTAGGACGACCGAAATCGGGTAATCGTTCTTCAACTCTCGCCCTTTATCATCGAGAATAGAAATCTTCAACTCGTGGATGTGTCCCGATTCCAAAACTTTCATCTCGGGGTGTGGGAAGTCTAATGGTCAGGGTTTCACCAAAGAAACAGTCGCTAGCGGGCACGGTTTTCAGTAATGTGGTGGGAGTGCCGTCTAGCGTGTTGTACGATGTGTTCACCCGATCCAGGTGCACCCCGAGAGTTTTAGTGACGGCGAAGTTCACCGGGGTCGTGCCGACGTGCTCGCCAGGATCAAACACTCCGTCATCGTTGTAAGGGTATGTTATTTTAAATCCTAACAGTGAGCCCAACCCCGGTGAGATCCTTAAACGCCTATCAACGGTCAATGTCGTGAGCCCCGTGGCTTTCGAGATTGCGAGAGTGACTACACCAGAAATCTTCTCCGCGACAAAAGCTTGGAGATCTCCGAAACTCCAAAGACCGTGAGGTACTATAGCATCTGGAGTTCTACGATATCCTGAGGTCACTGGTTCAGTTATGAGGTAGTTTCCGAAAGCCACAGGGCTTACACCCTCGACTTCTGATGTGAAAAACTAAAACGAGACGTTCAACGTTTTTCCACCCGACCGTGAACGTGATTGATCTAAGGCCTACCCGGCGTTGTCCGCAGCAGTTGTCTATTAATTTTTGAAGTTCACAACTCCTTTTTGAACATTAGTGATAGTAGCAAACATAATAATATCTTTCAATGGATACAAAAGCTTTAGGCTTTAACTCTAATGCAAAGTACGCGGTCGGTGGTAAATACACGCAAAAAGACGTTGTTAACCTTGTACACCCAACCGTAACGGTTAGACCGGACAGTGGCTTTGCCACCAATTTTCCTAACACGTTTGAGAAATATAGGCTGCCCAAGATTACTACGATGGAGGCGGTAAACGGGTGGAAAGCCACACCGATGCAGTTTTGGCAGAACCAGCTAAATTTTGCTGTATGGTGCGCAACAGCCGGGTGTGGAGTTTCACATAAAGACCATCTGACATCCAAGAATGTCATGCTCCGAAGTGTCTACAACTTTCACACGTATTATACTATTAGGAGGATTCTCAAAGAACTAGGTATTTCTCTACCTCAAGACGACGCCTGGGATCCCATTTCCAACGCATACGACCGTATGGCGTTTGAAAGATTGTGTAACGAATTTAAAGTTTCAAAAGACGCGGACTGGAGGCAGAAAGCATTTCCTACCACCACCGGCCTCGGGGACGTTCTCATTCGGGGCCAGTCCGGGAATTGGACGCAGACTAATTTTAGACACGATTACTCCGGTGACCACATCGTCAGTCGGAACGCGGGAATTTTGACCCCGCGACTATGACTTTCGGGCCAGAAGTGTCTGGAGGTCGGCACTGTGGCGTGTTTTCTTGTAAACTGTTACCTCCGAAACGGGCTCACGTCGATTACATACAGCAGGCTGCTGAGGTTCAGAACGCGTGGACCACATTTATGTTTTAGATAAGGGTCTAGGGTTCACGCAGGCCGGGGTTACTCGCGTCAACGAATCTATTCGCACGTACGTCTGGGCATCCTCGGCGCACAGAAGCAAACTCGCAGTTCTATACTGGGCACGGGAACGGCGTTTGACGCGCAAAAACAGTTCTTGGCACTTGTTGAGGACGCCATCTCAGCTAAGGTGGACCTGGAGAAGGCGATCCAGAATCATCAAGACGTTTTGCACCCCAGTGGACTATGTATTTGGAATAGGTCTTTATATGGCGCCGAGCAATATGATACTACGAGACGACCCGGTTGATGGTTACAATAATCAAATCGTAATCGCCACCGCCAATCAAAAAATCGGTCACAACGGTAACGTGAACACGGATATCATCAAGCGCACCCCCAACATGATCGGGTTCAACAGAGTTGTAAGTGGAACCGATTTCATAAAACCCCCAAAACACAAAATGGATACACATCCCTCAACACAATCGAACCCAGTACCCCCAATTCGTAAATTGGATGCACCATCTAGTTCCCCAAATCCAATCATCAACTCTGTTGAAACACCAATCGAGATTGGAAGCACAACACACGAGGAGGAGAAATTAGGGCTCGTCGTCGCCCTCGTGGCGATCGGATTATTTGCGCTTTGGTTTTAGGAACTCTCTGGCGAAGAATAGTAGGAGACCGGCGATTGCCACGATTAAAGCCCAAGTATTTTTGGCTAGCCATCCGGCCGTTTTTGATAATATAGATAGCAAGTAAGTAACGATACTTCCGATCAGTCCAGGTAGTGCGGCAGCCGCCTTTTCGGCTAATTTAGCCAGGAGACTGGCGAGGGCTTTTAGTTGTTTTTTTACCCACTCCTTAGCTCCACCGAATGGCGCGGGCGGTGGTGGTGTGGGTGCTGGCGCGGGTGGTGGCGCCGCACCACCAGTGAAAGCTAGAACTATGGTCGATATAGTCATGCTGATAGCAACGAGGATGCTTGCTATCGTGATGCCCTGTTCTCTGAACAGAGTGCGAAGACGCTCACCGAGTGTCGTCTCCTCGTTCAGGACCCTCGAGATTGTTTCGCGGATCCGACTTATTTGGGTGCGGAGAGCCTCACGGTCAGTAGATGCAGCCTTCAAGCGAGCTTCTCTTTGATCCCGCAACGACCGCAGGCGTTCGGTGATCCGCTCGGTAGATTCTCTATCGTCACCAGCTTCCTCCAGTTTTCTTTCTTCTAGCGCGATATGTTCATCCAGCGACGAGAGTTTGGCGAGGTTACGGACCAGTTCGCCCCGGACCGTTTGCATAACCTTATCAAGGCCCCGGAGTTCGCGAAGAGGGTAACAGTTGGTCATCGTTGAGTATTTCGTTTTCGCTGAACGTGGTCTCCATCAGTTAAATAGCGTCGGTGGCTACTCGAGGGACCTCGCTGAGCTCAACCGTTTCTATCGCGGAGGCCGTTTTCGCCATCGTTTCGTCGGTAGACTGTAGGGCCTCTACAGCGCTGGTAGGCATAATTGGTTTACCCCTCTTCCAATCTGGGAATCCGAGTTCGTTCCTTATGATTTCACCACCGCCCCGGTTTCCTGCAATGGTGCTCAGTGCTAGGGGTTTACCGGTCATCGTGTTGACTATTGGGAGATTTGGTGCCGCTTTTAGTCGCAATCTACCACGCATATCCAATTCGAACTTGGAGTAGTCGCGACCGACAGACGGGACCAGACCGATTTCTGCTAAACTGTTGTAGTAGTCGTTTACAGCTCCCTCAAGTAATTCCCGACTTTGACCAACGCTGCTGGTAGCGCCACCTAATTCCGATTGGATTGAAACTGGAGGCTGTATCAAGGGCGTTTCGTCATTATAATCATCTATATCATCATCATCCGCATCGACGTAATCGTCTCTGCCGATTTCATCCATGTCAATATCGTAATCAGCCATATTAATTTCTTAAAATTAATTATGTATTAAAGACAAAACCATACGGGTTTAATATAGATTCACTAAATTATGTCTTCGAGTCAATACGGTCGCAAACTCAATCCATACCGCAGACTGCGTGAGCCCCTCGGGGCAAAAGGCGTGAGACAGAGTGTCGTTATTACGAACAACCCATCGACGATCGACCAGAACCAGCAGCTCTTGGTCCGCTTCCCCAACCTCGGAGCTAACGACGTCATTGTGCCGGGTACTGTTCGCCTCGCTTTCACTATTTCGCTGACGTCGACGGACGCGGACCGAACCGTCGTTCAGAACCTGGGTCGCGCCATAGTCAAGAAGACTATGATAAAGATTTCTGGTAATGAGGTGATGTCGATCGACGACAGCGACGTCTACCATTGCTATCAGGACCTGTGGAAGACGGCGCAAGAGCGCGAAAACGCTGTCTATCAGGGTGTTGTTTGACACCAGCAAAAATAAGAACGTAACCAGACTTAGAATCGGGGTCGGGCTGCTAACAAGGCAGATAACAACGCGAGCGACAACGCGGTCGCGGGCGCTTACGGCAACCGCTTCTACATCCCGCTCGACTTTGAGTTGCTGGAGAGTCACATGCCCTACTATCAGAGCGCTTTGGCTGACCGCCTCGAATACGAACTAACGTTCAACGACTACGGCCGAGTTCTCATAGCCAGCGACATGTTATCGACGTATACGATCGATAATGTTTCGCTGGAGTACGACATGGTCACGATGCCCGAACTCGCGCGATTGATCAGAACCCAGTACGCCGGGCGCGTTGCCATACTTTACGACCGAGTTCTTCGCCATCGCAAGATGACGAAAGACAAAGGCGACACATTGTGGAATATTAACGTCAACGTACCCGCCCGCTCTATGAAAGGTATACTGATGTTGTTCGAGGATGCTCGGTTCGCGTTCTGTGCTAGAAAAACCGACAAATTCTATAACCCCAAAATCACGAAGGTAGAGGTGACGATCGAGGGAGTACCCAATCAACTCTACAGCGCGGGACTTCGCGCGCACCAGCAGTGGGACGAAGTAAGAAAGCAGTTTGCTGCCGGCTCCAAGCGCTCCCCGGAGGTTGCCGCGGTTGCCAAAGACCTGCAGCTCTCGGCCGTCTCCCTCGCGGAGTTTCTGAATTATAACCAAATACGCGCTATGGCTAGACATGCGAGCCAGCGACGACGACCAAATACACGGTAGCGGACGCCAAGTTGAGAACGCTAGCGAGGGTGTGACGATCCAGATAACCAAAGAGGCGGATGGAAATGGGCCATTGAACGTGTACTTATATATAATTACAGACGCACAACTCAACATCGAAGATGGCCAATACGTCTCAGCACTCTACTGATTTAATAAAAAAATCATCTAACGATTTATTAATTAATAAATTTGATAATTCTAAAGAATTAATTAAGAAAATTAACAATCAATACCAATTCACGATTGGAGATGCCCACTCTGCCATAATATGTGGGCAGACAGGATGCGGAAAAAACTGGTTTTCATCCTAGACTTGCTCGAGGGCTCCTACCGCGATGCCTTTCGTCATATTGTGATCCTGTGTCCCACTGTGCGGCACAACGATACTTATCAGCGGCGCCCGTGGATATGGACCGACCCAAGAGGTATACGTTATTGACCCGGTGATAGGCTTCACGATTGGTTGCGTGGTTTATACCAAAAATTCCAGGGTGAGCCCACCTATACGTGATTGACGATTGCTCGGCCAAGGCGGCGATGACCAAAAAGAAGGACATGCTCTCCGAGCTCGCATTTTCTGGCCGCCATGCTAGGCAAAGCGTAAGGATATCCACTCAAAAGTACAACGCCGTCCTCAAGGATCTGCGCGAGCAAACGAAATGGGTCGCCCTCTTTCACTGCAAGGACTGAGACTCATTCGATGACTGTCTTCGAGAGAATGACGTTATCCCAACGCGCGAGGAGCGCCTGGAGGTTCGACAGATGCTTTCGGAAAACTAAGCACGCAAGCTTTTATAAAGAGCTGCTCAACAACTACTTGCGAAGTTATCAATTAATTTTTAAATTAATTAGCAATTACTGAACAAATGTACCTGACTCAATGCGAACTTTGCTAGCAATTGTGAACAATGCTGAACAATGGCTGATCAATGCTTAACAAATGTTGAACAAAATGCTGAACAATGGTTAACAATGTTAACAATTTGGTGCTCCGCTGCGAGCTTTGTTGCGAGCATAATGGTGATCATAAGTATCGGGTGGTGTGCTTTGCAATATGTTAAAGTGATGAGACTTGTTAGAATCGTTAAATTAATTTTAAGAAAAATGAACTGCGACGAACTTCTCGATCAGCTAATAGAAGAAAGCTCAACTCCGACTGCCAACATAGATAATGATCCGACAGAGCAATCGGAATCAACTCCAACGGCGGTTGGTATTGGGTTGAGTGCAACGACTCCGAATGAAAATGAAAATGCGGCGCAACGAGAGCGGCTAGCTGCGCTGGTTGCTGGGGAGCATTATCTCGGTAGGCGTCTCACAGTTTTTCAGGTGGATAAGATGTCAGATGCGGAGATCGATAAAATGTATCTAGGTTAGGTGCGGAGATGACAAAACTCTCGGATCGGCGGCTATTCATTTGTACGCAACCGCCGTTAGTATACTTCTCCCTATACCAAACACCGCGGGATTGATTGACGATCTAGATACTGACCCTTTTATAGGTCACACTCCTTAGCAAACAGCCTAACTGCTCAATTTATCACAAGTTTGGAATGTACTTAGCTCCGCTGACAACCGCGTTGACCACGGGTAAACACTGTCAATTTGGACATATATGTCCACGAACTATAAGCCCTAATATTATAAATGATGACACAAGACACACCCGCGAGAGTGACGGAGTTGAACCCGATTGCTCCAACCCAATCGAATCGAACCCGAGTGTTACTCCGCCACTGGATGACATACCGCATATAAAAAATATCCCAAAAGACAGGCAGCTGGGCGGGCGGCGGCTGCCACCCGAAAAGTTAAACAAGATAAAATACTCGCCGAGCTTCGAGAGGCTAAACAGTCGTTGCAATCGGGGACGGAGTTGAGTACAACAACACCCCCAACCCCCAAATTCACGAATTGGAAACACACTCAACACCCAATCGAGGTTGGGCGAATCCGATGAACCCAAATTCGTGAAATTGGAGTTGGGTTGTTGGTGGTGGTCTGGCAGTTGTTGGTGCCCTGTGCGTGGTGGAAATACCCCATATTATCGAAAAAACAACCAGCAGTGTTCAGAAGAAAGTTACGAAACACCAATCGCGATTGGATGCGCCCCATTTAAACATTGATCGCGACCCCTTTTATATGCAATAATTATAATGGCTGAACAAGATGGTAAAATGTTAGTGAATACGCTTTATCACGCCGTGGTGATATCGGGTTTCAGTATCGGGTATGCTCGACTATCAAAGATGGCCCTAGGAGGATCCGCTCCCAAATTGGACTTTACTGCGAGAGACGTAGGGCTCGCGACCTTAGATGTAGCGGCCGCAGTTTGGACCCGAGATTATCTAGTTAAAGCTGGAATTCTACCAGTTAATATATGGAAATAAATGGCTTCAATCGCAGTAATAGTAGGTGGTGCGCTCGTAAAACGCATTGGCGTTCAGCGGGGGTAGCAACTTTATATTCTCTAAAATGAGAAGCTCGAACGTGGATGATGAGCGTAAAGCGTCACGATTTAGCTGTAGAACAACTCAATAGCGCAAAGGAAGCGTGGTCGAAAAAACGAACCGCCCATCTTGACTGGGTCAATGAAGAGCTTCGCCGCGAAAAATCACGCCGCACAAACTTTTCAGAACGTTGAAGAAGCCAACCGCGAGTAAGCGCTGGCATATCCGCAGAAAAGTCTCGCGCCGCTGGATCGCGAGCCCCAACTTTCAGATTTCTATGTACCGTCAGAGACCCAAAAATACCGCGAGATCGCGTTCATCGTCGTGGGAATGGGTGTGGTGGGGCTCGTCGGCTACTATATCCAATCGAGATTTTAAATTAATTATTTTAAATAATTTTTTTTTATAAAATATATATATATATATGAACGATGTCAGTTGACGAACTTTATTTTGCTATGATTGATGTAGGTCTACACTGCCCTTAAAAACACCGCATGGTTGGTGCAAAGGGTATGATTCGTCTGGCCCGAGATTCTCTCGAGACGTGGCGGGAGGACGAAAAAGCGGCCACCCTTTTCGCAAAGCGGATGTTAGATTCCTCCACCAATCCTGGGGGATTAGATTTTCCCAAGTTCCTTCAGAACTTAACCCCCAATCGCGATAGTACTTCCAACAAAGGTTTATTATTATCGACGCAGTTACCGGACGATCTGGCGAGGGCATGTTGGAGATTGTCCGATATATTAGAATAAATCGCATACTATGAACACGCGCAAACTTAATACCAAACTATCGGTTCGCCTAACGCGCAAGCTAGCGAACGCGTACTACAGCCCGCGGCTACTGGAAGGGACTCGCGGCCATCGAGAACCTCGCGGCGGCGACCAAGGTTTCAGAAAACGCTGTCAAGGAATGGCTCAAGAAGCAGGCCATCTGGCAGATCTATTTACCCGCGCCTCACAATATTCCGCGCCCGAAATTCGACGTGCCGGTACGAACCAAGTTCACCAAGCGGATCTCCTGTTTCTCCCTCACGATCGCGTCGGTCGTAAGACGTACAAGTACGCGCTGACAGTCGTTGACGTAGCGAGTCGTTATAAGGGGGCTGAGCCGTTAGCCACTAAAGAGTCTAAGGAGGTGGCCGAGGCTCTCTCCCGAATATATAAGAGAGTCCTCTCAAATGGCCGAATATCTTCTCCAGGTCGATCCCGGCCGCGAGTTCATGGGCGCGGTCTCTCATCTATTGTCTAAGCACGACGTTTCTGTCAGAGGCGGCCGCGTCAACATCCACCGGGACCAGGGGATCGTGGAGCGCTTCAATCGAACCTTGGCTGAGAGACTGTTCGGACACCAATACGCTAAAGAACTTGTAGACCCTCATTCGCGATCGACCGAGTGGGTGGCCAGACTGCCCGCCGTGGTCTCCGCACTGAACGGAGAGGTGACCAGATTGATAGGTAAGAAGCCCGTAGATGCTATCAAGTTTATAAGGGTGACGAGCGAGCCCTCTGCCGTCTCGCGGGCGACCCGTTGGTTTAGAGGAGCAACGGTTTCCATCGGATATTGACGTCCGGTACCTCTATCAACCGGGAGAGCTCGAAGGTGGCAGCCGCCGCGCGACTGATCCCGTGTGGTCTCTCAATGTATATCATCTAGATCGATCTATTACCAAGCCCGATGAGCCCGTGCTCTACTATTTGGATGATGGGCCATCTCGAGGGTTTGTTCGCGAAGAACTTCTCACGGTGCCTTCTGACACCCAGCTACCCCCGGATCGTCAGAGTCTTTAGATTGCTAATTTTCTTAATTTTTTTCAAAATTATTAAATAAATCATTAGAGAGGTTCTGTATGTATTCCGTCTGGTAACACACGTCTTTTATCGTAGTATGCCGAGAGTCCTAATTTTTGTTGACAGTACGTTTTCATAACACCTTCTTTCATTTTAAATCCCCTATTTTGTGCTACATCTATAATGTGTTTTCCATCTTCTGTAGTTTCACTTAGTACTCGTTTATATCTATCCCAATTTAAATTGTTAGTTCTCTTGGACATTCCTTTCGCAGAGTTTGTATTAATAGAATTAAATTTTTCTACAAAATAACACTTACTAGATAACGCTATCGCCCTATCTCCGCTAAATTCCATTTTGAAAAGTCCGGGCTCTCTTTCACTCCATTTATCCCAAGCCAACCAACCATTTCTTTTTTTCTTTTTCAAACCCGTCTAGTAAGTTAGGTCTAATCAATTCCTCTATCGTTTTTCCACTAACTCCTATATACATACTATCCGTATCCATCTGTATTAATTCAAAGTCTTCTCTTTTTACGTATTTGTCAAGAAATTCGTAGTAAAATTCCAACATTCTCAATTTAGCTAGTTGATAAACCGCTATTCCACAATGGAATGGTCTCTTTACCGCACACCTGGGTTTTCTTGAAGATATTTCGAACACATCTCCTATCTCTTCCAAATCGTCAAAGAATGCAGATCTTAATGCTTTGTCAACACAGGTTTCGTTTTGTGTATATGTCGTATTTAAATGTCTCTCCGTTGCTCTATCATTTTTCCACAACACGAGTTTCCTAATAATTTCATTATGTCTAGGGCTGGTTTCTTATTTGGTTCTACATCACCCGTTCGTCTTGCGGCTGTAACTTCTTTTGCGAACCATTCGAATGGTTTTCCGCTAATATAATCTATAACACGATGAACTCCAGTTATTTCTAGGCCGTGTTTTAAATACCATTTCAACAGTGGCGCGTACAGCAATACTTTAGTGGTTGTCATAGATCCCATCAATTTTTTTCCATCTCCTCTTGTTCGGCCAGTATCTTTTAAATATTTTAACATGTGTGCGGGAACTTCATCAACCTCTACTTCTCTGTTTATAAATATTGGGGACATTTCAGAAAACCTATTTTTTAAGTTGTGTGGAACTTCTATATCCACCTCCGCAAACCCAAACCAGTCTCCAGATAAAACTCTTTTACAAAACTTTTAATAAATTTAAGGTTATGTGGGTTATCTATATGGTGTATAGTTTCTCTCCCACACGGCATCTCTTTATTTAACGTAGATAAATATAACGCGTTTGCGTCGTACCCCAAAACAGCCTTGCACGGTTTGGAACCCACTCTAATATTTGAAACACCAGCTTCTGCATATCGTGTAAATACTATTGATGGACCGCCAACTAGAGCGTCCTTCATCATTTCGTATGTTTCTTCTTTTGGTGCATATAGAGCATTCTCCGGTATAATCGTCTTTGAAGATTTTTGTTCTTTAATGGTTCCTCTCAATAAATATTGTATAGCTACTCCAGGTAGTGTTACCGCATCTTTGAAAATATCCACACCCCTGTGTTTATAAAATTCACACATTTTTTCCACCGCTTCTAGGAACGGTGCTACATCTAAATCGTTATAATATTTCAACCAATCTCTGACAGATTTCATATTATTTTCTTCGAAAATTCTACGACATTTACTTAATTCTGTTTCATCTATTAACATTTTCCCAGATAGTTTGGAATACCAATTCTCTATATCCGGTAGTCCTGGGTAATCCAGTTTGTCTGGAGAATCGAACCACTCATAAGGAAAGAAAGATTTCTGTCCTTTGCATCCGTAGGCTTTTATCCAACTATCGTAACTTACACCGGTCCTAGATAAAGTATTACATCAAGAAATCTAAACTCTGGAGTAAATAGAAATATTGTTGCGTTTGCACGTTTTCCGACCATTACTTTCTTTGTTGTTGATGCCAGTTCGCCTACTAGGTATTTCTTTATTAAGTTTATATCGTACTTACTGCTGTTAAAACCTATAACCGGTACTTGCTCTATTCCTACTGTTCGGATCTTGGCGATTTGGTTTTTACGTAAATGTTCTGTATTAAACCCATATCTTGACCACAGTTCTTCTCTTATAAGCTTTTCCCCTGACTTTCAAATCTTCTACGAATTTTTCTATAAGTTTTGCGGGATCTTTATCACAAATATGAGTTACTGTTCCTGAGAAATTATCTCCTATACTAACGCTTACCGGAACGTGCTCGGCTTCGTACTCTAGATTATTACCGAGAGTTTCAAATTCTGGGTTGAGATATGCCTCAAAATCGTATACTATCTGATATGGATAAAGAGTAGTGTCGCAACCGATCTTTATGTCTTTACCAGTTCTTTGAAATTCGCATTCCCACATAACTACTAGGTTGAATTCTTTGCTTCTTCTAATAAGTGTATCTCTTCTCATATCTTCTCATAGTGGATGCGCGTTCTTCTTTTCTATGCTTTGCATGAATCTCACACCCGTGCCAGTAACAGCCGTGATATTGATATACGGTATTAGTTTCTGGACAGTATCCATCTACTGGAGCTCCTAAAATCCATCTTTCACCCCCGTGTCTACACTGTTCGTGGTGAATGTGAATTCCCTCGCGCTTTTCCACAGAGTACATCCAATCGATCGCCCCATAACTGTTAGAACTTTTTGGGTAGAACGCTTTCTCGAACGACGAACGCGGGCGCTCTAAATAATTACCATCACATACTACTTTTGTCTCACCTTTCATACATTTTGGTCCGTGTCTCTTCTTATATTACTCGTTTCGTGAAATTTCTGCTTGCATTATCGCAGGCGTAAATTTTAGATAGGTTTTTAAGGTTTTTTATTAGAAATGTGTGATTCTTAAACAGTCCTATTGTCATTGGTTTATTACCTATTGCCTTATAGTGCGCTGGCACCTTTTTCAACCACCATACGTTACATTCGGTGGGTTGATATACTTCTATACCGATTTTAAAAAACTCTTCAACCTTTTTCAGATCTGAAAAAGGAATTGGTGAAACCACATTACTACCAAAATATTGCTTACTAAGTTCTTTCGCCTTTTCTGTACATCTGTCGGGTCTTTTATCTGTCATATGCATAGCTAGACACCTGAACAGACAAAGGTTGTCATTATACTTATCTAAAGAATACATACCTTTTTTATTCTTCAGCCATTCTGGAAGTTCTCCTCCTGCTGCTTCTTTGGATTGTAGTCCCAAATCTTTTCCCCTACTACCCTGTATTAACTTTACGAAAATCTCCACCCATCTTACAAACTTCCACTTTGTATTCGGTCTGTCTATTTTATCGGACATTATTCGTGTTTGCTCCTTATCTGACAGCCATTTTTTAACGGTTTTCATTGATGATAGTGGTTCGCTACCACCGAGATTTTTGTGCATTATTATAGTTACAGGTTTTCCATTTTTAATTTCCTCCATATGTTCTAGCTTGTAAGAATATGAATATCTCAAATAAAAATTGGTTGTTAGATACGGAGCGAGTTTCTCGGACATGCGTTCAGACTCGTTAATGTTAATGTTTTTACGAAGGATAATGTAACTACCCGTCTTCCATTTTCTACCTTTCCAATGTTTCATCGTGATCCCCCAATATTTCTTCACCTTTTTCCACTATCGCGCGAACGAGAGATTTTGTCTTATTATTTTGTATTGGGCCACCTGTGTGTCTAATTTGGGACAAATTATTGGTGCTTGAAGGTTTTATTACACTAGCCCTTAACTCCGCAATACTTTCTTTTTGAATTTTGTTACCAACTTCCTCCGCTAGTGAGAGGTTTGTAAATGCCCCTCTTTTATAGGCGCGGGTAAACCGCTTCATAAACGCCTCATTCTTTGTGGCATTTATCAGCTTTGTCAACCCCTAACTCTCAACCGTGTACTATAAGTAATCCCTAGAGATTCGGCTTCTCTTCTCAAACTTTCTATTTCTGCTCTAGTTTTCTGGTGTTATCATATTTTCTGTATTATACTTTTGTATATATACTTTTGTATAACCTATGAAATTTATCTGTTCAATTGGACGTCAACAATTTACATAATGTTTTTTTCACGTCCAATTGAACAGATAAATTTATATACATATATAATGGAGTGTGAGACTTGTTGTAAGACGTTTACGTGTAAAGACTATCTACGAAGGCATCTAGCGAGACGTAGAAAGTTTCCTTGTGTCCCCCCCCCCCCACAATTTCAATGCCCTAGATGCCCTTGTAAATTCGTTAGTGCCCAAACTCTTTGTAGACATAAGCAACTACGCTGTCAGGTGGCTAAAGGTGAAACGTGGTAGACTAGAGCTGGTAGAATTAGTTGCTGATCTGCGAAATAAATTAGCTTTAATATCGGAGAAGAAAAATGAGGAATATAAACTATTGTACTTGCATGAATGATTTCGACTTTTTTCAAAAGTCAATTACCAATATAATTGGGACTCCCTCTTTTCAAAATTATTTTCTCAAAAAATTCATAAATTTGCTGTCGGGAGACCCAATTTTCCTCGTTAACCAATTTTTTGATTTTCGGGGGTGGTGGGGGTATTATAGAGGGTTATAAATGATATCACGGTAGGTGGTATCATTTTGACTCCCTTACTACTACTAATGTACATATGCTACTTTAAGTGGTATTGTGAGTCGTCTCTTATAATTATATATTGAATGGTAACTGTACACGTACAGGGCCTGAAAATAGCACTGGTCCGAGGTCCTAGACCTGCAAATTTTAATGTCGGACCTTTGTATTTTACAAGCGAAAACTCCACCGGATCTGTGATGAAGTTGAAATTGCAATCATCATTCAGTGGGGATGCTAAATCAGTTCTGATGATCGTCTTATTCTTATAAGATAATTTATGGTGACACAATCGAGGATTTACACATGGTGTGACGAGTCCTTTCACATGAAACAGACACGTTTTTTCTAGTGCTTATCCTGTCGGACCTTCCAAAAGATCATCAGACCTTTCACTTTTTGTCCTGGTTAGGTCCCGGATCTACTGGTAAAAGCTTGCTATTTTCAGGCCCTGACGTATATTGTATAATTGTTCTGTATTTTGTGTTGTGCAGTTGATGAGACGTAAATAAATAAATGAAAAGTCATGCAGAGCATGATGTTATTAGCCGATTAAATCAGGGTTCAATATATGTCCACATTTTAGTAGTTACAGAATTTCAGGGAAAAGTGAGAGAAGTGTTGATTTCACCTGAATAGTGACTACATAACCACATTCGAACACAAACAAAATTTGATCATTTGGCGGCAATCCTGAATTACATAATGACTCCATTTTGAGAAAAATGATATGACAGCGATCGGCTGATCGATACCTTCGATTTGATATACTACATGACCACATTTGAACAAAATCAAAAATTTACATTTTGGTGGCCATCTTGAATGACATAATGACTTTATTTCAAGAAACATTATATGACAGCGATCGGCTCATCAATACTTTCGATTTGACATATTACATGACCACATTTGAACAAAATAAAATTTGACCTTTTGGCGGCCATCTTGAATGACATAATGACTTCATGTTGAGACTAGATGGCCGCGGCCTGCATGTCGCGCCTTGGGGCTAGGCATGGACACTAAAAAAAGAGATATAGCAGACGGAAAATCTTTAACCAAAAAAATTTAACCGGACACACGTACGTACGGTCGTACGCCAAAGTGCCGACTATAATGTATCGCCATTTCCGCAAGCGGGCGCGACAAAAATTTCAAAGTAATTAGACCTTGACATTATTTATAGTCAAATTACCAAACTCTTGTAGTTAAAACTTTTATTTATAGCCAAATTGTGTTATTTCGCTATGAGTAGTATATAAGAGTCACAATGATACCATCACCTCTGGAAGGTACCAGCTACACGCGGCACCTTCCACAGCATGATGGTATCATTTGTGACTCTTATATACTACTACCGTGAGACCATATATTTATGACATGAGAAGATACACCCTATTAGAGATAAGAATCCCTATGTTATACTCAGTATATATATACAACATAATGGTTCTAGTTAAGTATGCATGGTTGAAGACAGGTAGT
Source organism: Conchocele bisecta (assembly GCA_029237695.1). NCBI lineage: Eukaryota > Metazoa > Mollusca > Bivalvia > Lucinida > Thyasiridae > Conchocele > Conchocele bisecta. Next base: position 57,867,058 of record CM055272.1, on the reverse strand, counting down.
CACGAGAGATGTTTTCGCACCGGTATTTACGAATATTGCAAACATCACCGTGCATGGATGCGAAGAGGTTCCGTTTCACCTCGCCCATGTCGACATTGTGGGGTAGGGACCAAAGCCGAGTCACTGCTATGTCCACCATGTGGTGGCACTCAGGCTACTCATCGAATGGTTAACAAGGGATTACGTGTTCGCAAGTATTATCGTTTAGTAATAATTCAAATCGGAAAGTCAGTTAGAAAGATAGAATCGATCTAATAAGTCACGGTGTTTCTACAGCATTAAAAACACTGTAAAAAACATTATCAAACTAATTTTATTAAAAATTGAACAGAAAAAACAAGTACCAATATTATTAGAGAAAATGGATAATACAATACAATTGGAATTTAAATTTTTTAATGACTGTGTTGAAGAAGTTTTACGAAGCTTACGGGGGTTATAATCCTGTATATAAATTCTATAAAATGAGAACACTAGGCGATATCGAATATATGAAATACCAGCGTAATTTATTACGCTCCGATAAAAACGTTACATTTACAATATTATACCGGCAATTATGTCAACTATACAAGAGGCAAATACAAACATTAAGACGGATAATGCGTATCGGATATGAAACTAAAGAAGGTGTATTATATAAAAAAAATTAAAACCCAACGATTCGTTTACGAATGTACATTTCTACGATATCGCTTATAAAGATATTGAAAAATTATTATTGAAAAAAAAAACTACTAATTAATTTATAGCCGAGTGTATTTTCCTTATCGAAGGTATGTAAACGGGCTATCTGAAATTATTTTTCATCAACCTCGAGCGGTCTTATAGGAACGCCGTTGTCATACTTTGAGTGTATTTTTCCTTATCGGTGGTATGTAAACTGGCAATCTGAATTTATTTTTGTATCAACCTCGAGCGGTCGGACTCGGAACGCCGTTGTCATGCAGTTGTTTACCATAGCGACAATTACGGGTTATGCATATTTATAACCGAGTTTATTTCTATGTAAACTGGCAATTTATTTTTCATCAACCTCAAGCGGTCGGACTCCGAACGCCGTTGTCATGCAGTTGTTTACCATAGCGACCACATTTGTAGGGATAGAAATAAATAAATAAAAATGTTTAGCTCCAACCGCGGCGCGAACCCACGACCCAAGTCTCTATAGAGTATCTCCTTAACCCACACGACCACGTAGGCTGTTATGATAAACATTACCTAGTGTTTTACAATTATCGATTTACGACAATGTTTCAATTACACGGGTTATGAACCATGCGTAAATTGATAGCCCAGGTAAACAGACAGTTATTTATAGCCGAGTGTATCAATTTACACAGGTGATTACAGTGTAATCCTCGACCGAATTTGTTATGCGATTACGGCGTAATTCTCAGTGAAAAACACATGTTGTATAGGTATGTAAATTTGTTTACTGCACCAATATAATTATTTTATAAAATATCACAATGGTGCATTTCTTCCGACTTTATATCTCCAAGTTTTTCTTTTTCTTAAATTTATCCCAATCAGTACACTCAATTTTGGGCATGGTGGCGCGGCGCCTTGATTCTTATATCATTTTTTAATTGTTCATATCACCCCATTTCTTCCACCACGGATTCAAACTCTAAATTTGATATTTTCTTATCGGCCAACGCTTTGGACACCATAACGTCGATGGTATTTTTCTTCGACCTGGCGAGAACAGATATTCTATCATGTTTTCTACATTTTTTCTCGAGTTTTCCACCCGACGCCTAATTACCATACACAACAACCCAGAAACGGCCGACACCGCACATAAAATCCCCGCTACAGGAACCGTTATAATGGTGGATATAGTTGCAGCTGTCCCCGCCCCACACAACACAGAAACACTCGCTAGAGCCGTGCTAGATGCTTCAGCCGTGTTCACCGCGCGTCTATATTTTTTAGCGTTTCTTTTTCTATTTGTATCTCTAACTAAAATATCCTGCATAGCGACGATATTATTCAACCTAAAATCTGAACTTCTTTCGTTAATTGTACACAGTGTTGATGGAGTGGTATTGACAATTGGAAGCGTTGATTCGTTCATGATTTTCAATATATTATGTATTTACAAAATAAGTTCAATTAACAATGAGACAATAGTGGAAGAACTCTCTGGGTCACCGATTTTCGTAACAAAGTTAATAACACTACCTTTTGGAAAGTCTAATTCGATCATAACCGGAGAACGAAAACCACCGTCGAACTATCTCCAGAGATTTTGGTGACAATCCAACCCCCCCCCCCCCCCCCCCCCCCCCCCCCACGTTCCCCTTCCCCATCTACTACAATATTTATCGCGACCGCGCCCACAGGTTTACCACTAGCATTAACCGAGCAGACCGCCATTTGGATAACTTCACCTGCAGCTGTCATAGTGTATCCCCCACATTTATTACTCGCTTTGGCACCGAACGAATATTCATAGTGCCCCTCAACCAATGGGCCCCGCTTCTCAGCCCAAACTGTTATGACACGTTTTGGCGTTTTCATTGTTCGCACTATTCCGGCAAGCGCACTGTTTGCGTTATATGCCTCAGTACGAATCTTATAAGAGGCCTCCTCAAGAGCTTTGGTCGCGGCTATACGATCAGGTTTCAGTTTATCGGAAACTTCGGTTATTTTTCCGTCTAGTTCAGCAACCGCCGCTTCTCTGATGAGAGTCCTCTGAGCGCAACACCTCATAAGCCTTCGCAAGGGCTGCCTGGTGGTCTTCTCGGGCTTTCTCAATACCCGACCGGGCCTCTTTTTGAAATTCGGTTATTTTTCCGTCTAGTTCACCAACCGGCGCTTCTCTGATGAGAGAGTCCTCTGAGCGCAACACCCTATAAGCCTCCGTAAGGTCCGCCTGGTGGTCTTCTCGGACCCCCTCAACCCCCAACCGGGCCTCTTTTCGAAATTTGGTTATTTTTTCGTCTAGTTCAGTAAGTGCCGCTTCTCTGTTGAGAGAGTCCTCTGTGCGCAACGCCCCATAAGCCTCCGTAATGGCCTCCTTGTGGTCTTCTCGGACCCCCTCAACCCCCGACCTGGTCTCTTTCAGAAATTCGGCTATTTTTCCGTCTAGTTCAGTAAGTGTCGCTTCTCTGTTGAGAGAGTCCTCTAAGCGCAACGCATCATAAGCCTCCGCAAGGGCCTCCGCAAGGTTCGACTGGTGGTCTTCTCGGACTTTATCAATACCCGACCGGGTCTGTTTTCGAAATTTTGTTATTTTTTTATCTAGTTCGGCAACCGCCGCTTCTCTGACGAGAGAGTCCTCTGAGCGCAACACCTCATAAGCCTCCGTAAGGTCCGCCTGGTGGTCTTCTCGGGCTTTCTCAATACCCGACCTGGCCTCTTTTCGAAATTTGGTTATTTTTTTATCTAGTTCGGTAAGTGCCGCATCTCTAATGAGAGAGTCCTCTAAGCGCAACGTATCATAACCCTCCGTAAGGGCCGCCTGGTGGTCTTCTCGGACTTTATCAATATCCGACCTGCTCTCTTTTTGAAATTTGGTTATTTTCCCGTCTAGTTCGGTAAGTGTCGCTTCACCGATGAGAGAGTCCTCTAAGCGCAACGCATCATAAGCCTCCGTAAGGTCCACCTGGTGGTCTTCTCGGACTTTATCAATCCCCAACCGGGCCTCTTTTCGAAATTTGGTTATTTGTTCACCTAGTTCGTTTAGTTCCGTATGTGTTTCTTCACGACTTTGTGTATTCACAGCCAGTGCATATTCTCTAAGTTGTGATAGTAGACTCTTGTGAATCTCGTCCGTGGCCACCGATATAGTTCTATTGATCAAGGCCTTTGTTTTTTGGGTAGTTAAAAAGTCGCCCTCTGTCGGGATGAATCCCCCTTCTGTCGGTTCCAAATTCTTTGAATTTGTCACCCAATCGGAAGAACTACCTGGTCCGTATATACTCATTTTCAATAATGTTGATAATATATATATTACGAACATGCGTCTAATTCTAAATAATTTTCTTAAAATTAATTAATTTGAAATTTCTAGGACGACCGAAATTGGGTAATCGTTCTTCACCTCTCGCCCTTTATCATCAAGAATAGAAATCTTCAACTCGTGGATGTGTCCCGATTCCAAAACTTTCATCTCGGGGTGTGGGAAGTCTAAGGTCACAGTCTCGCCATAGAAACAGTCGCTGGCGGGCACGGTTTTCAGTAATGTGGTGGGAGTGCCGTCTACCGTGTTGTATGATGTGTTCACCCTATCCAGGTGCACCCCGAGAGTTTTCGTGACGGCGAAGTTTACTGGGGTATCGCCGCGGTGCTCGCCCGGATCAAACACTCCGTCATCGTTGTAAGGGTATGTTATTTTAAATCCTAACAGTGAGCCCAACCCCGGTGAGATCCTTAAACGCCTCTCAACGGTCAATGTCGTGAGCCCCGTGGCTTTCGAGATTGCGAGAGTGACTACACCAGGAATCTTCTCCAGCGACCAAAAGCTTGGAGATCTCCGAAACTCCAAAGACCCTGAGGTACTATAACCTTTGGTGGACTTATGACTCTATTTACGTATATTCTATGTGGCACAGCTATAGGGTGTTCTGATGCGAAAAACTCGACGTCCTCGACTTCTGTTGTGAAAAACTCGAGCGTATCAACGTTTTTCCACCCGACCGTGAACGTGATTGATCTAAGGCCTACCCGGCGTTGTCCGCAGCAGTTGTCTATTAATTTTTGAAGTTCACAACTCCCTTTTTGAACATTAGTGATAGTAGCAAACATAATAATATCTTTCAATGGATACAAAAGCATTTAGCTTTAACTCTAATGCAAAGTACGCGGTCGGTGGTAAATACACGCAAAAAGACGTTGTTAACCGCCTTGTACATCCAACCGTAACGGTTAGACCGGACAGTGGCTTTGCCACCAATTTCCCTAACACGTTTGAGAAATATAGGCTGCCCAAGATTACTACGATGGAGGCGGTAAACGGGTGGAAAGCCACACCGATGCAGTTTTGGCAGAACCAGCTAAATTTTGCTGTATGGTGCGCAACAGCCGGGTGTGGAGTTTCACATAAAGGCCATCTAACATCCAAGAATATCATGCTCCGAAGTGTCTACAACTTTCACACGTATTATACTATTAGGAGGATTCTCAAAGAACTAGGTATTTCTCTACCTCAAGACGACGCCTGGGATCCCATTTCCAACGCATACGACCGTATGGCGTTTGAAAGACTGTGTAACGAATTTAACGTTTCAAAAGACGCGGACTGGAGGCAGAAAGCATTTCCTACCACCACCGGCCTCGGGGACGTTCTCATTCGGGGCCAGTCCGGGAATTGGACGCAGACTGATTTTAGACACGATTACTCCGGTGACCACATCGTCAGTCGGAAACGCCGGGAATTTTGACCCGCGACTATGACTTTCGGGCCAGAAGTGTCTGGAGGTCGGCACTGCGGCGTGTTTTCTTGTAAAATGTTACCTCCGAAACGGGCTCACGTCGATTACATACATCAGGCTGCTGAGGTTCAGAACGCGTGGACCACATTTATGTTAGATAAGGGTCTAGGGTTCACGCAGGCCGGGGTTACTCGCGTCAACGAATCTATTCGCACGTACGTCTGGGCCATCCTCGGCGCACAGAAGCAAACTCGCAGTTCTATACTGGGCAGGGGAACAGCGTTTGATGCACAAAAACAATTCTTAGCACTTGTAGAGGACGCCATCTCAGCTAGGGTGGATCTGGAGAAGGCGATCCAGAATTATCAAGACGTTTTGCAGACTGCCCGCACTCCGGTAGACTATGTATTTGGAATAGGTCTTTATATGGCGCCGAGCAATATGATACTACGAGACGACCCGGTTGACGGTTACAATAATCAGATCGTAGTCGCAACCACCAATCAAAAAATCGGCCGCAACGGGAACGTGAACACGGGTATCATCAAGCTCCCACCCAAGATGATTGGGAGCGGAGTTGTAAATTCAAATAAATTTGAAAAAGATTTCATAAAACACCCAAAACACAAAATGGATACACCTCCCTCAACACAATCGAACCCAGTACCCCCAATTCGTAAATTGGATGCACCATCGAGTTCCATCAACAATGTTGAAACACCAATCGAGATTGGAAGCACAACACACGAGGAGGAGAAATTAGTGCTCGTGGCGATCGGACTATTTACGCTTTGGTTTTAAGAACTCTCTGGCGAAGAATAGTAGGAGACCGGCGATGGCCACGATTAAAGCCCAAGCATTCTCGGCGAGCCATCCGACCGTTTTTGATAATATAGATAACAAGAAGGAGAGGAGACCTCCTATCAAACCAGGCAGCGCGGCAGCCAACTTTCCTGCTAATTTAGCCAGGAGACTGGCGAGGGCTTTTAGTTGTTTTTTTATCCACTCCTTGGCTCCGCCGGATGGCGCGGGTGCTGGTGCGGGTGCTGGTGCTGGTGCGGGTGCTTGTGCGGCACCAGCATTGACAGCTACAAATAGAGACGATATAGATAGAATTAGGGTCGATATAATCATGCTGAAAGCTGCGATGATGGTTACTATCGTGACGCCCTTCTCTCTGAACAGAGTGCGAAGACGCTCACCGAGTGTCGTGTCCTCGTGCAGAACCCTCGAGATTGTTTCGCGGCTCCGACTTAATTGGCCGGAAAGCGTCTCACGGTTAGTCGAAGCAGCCTCCAAGCGAGCTTCTCTTTCGTCCCGCAACGACCGCAGGAGTTTGTTGATCCGCTCGGTAGATTCTCTATCGTCACGGACTTCCCCAAGTTTTCTTTCTTCTAGCGCGATATGTTTGTCCAGCGCCGTGAGTTTGGAGAGGTTATTGACCAGTTCGCCCCGAGTTGTTTGCAGAGCCTTATCGAGTCCCAGGAGTTCGCGAAGAGGTAATGGTGGGTCATATTTCGTGCCGTTCATTTCGTTGACCGTAGTTTCCACTGTGTTAATAGCGTCGGTGGCTATACGAGGGACATCGCTGAGCTCGCTCATTTTTTCTATAGCGGCGGCCGTCTTCGCCAGCGTTTCGTCGGTAGACTGTAGGGTTTTTACCATTTGTTGAGGCAGCTGCGACCGATCATCGATCACTCCGAGAGCTCGAGCGAGGGATACTCCATATCGGTTACAAGGAAGAGGGGTGAGGAACCGGGTCGGGTCGTTCTTGTACGTCAGCAACTTCCAGCTCTTGCCCCATTTAACCCACAGGTCTCCTCTTTTAGTGCTGCGGAACTCCAACATGGCATTGATGCCGTGTTTAGACACCTCACTCTCCCACCGTTTCACCAGAGAATCCGTTTCCGTGAGAGGCGCCAGCTCATTCTTGGAGATCCCCGCAGGAATATCGGCACCGCCCGCACATGCCGGAGTTTCAGGTGGGGCCTCCCACATAGGGGCACCAGCAGATGAAGTTCCTGGTGCATCTGGACCAAACAAAGATGCGCCTGGACCAACCGAAGGGGTATTTCGTGGTTTGCCTGGAACAAACAAAGGTGTATTTTGGGGTGGCGTCCCTATGAAGGTCGTTTCGTCATAGTCATCGATGTCATCATCATCGCGGAAATCGTCTTTGCCGATTTCATCCATGTCAATATCGTAATCAGCCATATTAATTTCTTAAAATTAATTATGTATTAAAGACAAAACCATACGGGTTTAATATAGATTCACTAAATTATGTCTTCGAGTCAATACGGTCGCAAACTCAATCCATACCGCAGACTGCGTGAGCCCCTCGGGGCAAAAGGCGTGAGACAGAGTGTCGTTATTACGAACAACCCATCGACGATCGACCAGAACCAGTAGCTCTTGGTCCGCTTTCCCAACCTCGGACGACGTCATTGTGCCGGGTACTGTTCGCCTCGCTTTCACTATTTCGCTGACGTCGACGGACGAGGACCGAACCGTCGTTCAGAACCTTGGTCGCGCCATCGTCAAGAAGACCATGATAAAGATTTCTGGTAATGAGGTGATGTCGATCGATGACAGCGACGTCTACCATTGTTATCAGGACCTATGGATGACGGCGCAAGAGCGTGAAAACGCTGTCTATCAGGGTATTGACACCAGCAAAAATAAGAACGTAACCAAACTTAGAATCGGGTCTGCTAACAAGGTAGATAACAACGCGAGTGACAATGCGGTCTCGGGCGCTTACGGCAACCGCTTCTACATCCCGCTCGACTTTGAGTTGCTGGAGAGTCACATGCCCTACTATCAGAGCGCTTTGGCTGACCGCCTCGAATACGAACTAACGTTCAACGACTACGGCCGAGTTTTCATAGCCACCGACATGTTATCGACGTATACGATCGACAATGTTTCGCTGGAGTACGACATGGTCACGATGCCCGAACTCGCGCGATTGATCAGAACCCAGTACGCCGGGCGTGTTGCCATACTTTACGACCGAGTTCTTCGCCATCGCAAGATGACGAAAGACAAAGGCGACACATTGTGGAATATTAACGTCAACGTACCCGCGCTCGATGAAAGGTTATACTGATGTTGTTCGAGGATGCTCGGTTCGCGTTCGGTGCTAGAAAAACCGACAAATTCTATAACCCAAAATCACGAAGGTAGAGGTGACGATCGAGGGAGTACCAATCAACTCTACAGCGCGGGTCTTCGCGCGCACCAGCAGTGGGACGAAGTAAGAAAGCAGTTTGCTGCCGGCTCCAAGCGCTCTCCGGAGGTTGCAGCAGTTGCCAAAGACCTGCATCTCTCGGCCGTCTCCCTCGCGGATTTCCTGAATACCAAATACGCGTTATGGCTAGACATGCGAGCCAGCGACGACGACCAAATACACGGCAACGGACGCCAAGTTGAGAACGCTAGCGAGGGTGTGACGATCCAGATAACCAAAGAGGCGGACGGAGCCGGGCCATTGAACGTGTACTTATATATAATTACAGACGCACAACTCAACATCGAAGATGGTCGATACGTCTCAGCACTCTACTAAATCTAATGATTTATTAATTAATTTTAAGAAAATAAACAATCAATACCAATTCACGATTGGAGACGCCCACTCTGCCATAATATGTGGGCAGACAGGATGTGGAAAAACGGTTTTCATCCTAGACTTGCTCGAGGGCTCCTACCGCGATGCCTTTTCGTCATATTGTGATCCTGTGTCCCACTGTGCGGCACAACGATACTTATCAGCGGCGCCCGTGGATATGGACCGACCCTGAGGTATACGTTATTGACCCCGGTGATAGACTTCACGATTGGTTGCGTGGTTTATACCAAAACTTCCAGGGTGAGCCCACCCTATACATGATTGACGATTGCTCGGCCAAGGCCGCGATGACCAAAAAGAAGGACATGCTCTCCGAGCTCGCATTTTCTGGCCGCCATGCTAGGCAAAGCGTATGGATATCCACTCAAAAGTACAACGCCGTCCTCAAGGATCTGCGCGAGCAAACGAAATGGGTCGCCCTCTTTCACTGCAAGGACCGAGACTCATTCGATGACTGTCTTCGAGAGAATGACGTTATCCCAACGCGCGAGGAGCGCCTGGAGGTTCGACAGATGCTTTCGGAAACTAAGCACGCCAAGCTTTTGCTAAAGACTGATCAACCAACTGCTTACGAAATTATCAATTAATTTTATAATTAATTAGCAATTACTTAACGCTCGTTAGTAATTGCCGAGTAAATGCTCAACAATACTTAGCAATTACTGAACAATGCTGAACAATGCTTAACAAATGTTGAACAAATGCTGAACAATGGTTAACAATATTAACAATTTGGTGCTCCGCTGCGAGCTTTGTTGCGAGCATAATGGTGATCATAAGTATCGGGTGGTGCGCTTGGCAATATGTTAAAGTGATGAGACTTGTTAGAATAGTTAAATTAATTTTAAGAAAAATGAACTGCGACGAACTTCTCGATCAGCTAATGGAAGAAACCTCAACTCCGACTGCCAACATAGATAATGATCCGACAGAGCAATCGGAATCAACTCCAACGGCGGTTGGTATTGGGTTGAGTGCAACGACTCCGAATGAAAATGAAAATGCGGCGATATAGGAACGTGCTCAACCTCGAAGGTCAGGTCTTTGGTGGGTCGCGTGGTTTTTGACTTGTCGAGATACGCCTCGAAGTCGTAGACTATCTGGCGGGGGTACAGAGTCGTCTCCTCCTCGCGTGGCAATTGTGGATAGTAGGTATTCACCTCATTCAACCACTCGCACTCCCACATCACCACCAGCTCGTAACCCGCCTTCCTTATCTTGGCGTCTTGAATTTTCGTCCTCTTGTACAGCGATCTCGCGTTACCTCTCATGCAATGCCTCGGATACCCGTGCCAGTAGCATCCGTGAAACTGAAACACGGTCTCGGTCTCGTGACAGTAACCGTCGACCGGATCACCGGCCACCCACCTCTCACCACCGTGACCGCAGTTGGCGTGATGTATGTGCTTTCCCACCCTCTCCTCTTCTCTGCTCAACCATTGAATCGACCTCACACTCGCTGACCCCTTGGGATAGAACGCCTTCTCGTAGGCCGACTGCGGTCTCTCTACCCTCTTACCTGGACATGTCACCACGGTCTTCCCACCCATGCAGGTGGTCGCGTGCCTGTGCATGTTACACGACTTTGTGAACCGTTGTTGACATCCGGTGCACCCGTACTCGTTCGTCATCTTGCGGAGGTTCGTTATGAGGAAAGAGTGACCTCCAAACATTCCTATCGTCATTGTCTTCCCCCAACCACGTCGTAATTTGCCGGAACCTTCATGAGGTACCACACTCCATCGGCGGTGGGCTCGTAAACGCGAATACCCAACTTGAAATGCTCTTCGACCTTCTTAATATCGTCCAGGGGGATTCCCTGGCTACCTGGTCCGTTATCATGCCCGAGGTATTCGCGAGCCAGAGCTCGTGCCTTCTCACAACAGCGGTCTGGTCTCCCTCCACGTTGGATGGCTATGCACCTAAACAGACACAAGTAGTCGTCGAACGTGTCGACGGAATACATTCCCTTTTTCTGTCTTAACCAGTCTGGGAGTTTTCCCGCTCCCATGAGAAGTTGTTGCGCGTCGATGATCATCTTCACCTCGACCGATATCCAACGAACGAAGGTCCATTTTGTGTTTGGTCTATCGACTTTGTCGATGTCCATTCGACCTTTCTCTCTATCGGATATCCAACTCTCGGCTTTGGCGATCTCGTTTATCCACGGACTGCCCTTTGATTGTTTGTGATAGATCATAGTAGCGTCGGTCTCTATGTTCCTAATACGATACGAGCACGAATACCTCAGATAACATGCCGTGGTCATCTCTGGGCGAATTTTATTCATTATGCGATTAGCGATCTCCCCGTCTACCCCCCTCTCGAAAGTCCATACTATCTTCCTCCTACCCCTATCAACAGTTTCCCTAACTTCGGCTTCTTCGGCGAGAATCCTGGGACCCTCCTCCACCAAAGCTCTGGTGATATCTCTCCTCTTCTTGGGAGGTCCCCCCACCAACCCTTGATAAATCTTATTGTAGTACGCCTTGTATAGGGGTTTTCTACGTGCGCTGGGATCTTCTTTTACACGCTGCGCGTAAGCGGTGGCGCGCAGACTGGCCGTCGTCTCGTTCTCCAATTTCTCGGAGCGTTTTTCAGGGTCGGCGGGCAGTCGTCCGGTCGAAACCGCACGCCACAGCCTCTCCTCGTATACGACGGCTCGCGCGTCACTTATCCTATCTGCTATATCTTTCTTGAGTCTCAAACCTCTTAGGGAAATTCCCCAACTCTTAGCTTGCTCTCTCATTTGCTTTATGGTAGGCATTATACTGAGTATAACCAATAGATTTTTTATCTTCAATAGGGTGTAAGTTTATATTTATTCGTAATAAATATATGACAGATTGTTGTAATATACTTAGTATAACTTATGGATAACTTGTCTTTAATAGGGCGTCAGTATATATTTGTGACAGATTGCTGTAAAATACGGAGTATAACTTATGGATTTCTTATCTTTAATAGGGCGTCAGTTGTTATTTTATTCGTAATAAAAGTATGACAGATTGTTGTATATATATACTGAGTATAACATAGGGATTTTTATCTCTAATAGGGTGTATCTTCTCATGTCATAAATATATGGTCTCGCGGTAGTAGTATATAAGAGTCACAAATGATACCATCATGCTGTGGAAGGTGCCGAGCGTAGCTGGTACCTTCCAGAGGTGATGGTATCATTGTGACTCTTATATACTACTCTATGTTTAATGTTTTAAACAGAGATAATGGCCAAAAATTAAAAATTATCCGGTTGATGTTGTTTGGAAGTGATACAACAAATTTCGCGTCTGTAGATTACCGAATATAGGAGAAAAGGGTGGTTACAAACTTGTTTAAGAATCAAGGATAACCAATATATAGCCGATCTATAAATAAATCGGCTAATAATGAACAGGTTATCACAGAGCGAAATCGACCTGAATGCAGTTGCGCGATTTCGATATTGAACAGCAAACAACCTATTTCGCCTAGACTCGGGTATAATTTATATTATATATTTCGTATTGTTCCACCGATGTTGATGAAATAAAGCGAAAGGAAGGCGAATAATAGTGTAGTAAAACCCGCGACTGCCGGTTATTTCAATTTAGGGATACATTCATTAATGTTTATTGTACTGAATTCATTATATTATCAGAGCCATTTTGGCTGTGATAATGTAATAAAGTCAGTATACTAATTATGCATACATACTTTTAATCATCAAATATATACAGTCGTTAATTCTACATGAAATAATGAATTTCGGGAAAATAAATGATTACTCCCTCAGAGTATACTTATCTAGATAAGTATGCTTAGCAATTTTGGTCAAATCGGCTACAGGACACGACCGGCAGCCTGTGTTGGCTGTTCGCTGATCACATACCCAAAATCGCGCACCTGCATTCGAGACGACTCCCCTCTGTGATTATCGACATAATTGCACATGCTAAATAATTGCACATGCTAATTTCTATGTCAGAACATAAATACAATCAGGACGAGGGTATGCTGATTGGACACGGTGGAATGACTAGGATAAAAATAAACAATTGGGGATAAAAAATTACAATTTTCGAGAAAAAAAAAAGGATTTTTTTCCCCGAAAATTGTAATTTTTTATGCCAATTGTTTATTTTTATCGCCAATTGCGAAAGTGGCGATCGCCAGCGGAATCCCTGGTAATTCCTATAACGACGAATCCTTACCTTATTTTACGCCTTCATGTTCAGGACGAGGGTGGGCCGATTGGACATGGTGAAATCACTAAATGGCGGTCCTGAATCAAAGTTGGACTGCTATGGCAGACCGTAAATGCCTTCAAGAAGCCTAGGTGCAACAGTATATCCACACATACAATGATTAACCATTACTACGCTGAATTACATTTTGTTGTTTGCCAGAAATGTTTTATTATCAATTTTTCTCGTCAAAAACCTGTTTTGGCAGTGCATGAGAATCGTCTCCACTGACGGTTCTCATGTGCTGTCTAAACCGTTGTTTTTTTTTAAAGAATTAAGGCAAAAATGAAAAACAGCAGACGACAATTTGATAGCATACAATAAACTTTCAGTTCAATTTTCTGCCAGGATATGGCGGTGGATAATATTGTGTTTGTTTATTGGTGTCAACAGCTAAGGTCATGTAAGGCCGGGCAAACGGGTTTGATCCCTTTTTAACCTGCTGCATTGGGGAGAACATCCCAAAATCAGAACGGAATATTTACATCAAGAAAAATATATTCAGCCCTGAAATTAGAATAACCTGACCTGGTGCCAGGTCCATACCACACCAGTCACTTGGCCCCTTCCCCTAAAATAGGATTGGATAATAATGTAATGGTACATTCTACCAATTCACGTCTAAGTGCGTATATGTATCATGGCATGTGGGTCTTGGACAATTGTTTAACCTATTGTCTGTTTCACGAAAGCTGCCCAAATTTTACGGCCATATAAACAATTCAAAAACAATATTTTTTTCGATAATATTAAATTAAAGGAAAATTTAAGAATGAGCCTTCTTTTTATTTCATGAAATTTGGTCAAATATTGATTTTATTGCGAAAACAAAATTTCCCCATGTTAAATCCCCATAGACATCTTCACGGAGTGAAGATGTCTATGGGGATTCAACATGGGGAAATTTTTAGAATTTCAGAAATACTGGACCGATTTTTAAAATTTAACTTTTGTTTTCTTAGTTAGATCATATCCAAGCTAACTAGTCAGGTTTCGGAGTCAATTTCCAATTTTTTTCGTTTTTTGACTCCTCCCACACTTCCTTACCACTTTTTCCCCCATGTTAAATTCCCATAGACAAATCAATTTTTCGTAATAAAATCAATATTTGACCGAATTTCACGAAATAAAAAGAAGGCTCATTCTTAAATTTTGCTTTAATTTAATATTATCGAAAATAATATTGTTTTTGAATCGTCTATATGAGCATATATGGTTACCACTCTCACTCATGATTCTAACGGAGTTTACTGGATTAGAAATGGATTGATACAGACAAGAAACAGTCGAGTTTCATTTGGTGATAAGTTTACTATGACGATGAACAAATGAATATGATTAAAGGACAACTGTAACACACACATATGGCTGCGACCAGAGAAATGGGGCTTATGGGAATTTGTGACCAGTGCGGCTCCTGATCAAGTATCACTCCTGAAACCTGTAGCCGATTTCATCAAAATTGCAAAGTATACTTATCGAGCAAAGTATACTTTGAGGGAGAAATCATTTATTTTTCCCGAATGCATTATTTGATATAGAACTAACGACTGCATATATTTGATGATTAAAAGTATGCAGAATTATTATACTGAATTTATTACATTATCACAGCCAAAATGGCTGTGATAATGTAATAAATTCAGTATAATAAAAATTAATAAATTAATCCTTAAATTTAAAAGTTCTCCCTCAAAGTATACTTTGCTAGATAAGTATACATTGCAATGTTGGTGAAATATGCTACAGATAACAATCTAACTGTATATCGCTTGGTTAATAGCAAGAGGGGGATTTCATTGATGGAATGGCGAACAGTGCAGATCCTGATCAGACTGCGGATGCACAGGCTGATCAGGATCTACACTGGTCGCAAAACCCATAAGCCCCATTTCTCCAGTCACAGCCACATATACAGACAACAAAGTAACGTGGTTCCCCTGTATGTTATTTATAACTTTCCAATCCTGGGGTAAATCTATATTTATCTATGTTGTCTCTGCCTTTTCTTCAGCACGGAGCCAATTTACAGATAAGGATTCAACAGATGAACGTGTCTAAGCCGGACACGCAGTTCCCATGGTGCCCGGATTCGAGAGATTTAATTTGATAGACTGGTGTTTAACGGCCTGTCAACAGCTTTGGTCATTTTGGGCCGGGTCAACGGGGTCGAATCCCATAACCTGTTGTGATGAGGGGTAAATCCCAAAATCAGAACTGAATATTTACAAATAAATATGAATATTCAGCCCTGAAATTAGAATAACCTGATCTGGTGGCAGGGTCTCGCTACAACAGTGTCACTTAGACCCTCTCCACAAAAGTAATAGGATTAGTACTAATTTGAGTACTTTTATAACCGGATTCAACTCTCGCATTACAAAAAGCCAAACATGTACCTGAGGGTCAAACCAGGGATATCAGCGACTCCGTTGAGGATGAATCCATCGTTAATTCTAATGCACTCTATAAATATCACGCAATCTGATTGGCTGATGGTCATACATTACAGGTATATCATTGTTGATGAACGGTCGCAAATTATTTCAATATGTAGTCTTACGCCAGTAGTAAAGGAGTGCATTAGAAATAGGTTAACCGTATTGTAATTTTGAAATTTGTGGCGTATATCAGAAAATGATAGGTCGGAAAACAGGGTCGCCATTAAACAGATTTTTCAACCTATCATTTTCTGATATACGCCGCAAATTTCAAAATTACAATACAGTTAACCCTATAATGCATGCTCTCAACCAAAAAACCAACCACCCAGATTAGAGAGGCTCCACATGGTGCCAACCGACTGATTAGTATTCAACATGCAGTGAATTATCTCTAAACCTCCGGATTATAGAGGTTTCACTGCAAATCAGGCATATGAACTCCAATCACGTTTGAGTGTTTTGCAATCATGAACAGACATTAACGTCGAAGATATATGACAACAAGGCCAATCAAAATGAAACACAATTCATTCGATTTTAGGGTGTCTAGTTTGGAGAGATTCAAATTTGCCAACTTACACGCATGAATGTATTAATTGATAGAACCATTCCGCAGTGTACTATAAATATAATTTAGGCAAAATAACACATTACCCAATATAACAATCAGAATTGGTTGATTTTCAGCACTAACAACAAGTATGGATGGCATAATTAAAACTACTGTCTGTTCCACGTTTTGCTGCCGACAAACTTTTGCCAATTAAACACATTAAATGTTAAAAATATTTAAATGCAGTACTTTTTCATCAGTAACAAAAGTCACCTTCCCTAAAAAAAAATATTGATAAAATTCGATCAAATATTGATTTTATTGTAAAAAAAAGAATTTCCTATGGGAATTTAACATGGGCGCTAAACATAATTATTTATTTGTACTGATTTTCAAAATCTAACTTTTGTTTTCTTAGTTACACCATTTCCAAGCTATCTAACCAGGTTTCGGTGTCAATTTCCAATTTTTTTCTATTTTTTACTCTTCCCTCAGCTCCTCCATTTTCTCCCATGTTAAATTCCCATAGGAAAATTGTTTTTTCACAATAAAATTAATATTTGATGGAATTTGATGAAATAAAATTTTTTGGGGAGGGTGTTTGTTTGTTGTGGTTTAACGGCCTATCAACAGCTAAGGTCATTTAAGGCCGGGTCAATGGGTTTAGCACTAAATCCCATATATTACCTGTACAAGTACATGTACATGTTCAAGTACATGTACAAATGGGGGGAAAATCCCAAAATCAGAATTGAATATTTACAATAAAAAAACTATATATTCAGTCCTGAAATCAGAATAATCCTGATCTGATGCCAGGTCCTCGCCACACCAGAATCACTTGGCCCCTCCCAAAAGCAGTAGGATCAGTAATACTCTTACTACTTTTATAATGGGCAATAACCCAATTCAACTCCCAGGGCCCGGTTGTTCAAAACATCCGTTAGCTTAACGGACTGTTAAATCCTTAACTGAATGGTTAAAATCTCTGTTAAACAACAGAGATTTTAACCATTCAGTTAAGGATTTAACAGTCCGTTAAGCTAACTGATGTTTTGAACAACCGGACCCAGGTAACAAGAGCTGGGGAGGGTGACTTTTTTGTTATTGATTAAAAAGTACCTACATTTAAATATTTTTTAAATTTAATGTGTTTAATAACCAAAAAATTTGTCGGCAGAAAAACGTGGAACAGACAAGAGAGGCTCACAGATACCCCTGGCGGTCGCCTGGACCGACAAATAAAAACTTTAACGCAAATCTTACGGACGGATGGACAGATACCAAAAAGTTGATACCCCTCAACATACTTTGAATGACGGGGATATAAAAATAGAAATTATAAGCCATTTACCCAAGCGTTAAGAGTTTGGAATGATGACAAGAGGTATATGAAGATTCAAGTTAATCCAACCGACAGTAACAGAGATAGACGGACAAGGTGGCGACTATACATAATAATAATAATAATCAATGTACTATGCTTAATGCAACATCAATACAAATGCAAGGAACAAACAATGAAATGTAGGACGGCGACATGGTTTTGTAGTGATGAGCCAAGACATACAACTGTGAGCTACCCTACAACACTACACAACCATGCTCATCTCAAGACAATTATGGTATTCAACATGATTGCAATATTGACCCTTAGACTGCTATCTTATTTTTGCGTCTGCTGTTTATTTTCTATTTTCCATTTTTATCATCAAAAACATGCTTTGACTGCTCTTTAGAATAATTTACAACATGCTTTGACAGCACTTCAGAAAATGGAAACGATTCTGAAGTGCTGTCAAAACATGTTTTTATTGAGAAATAAGGCAAGATATAAAAGCAACAGCAGACGACAATTGTTGTGAGTAGCGGTCTAATGGTTAACCCAGATCAGCCTGCGCATCTGTACTGTTTGTCATTCACGACTCTCACAAACGGTATATGTGACTGTGACTGAAGAAATGGGCTTATGGGTTTTCAGACCAGTGTAGATCCAGAACAGCCTGTGCATCTGCACAAACACACTCCTGTAGCCTGAAACCTGTAGCTGATTTCATCAAAGTTGCAAAGTATACTTATCTAGCAAAGTATACTTTGAGGGAGAAATCATTTATTTTTCCCAAATGCATTATTTGATATAGAGCTAACGACTGCATATATTTGATGATTAAAAGTATGCAGAATTATTATACTGAATTTATTACATTATCACAGCCAAAATGGCTGTGATAATGTAATAAATTCAGTATAATAAAAATTAATAAATTAATCCTTAAATTGAAAAGCTCTCCCTCAAAGTATACTTTGCTAGATAAATATACATTGCAATGTTGGTGAAATAGGCTACAGATAACAATCTAACTGTATATCGCTTGTTCGAACCATTACGGGTGTTTCATTGATGGAATATCGAACAGTGCAAATCCTGATCAGACTGTGCGGATGCACAGGCTGATCTGGATCTGCACTGGTCACAAAAGCCGTAAGCCCCATTTCTCCAGTCACAGCCACATATACAGATCTTAGAAACTGTAGAATCCCCAGTGCCGCCGTGTGTAGAATCCATGGTTAGAATCATCTGGATATTATCTATATTCATCCGGCAACGTGTCTTCAAGTATCCACATAGGATACCCCCGATGAGAATTCTACCGGTGTAATATTCTTACGTCGATGTAGCTGCCCCATGATAAACTGACGACGCCCGTGGGTAAAATCTTCCTTGGCTTCATTCCAACATCTATTGATCACGTAGCAACCTAGGTTATCCAGGTGTAGCCTCCTCCAGGTGTATAGCTGCCTCGTGATAAGTCGACGACGTGGGTTGCCCTACCCGTGGGTAGAATCATCTGGACATAATCTTCCTAAGTTCAGTAGCCGATTTCACCAACATTGCAAAGTATACTTTTCTAGCAAAGTATACTTTGAGGGAGTAATAATTGATTTTTCCGAAATGCATTATTTCATGCAGAACTAACGATTGCATATATTTTATGATTAAAACTATGCAGAATTATTATACTGAATTTATTACATTATCACAGCCAACTTGGCTGTGATAATGTAATAAATTCAGTATAATAAAAATTAATAAATTTATCCTAAAATTGAAAATTTCTCCTTCAAAGTATACTTTGCTACTATTAAAGTATACTTTGCAATGTTGATGAAATAGGCTACTGATTACCCATGGGTTGAATCATCTTCCACAAATTCCTCCGCCTCTTCCTCCCTCACACAGTCGATATGGCTCACCTGTTAACAGACATATATAAACAATATTGATCAGGGGTGGGAACCGTTACAAATGCCAAATCATGAAAATGGCTAAACAGTTTGTTGCACCCACAAATGTGTAAAAGTGTGCTTCCCATGTTGAAACATGAATATTTTCAAATCATGATTTCAGGATATATGTGTAGCCTATTTCGCAAACATTGCAAAGTATACTTGTCTAGCAAAGTATACTTTGGGGGGATAAATTTATTAATTTTTATTATACTGAATTTATTACATTATCACAGCCATGTTGCCATGTTGGCTGTGATAATGTAATCAATTCAGTATAATAATTCTGCATACTTTTAATCATCAAATATATCCAGTCGTTAGTTCTATATGACATAATGCATTTCGGGAAAAATAAATGATTCCTCCCTCACAGTATACTTTTCTAGATAAGTATACTTTGCAATTTTGATGTAATATGCTAAAGGAACACTCCCACCACTGGCTGATTGAATATAATTGCAAATTGATTGGAATGACTTTTTCAAGCTTTTTCAAGCTTTTTCAAGCTATCCATTAATTGATTATGAAGCGATTAATTGATTATGAAGCGATTCACTGAGTTATACCAAGAAGCAGAACTTTATGCTATTAAACAACACAGATTTTATCATTAATTTACACATAGAAAATGACACATTTAGATATTTGCCAGAAATGTGGAACCTCTCTAAACGGGGCATCCTTGGGACACCATTCTGTTTAATTTAGATGGCTTCGACTGTAATTTATTTCATGGCCACATCTGTTCATGATTCAAAATTATAACAACACATTAGGTTTGTAAAACATGGATATGCATGCCCCTGTGGCATACTCAAGTCTAACTAGAGATTGTGTGTAAGGAAATAAAACTTTAAATTTACACAAGTCATTTGAGAAAGTCTTACAAACTGTTTGACGTAAGAAAATGGCTAAGTGTTTCAGAACCATTTAGAAGGTCACAAAGGTCAAGGTGATGTCATTGGTGGTGTGATTGTGTCACACATGTTCAGATGAACGAACTGTCCAAATATTAAAGCAATCCTTCAAAAATATTGAAGATATTACATGATCGAGAAACTCTTACTTTTCGACGCAACAAAGTGTTTCAGCAATATTTCGAAGGTGACAAAGGTCAAGGTCAGGTTAATGGTGGCGCGAGTGTGAGAAATGTTCAGGTGGTTCAAGTGTCCTGGGCCCGGTTGTTCAAAACATCCGTTAGCTTAACGGACTGTTAAATCCTTAACTGAATGGTTAAAATCTCTGTTTTAACAGAGATTTTAACCATTCAGTTAAGGATTTAACAGTCCGTTAAGGATTTAACAGTCCGTTAAGCTAACTGGTGTTTTGAACAACCGGGCCCAGGTATTTAAGCAATCCTTCGCATAGTATTGAAGATATTACATGTTGGAGAAAGTTTTTGACATAAATATACAATACGCAATATGCACCCCTTGCTATCGCAAAAGGGGTATAAACAAAATGCTTGTGGTAGAACCTCTCTAAACTGGACATCTGTATAGAGGTTCAACTAGATGTATAAACAATTCTGTCAAGATACAAATATATTACAAAAATAAATGCTTACATGACTTTAACATAATTACACTTAACACAACCTGTGAAACCGGTTGAGCGAAGTATAAATATATAATGCATTAATTCAGCTTTAATATAATGCACAAGGTTGCGGCCAATTCAGTTTTTGGCATGTGGAGTAGTTCTTTACAAGCAGTAGCGATAATTCACACCATGGCAGCTGTGGTACACTATTGATTCAACAGCAAACTGCATGTCGACTTGTGACCAATATAGACCATGTGTTGTCTACATGGTTTGTCAGTAGTGTACCTTATTCCTAAACTTGACACCGTAGAACTTGTCTGCGTGCTCCAACAACTCAGGCCGGAACGTGGTCGTGATAAATTGGGCATCCTGGCACAGCTCGTGGATCATGTCTGAAAGCATTGGTTGATTGGTTGGTTGGTTAATTGATTTGTTCACTGACCGATTGGTTGGATTAATTATTAACTTATTGGTTGGTTGATTGATTTGTTGGTTGATTGATTGTAGGGATTGATTGATTTGTTGATTGCTACGGTTATAATGACAAATAAGGTTAATAGTTTGGGCCCGAAAGGTGGTTGTAATAAACTGGGCATCTTGACACAGCTCATGTATCATGTTTTAAGCATTGATTGATGGTGGGTTGGTGGGTTGATTGATTGATTGATTGATTGATTGATTGGTTGGTTGGTTGGTTGGTTGGTTGGTTGGTTGGTTGGTTTATTTATTTATTGATATGGTTCTAATGACAAATAAATTAAATAACCTGCGACAAGTGTGTCCAATATGCAAGAGAGGTAGGTGGTGATAATAAACTTGGCAGCCAGAGACGGTTCAGACAAGTATACATATACTTTTGAGAAGAAATAAGAAAATGGCGAAAAAAGAAAATTCTCAAAAGTTGCATACAACAATATTTGTACCCAACCTATAATCGGTTGATGACCTATAATTTGGGGTGGAAAGTGGTGATTATAAACTGGGCATGACAAGCTATGTATCCCGTACCTGCAAAAGCCTTAACCTTTTCAACTCCACAGGCCTGAATAGTGGTACTGGCAAAACATGTAGATCCAGATGAGCCGGCTCGTGACGAGCCGTCTCATCAGGATCTACACCTTTTGTGACGATTGTATTGGTTGCAAAATTATCATATCAAAATCCATTCCAGTTGCTTAGGGGTGAAAGGGTTAAGGGTGTAAAGGTTAATGCCAAGAAGTGGCCAATAGCCAGGGATGGAAAGTGGTGATTACGACCCACGATACGTACCTGCGACGGCCTTCCTGTGTTGAGCATCGAGCGCCTGGTCAATCTCGTCAAAAAGGTAGAAGGGGGCGGGGTCGCATTTCTGGATGGCGAAGATCAGGGTGAGGGCCACAAGAGACTTCTGGCCACCCGACAGCTGCTGCATGTCTCTCATCTCTGCCTTGTTGCCCGTGAATGACACCTGGTTGGTTTACATAGATAAATATGTTAATTGGTCAGTTGATTCGTTTGTTCTGTGATTGACAGATTGATTGATTTATCAGGTAAGTGTCTCTCATCTGAGCCTCGTTATCAGTGAACTATAGTTTTGCATCCATTGTTACACCGATATAGGTATGTAGTTTGTTATTTGATAAAATGTGAAAGTGTTTAACCCTTTCAACCCTAAGGAACTGGAATGGACTGTGATATGCTAATGTTCCGACCAAACCAATGGTCACAAAATGATTTTCAGATTCGTCCATTTATGAAAAGGGGGTGTTTTTGTTCTAAGAAATATGAAAATTACTTGCAAAACGTGCAGATCCTGATGAGACGGCTCGTTACGAGCCGGCTCATCTGGATCTGCACGGTTTGCATAAACCGCTATAGCGGGCTTTCGGGTTCAAAGGGTTAATGATCCAGCAAAAACGGTGGTCAGAGATGGTGAAATGGAGACTCGGTTTCAAGTCTCATTTTAGCTGTGATAATGTAATAAATTCAGTATAATAATTCTGCATACTTTTAATCATCAAATATATGCAGTGGTTAGTTCTATATGAAATAATGCATTTTGGGAAAAATAAATGATTATTCCCTCAAAGTATACTTTGCTAGATAAATATACTTTGCAATTTTTATGAAATCGGCTACTGTGTATTACACACCTTAATGCCAACGCCGGTAAACTGTTCCACGAGCGGAATTTCCTGCGACTGGGACGGCTCGTCATCGTCTCCCTGAAAAAGTAGATTTATCAGTAAGCGAGGCTTACCCCATTTACCCAAGCGTTACTGTTTAGTGACGGACGCATGCATGCACATCTGAATCCATTTTAGTCGTACAAAGTTTAGCGAAACGCGCCTCAGTCTTATAAATGGATTAGCGAAGTTGGAAAATCATGATTAACTTCCTCTAGATCAAATTCCGATCATCATTAGCGTTGGAAAAATGAATATGATTCCGCATATTGCTCTGAAAATGTCGTCAGCTTTTGACGTCATTTACAGAAAACATTGTAAATTTTGCAAATATTTTTCCTGAAATAAGACACAACTTCTTTATCGGTACAAAACCACATGGCTTGTCACATATGCTACTTACGGCCTGGTCCTGGTCCCCTTTCTTCATGACCAACACGGCGTGACCCTGGGGAGCCAACTTCTTGAAGATCTCGCTGAAGTACTTCGACACCTGCAGAGAGACAACTAAGGCTAAGGCATTTTGATAGGAAAATGGTAGATGCTGCTAAGAAATGAAAACGAGTCCCAAGTCATGTAATGGTATATATCTTTTGTAACACGCAACAAGTAATCTTTTGTAACACGCAACAAGCCATCTCATCAGGATCTGCACCATTTATAAATACAAACTAACCTTTTCTTATTACTGGATTGATTGATTAGGGTACAAATGGTAATGATATAAGGCGGATAATGGAATGAGACTGATAATGAAATGAGATGGATAATGGAATGAGAAGGATAATGGAATGAGAAGGATAATGGAATGAGACTGACAATGAAATGAGATGTATAATGGAATGAGACGGATAATGGAATGAGACGGATAATGGAATGAGACGGATAATGAAACGAGACGGATAATGGAATGAGACTGATAATGGAATGAGATGGATAATGGAATGAGATGGATAATGAAATGAGACTGATAATGAGATAAGGCGGATAATGGAATGAGACGGATAATGAAACGAGACGGATAATGGAATGAGACGGATAATGTAATGAGACTGATAATGTAATGAGACGGATAATGAAATGAGACGGATAATGTAATGAGACGGATAATGAAATGAGACGGATAATGGAACGAGATGGATAATGAAACGACACTGATAATGTAATGAGATGGATAATGAAATGAGACGGATAATGGAATGAGGGCTTTTCCAAAAAAAATTCCCCGGACAGGGGTGGCGGGGGACGGGAATTTTAAAACAGCATGGTGGTGGTCGTATTAATTTATTTTTCTACTGGGTGGGGTCTACGTCATTTAAAATATCTATAGGTAGGTTTTTTATCCTTTCTGGTGGTGGGGGGTTAAGTTCCCCTATGAGTTTGATGGGTGGTTATTTTCCATAAGTATTAAAGTGGGTGTCGGTGTATCAATTTAGAAGTCTCCGTAAAAAAAAACGACATTGAATGTTCATTGGTCAACGTTTAGCGAAAGTTGTCATTCTTGCAATCCAGCGCGGTTGGCCTAGTTCGATTGGCTGTCAGACATCTCGACCCCAAGACATCTCGTACACGAGTGTTCGTCGGTCTACGCGTTAACAACAAGTTAACGCGTTGTTTACTCGGAACCGACGAACACGAGTGTATTATTTCACGCTATTCAATCCTGAACGATTAATTATCCTATTTATTACATTTCTACTACTTAATTTCCTTATTTTTAATAATATTTGTGTTTTATTGAAGAAACTATGTGCGTATGAATGTTTATGGGCGTGTCTTATTTACTACGTGTTGACGTCACTCATTCATAACAATTTTGGATTCATAAAAAAATGGCGCCTTTCTGTCTATTAAATGGACTTCAGTGGATTTTAATATTTATGGCATACACGTATAGGGTAAGTACCAAGTCGATGGTATTACATGTATAATGATTAATATTTATAATAATGTGTTTTATTAATATAGAACAAAGAGCAGCTTGATATATTCTTTCACAGATATGCTGTTCACAACGTCTGCCAATAACAAACCAGTACTTGTCAATGTCCTAATGTCGACACACATCAACGTTATTTATGACACGACTTTAGCAATATTAGTTGACCTCAGCTTCCGGCAGTGGTAATAATCAAACAATTTCACATATTGCTCCCCAAGAATAACATTTTCTGGTGGTGGGGGTTAAAGGAGATATAAACTCTGGTGGTGGGGGGTGTTTTATGCAATTTCTTTAGGTAGGGGTTAAATGAAAAAGAAATTCTGGTGGTGGGGGTGTTTTATGCAAAAAATCAATTCCCCTGTGGTGGGGGTTATGCAAGAAATAAATTCTGGTGGTGGGGGTATAATTTTATGTAAATTCCGGTGGTGGTACCCCTAAAATAAAAGCCAGCAGTCCACCCCCCCCCCCCACCCTAGGGAAATTTTTCTGGAAAGCCCTGAGACAGATAATGTAATGAGACGGATAATGCAATGAGACTGATAATGTAATGAGACGGATAATGAAATGAGACTGATAATCTAATGAGACGGATAATGCAACGAGACTGATAATTTAATGAGACGGATAATGCAATGAGACTGATAATGTAATGAGACGGATAAGCAAGACTGATAATTAAATGACGGATGCAATGACTGGATAATCAATGAGACGATAATGCAATGAGACGATAATAATGAGAACGGATAATGCAATGAGACTGATAATTGTAATGAGACTGAAATGAGACTGATAATGAGACGGAAATGGAATGAGACAGATAATGCAATGAGACTGGATAATAATGAAAGACGATAATGATAGACTGTAATTTAATGAACGGATAATGTAATGAGACGGATAATGGAATGAGACGGATAATGGAATGAGGCAGATAATGGAACGAGACTGATAACGGATAATGGAATGAGATGGATAATGGAGTGATACGGATAATGGAATGAGACGGATAATGGAATGAGATGGATAAAAGAATGAGACGGATAATGGAACGAGACGGATAATTGAATCAGACGGATAATGGAATCTGACATGACTGGCAATGCATATTGCATGGAGTTATTTTCACTGTACTGTACCTGTTTAAATGTCAGCTGGATGGCTTCATATTTCCTGTGATCCAGCGCATTCATCAGATCCAGGATCGACTGAAACACAGACGACATCAAAAATATAAATACTTGATTCCAACACTGAGCATCACAACATGAAGAATAGGTCTGCCCAATTTTGTTTGAGAATTATTTATCGGTACAATAAGACTGAAATCATGGCACCGTATGTGCGGAGTCAAGTTTCTTGTCAGAGCGCCAGATAAGGTGTGTGTTGGTGTATTTTACGAACTTAATTTAGCAGAATACGCATTGATTATCAAAAGTGAGAGTACAAAATACTCACACAAATGTGAAAATATGCATTGATTTTCAAATTGAGTGGTGAAAATAATGTAATAAAGTTTACTTAGTTGAGCTGCAAAAAGCATACTTTGCTTTTTGCAGCTCAAAGAAATGAATTTTTTAAAAGAATTTTAATTGTTTTTATCATTTGTTCCTTATTTAATAGGGAAGAAAATCAATAATGCATTTGTAAAAGTAAAATACGCATTGAATTTGAAATCTGGGGGTATACTACTCTTTAGATACAAAACTCTGTTCTTGTGTTTGAAGAAAAAACATTTTCTCTCAAGCATAGATGTTTTCACGGCTAATTTTACTCAACGAGATCATTCAAATTTGACATCAGAACACACAACATTTTTTGAGAAATGACATTAACAAATATGACTAAACATACCGTCCAGATTCAATTACAGACACAAGAAACATATCTGCCATGACGACCAGAAATCCGACTCACCGTATGTGCTCGGTCAAGCTCCTCCTTACGTTTGATGAGCTTCACCTTCTGTTCGGTGAAGTTGACGAACTGATCGAGGGCCTTCTTGTTCACGTGGCTGTATTTCTTCAGCTCCTGGTTACACCCCTCCAGCTTCTTGAACAACTGTCGAGCGAAAGTGAATAATTGATTGGTGTTAACCCTTTCAACACCACAGGATTGTATTGTGGTATTGGCAAAAGTGTAGATCCAGATAAGCCGGCTCATGACGAGATATCTCATCACGATCTGCACTTTTTGCAACCAATTTTCATATTTTTTAGAAAAAAAAACACCCACTTTTTATAAATGGACTAGTCTGAAAATCATTTTGTGATGATTTTATTGGTCGGAAAAATTAACACATCAAAATCCATTCCAGTTACTTGGGGTGAAAGGGTTAATACTGTTTAGTAGGGCATGACTGATTCACAAACTGAATTCTGCTCTCATAAGGTGTGAATCTTTTGTGGCAGTTGTCAATTCCAAGGCTAAAGTGGGAAGATCGCTTGGGGCAACAGGATTGAATAATAAATCAAAATGGAATTTTGAGCATCTACACACCATGAAGATTTAGCAACTTACAAGGTAACAGTCCCTTCCAGTTAATTAGGCTTGGAAGGGTTAAAGGAAGCCTACTGTCTGTTTCACGTTTTGCTGCCGACAAACTTTTGGCTATTAAACACATTAAATCTAAAACATATTTAAAAGGAAGTACTTTTTCACCCTCACCCTCCCCAAAAAAAATTATTTGATGAAATTCCATCAAATATTGATTTTATTGTGAAAAAAAGATTTTCCTATGGTAATTTAACATGGGGAGTCAATTTACAAAATGTTTAGTTTTTTCATCCTGAAAAATCAAAAAACAAAAACATTTGGAAATTTACTCCGAAACCTGGCGAGATAGCTTGAAAATGATGTAACTAAAAAAACAAGTTAGATTTTGAAAATCGGTCCACAAATAAAACAAAAAAAATCTATTTTTAGCCCCCATGTTAAATATTTTTTAGATATAATGTGTTTAATAGCCAAAAGTTTGTCGGCAGCAAAACGTGGAACAGACAGTAGTAGAGACAGTACCTGTTTCGAGCCGAGGTTCTGGTATTTCTCGAACGCGTCACTGGGCAACGAGCCAAGCTCCCTGATCTTGCGCATACACTCGTCCTGTTTCTTGATTAGCACCGTCTGTTTGTTGGACATCTTGTCCAGCTCTTTGGAATCCTCGGACAGCTTGTCCTGGTGCTCTTTCTCTTGGCCCTGATAAGAGAGACGACATGTGATTTTGTGCCTAAGAACATGAGCGATCTTGTATGAAATATATTTACAGAAGCTGTGATATTTTCCGTAAATGACGTCAAAAGATGAAATTTTCGTAGCAAATGCGAAATAGACTGATAATTTCGTCAAAATGTAGTTGGTAGGCTTGTAAATTGGTTGGTTGATAGACTGGTTGACCGATTGATTGATTGATTGGTTGGTTGGTTGACTGATTGGTTGAGTTACTGATTGGTTATTGAGTCACTGGTTGGTTGATTGGTAGATCGATTAAATGTGACTGTGACTGGTGAAATGGGGCTTATGTTCTTTGTGACCAGTATAGTCCCAGTACAGCATGCGCAGTCTGATCAGGGCCTGCAATGTTCGCCAATCAGTCAATGAAACATCCGTAATGCTTATAGTTTTGATCCTTGTCAGGCTTCAGGACAGTGCTAGAAGATCAGAAATTTGCCATAAGCCCATTTCCCCAGCCACATTCAACAATAATGTATTCAATGATCAATATTCAATGCAGGATTCAGAGGTCCAGATAAGGTGGTGCGTATTTGCGTAAATACGCATTTAAAAAATGCAAAAAACCAATTAAAATCAGAGACAATGCGTACCAAAAAGCAATTAAAATGTCCGGTACGTAATACTTTTTTATCCTGTAGTGTACTCCTCAAATGTATTTTCAGTCTGTCGCGTACTGCTAGATTTGTTCATGTATACAATCCTACAAAATCATCGCCGATTATCTGTGCGGTCGGCCATTCAATGTTTACAAAGTCTGGTCCCGGCTCTAGCTGCGGACAATGTCTCGCTGTATTTCACCGATAACGGCTGGAAACCAGTATTCGGGTGTACTCGATTTGAACTCCAGGATTTAGCGGGAGCGATTCCGACTCTCAGCGGGAAAAAATGGGCCCAACTCGATACGAAACTAGTAATCCACCACACGGCATTTGTTTCGAGTACCGTTCAAGTTAATGATCCCAAATCTAGAATGTCCACCCTTATCGCATCGGCCGTTTTTGCCCATATTGATTTTGAGAAAAAAAATCGGATAAGACGGGGCCTATCAATTATGGCGAAAGTTAACACAAACTTCAGAGCTCACGCAAGCCGGAATTGAATTCCCATTTACCTCTGAATTTGTTGTCATTTACGGAAAATATTACCGATTTTCAAATCAATAATTGTGGGGGAAAAACGGCGATGAGACACTATTGTGAACCTGAGATCCAGGCTCATTACTAGTCTATTTTCTTAAATTCAAATCGATGTGAAACTGCTTGTTTCGACGACCCCGAGTCTACTCAAGGAGATGCAACAGTATCATAAGTAATAAATTAAAATATGGTAACATTATTACTATTTCGACCAACGCACACGTTGAATAAAATGGCGGTCGAATTAACTAAGTTAAAATAGGACGAGTTGAACGGCGACAGAATTCACCAATTAATATAATCGTAGTAGCGATAGACACTATAAATAAAACAATCGGATCATGTCAGATTTTTTCGTAGAAAATTGGTGACACATGGCGCAACAAAATGGCGGCCACAACAAACAAACGTGGAAGAAACAAATTGCAAAAGTCCAGCACCAATGTTAACCTTATTTCGATTTATTTTACGACCGATGCAAAGGTGGAATCTCAATCCATTGCACAAGGCATCATACAGTCATTTTGTTGAGCTCGGTGTGTGGAGACCCCAAATTAATCGTGATTGACATTATTGATGAATTGCTGTCAAACGTGGTCAGCCAATAAAAAATAGATCGCGTGTTGCAAAGATCAATCTGCCAATCAAAGCATTCTTGATAAGCGTATGCACTGTTTGTCATTCAGATAATGAAACATCTTGCATGCTTTTTTTAATACATGATACTGCTTATAACTATAAGTGTGCTAGCAGATCCGGAACTACACTGGTCACAAATGCCATAAGCCCAATTACTCTAGTAACAGTTACTTATATGTACTTGGTTTGAAAACTTGAACTAATCATTTTATGCTTCAATTAATTATATGAACAACAAAACAGTACCATTAATACATAAATTAGTACGATTTGTTTCCGAATCGGTTTTTGTAATCAAAATATGGAAATACCCAATTGAAAAAAATTGATGGGGTAACGTTTTTATACCCAATACCCAATTGATTTCAAAAGTATGGAGTAACAGTACCCAATGTCAAATTCCTTATCTGGAGCCCTGGGATTTATTTCCCCTTCAATGTTTGTAAATCCGATAAAGAAACAAGTGCATCACAAAGTTGCTTTATAGGATTTACAAACAACGAGGGAAATAAATCACATATTTCAAATTAATAGCTGAATCAATTATTTATTACATGCACTGATGAGTACAAGTGAAATTGTGACTTAAGAGTGCTGAAACGGGTAGAAATGGACAATGATTTACAGCCTACTTTTCAATGTTGAAAAGTAACTTCCCTAAGCCTGCGGCACATGCAGAGCTCCAGTTAAGGTGCGTAATTTGGAGGTAAATTTCTTATTTCTCCATCAAAAATGGCAAGTTGGGAGTGCTTTAGAATCGTCTCAATGAGACGATTCTAAAGCACTCCCAACTTGCCATTTTTGATGAAGAAATAACAAAATTTCACCCCAAGTTGGTCAAATTACGCACCTTAACTGGAGCTCTGGGCACATGTATCAGTGTCAACACTCATTGTCAGCCACTGTAACTTACCCGCCAGTGCTCCAGTTTGTTCTGCAGGTCCTTTTGTTCCTTATTCACCTTGTCCAGTGTGTTCTCCAGCTCTGAAAGACGACAGATCACAACAAAAGTGAAACTGAATGGGTTTAACGTTCCATCAACAGCTAGGGTTATATAGAGACGGGACCACAGTTTAAAGTCTCATCCGACAGACCAGTGGGGTGGAAATACTATGAAAGTATTTTTGATGCCTAAGGCAAGGTTTGAACCTACAACCTTCTAGGGGCCGTTTCACTAAACTTTCTACGACTAAAATGTTTCCAAGTGCAAAATTATGATAGTCTGTAAATTTCATATGAAGAAAGTTTTCTTGTAAACAATTATTGGATTTACATTTATTGAACATAGGCTGCATATGCAGCCTATGCTCAATAAATGTAAATCCATCACGGGAAATTTCCATAGGATCCTAAATTTGCACTTACGAACATTTTAGTCGTACAAAGTTTAGTGAAACGGGCCCCTGGTGTTCTAACCCCCAGGCCACAATTCATCCCATGACAGATCACAAATTGTTGTAACTACACCCGACACCTGGCCAGCATATCACGCCCGCCGCGGTATTTGATGGTCCCAGTAAGTCTGATTCTGGTTAGATCGGGGAGATATTGGGTACTTAAAAACAAATTAACGCAGATTTTACAAAAAAATTCTAACACAAATTTCAAAGTAATTGGACCTTGACCTTGGGCATGGGAGCCACTTGGGTGGGCTATAGAATGAAAATATGGATGATGGTAAAGAGGTATGTGAAGTTTGAAGTCAATTGGACTTAGGGTTGTGGAGATGATGGGTACTTAAATACTATAACAAAATAAATTATCACAAACTTTGAAGCAATGTGACTTTGACCTTGGGCATTGGGGCCGCATGGATATGCTATAGAATGAAACTATGGGTGATGGTTAAGAGGTATGTGAAGTTTCAAGTTAATCAGACTTATGGTTGTGAAGATATCTGGTTAGTGGTACATAAAACTTTTAACACAGATTTTGCACCAAAAAAAAAGAGAGAACATTTCAAAGTCATGTGGGCTGCATGGGTGGACAATAGAATGAAAATATAGACAATGATAATGAAGAATTTGAAGCAAATCGAAGTAACTAAGGGTTGTGGAGATAAAAGGTATGTAAACATGCAGAATCTGTACGGACACACACAAACACATACGCACGGATGTCATTGTGACGACTACGTCGCTTCCTGAAAGTGGGCTCGACAAAACTCTCAGAGCGTCGTGGGGTGTGGTTATGG
The DNA here is from genome assembly GCA_029237695.1 of Conchocele bisecta. Taxonomy (NCBI): domain Eukaryota; kingdom Metazoa; phylum Mollusca; class Bivalvia; order Lucinida; family Thyasiridae; genus Conchocele; species Conchocele bisecta. The sequence goes on along the minus strand of CM055272.1, from coordinate 57,834,671 downwards.
ATAGGGGTGCCAATTGAATTATCATTAGCCTATTTCACCAACATTGCAAAGTATACTTATCTAGCAAAGTATACTTTGAGGGAGACATTTTCAATTTAAGGATAAATTTATTAATTTTTATATTATCAGTCGAACCTGTGCTAAAGACCACCTCCGAATAGCAATCACCTGGCTGTAAAGGCCACAAGTGTGTTGTCCCAATAGCACAATTGCTATATAAATCACCCTGCGAATAAAGACCACCTGTAAACAAAGGCCATATATTTCACTTCCCATGACTGGCCTTTATTCACAGGTTTGACTGTATAGTGAATTTATTACATTATCACAGCCATAATATTATCACAGCCATTATGGCTGTGATAATGTAATAAATTCAGTATAATAATTCTGCATACTTTTAATCATCAAATATGTGCAGTGGTTAGTTCTATATGAAATAATGCATTTTGGGAAAAATAAATGAATACTCCCTCAAAGTATACTTTGCTAGACAAGTATACTTTGCAATTTTGATGAAATCGGCTACTGAATATGGTTGCAGAACATTATAAATAAAGACTGAAAAAAAAAATAATATCCCCAGTTAAGCATGATTGCAACATAATCCCTTGATCAATTGAGTGTGCCAACACACACATTGTACGAACCTTTCATTTGGTTTTTGAGTTCGAGTATCCTCTGGTCTACAGTCTCCAGCTCCTGTGCCGACTGGTCGAGTTTGGTTTTGCGGTCCTGGATTACCTCCTCCTGCATCTCGCCGATGATCCGCTCCCGCTTCTTCATCAGGTTGTTGTGGAGTAGGTTCTCCAATTTGTTCTTCTCTCCCTCCAACTGTGAAGAGTGAATAAGGAGAGCTAGAGAGCGATCAAAGATTTCTGTTGTCTAGTCTTCAAAAATAAACACAAATGAATGTGAATATTATTTAAAAGCAGACAACAGAATATCTCAAGGTTCTCAAGTTTGTTCTTTTCTCCAGCCAAGTAGAGAGAGCGATCAAAGATTTTTGTTGAATGCTTTTCAACAATATTGCCAAAATCAGATGGCAAAAATGTTTTTTATTTATTGACATGGCCATATAGAGACGGTACCACAGTTTAAAGTCTCATCCGACAGACAAGTGAGATGGAAATACCATGTAAGTATTTTACCTGCCTAGGGTGAGGATTGAACTCACAACCTCGGGTATTGTAGGATTGAATGGCCTTTTTGTGGAATTTATCGGGGTATAAACTTGGAAAAGCCACTTTCGCAATTGGCGATAAAAATAAACAATTGGCGATAAAAAATTACAATTTTCGAGAAAAAAAAATGTTTTTTTTTTCTTCGAAAATTGTAATTTTTTATCGCCAATTGTTTATTTTTATCCTATTGGTTATTATAGGAATGAATGGCCTTTTGTGGAATTTATCGGGGTATAAACTTGGAAAAGTCGCGGGAATACTGGACGAAGGCCGGAAGGCCTCGTCCAGTATTCCCGCGACTTTTCCAAGTTTATATCCCCGATAAATTCCACAAAAAGGCCATTTATTCCTTATAATTCCAGCATTTGAAATAAATTCATCAAGAAAATGTGTTTATTTTCCGTTTTCTTAAGAATTATTTTAACTGCGCCTGACGGTTACGGAAAGTAGTTTGGCATTGGAGTTTACTGGGATATAAATTTTGGACAGAGACTTGCTATGGACCAATCAAATGTTAAGGAATTGTGTAAATATTTTTGTGCTGGAATTATTGAAGTATAATGCCATATCACTTAGGCCACGGCTCATACCTATATATATTGTTGAAAAGCAGACAACAGAATTCGCATACAATAAAATAAGCAGATGACAAAATATCTTCGTCAGGATGCTGTGCAGGGAATTCTCATGTTTGTTCTTCTCACCCTCAAGCTGCGGTCAAAGGCAAATTTACATGTAATACATCAATTCTGACTGATCAATCAAGATTTAGCAGTAATAATGTGATTGCGATAATTAATAATTTTAACAGTCTCTGGAAAAAAAAGTTTAAGGAAAGTGAATATTATAGGAATGAATGGCCTTTTTGTGGAATTTATCGGGGTATAAACTTGGAAAAGTCGTGGGAGTACTGGACGAAGGCCGGAAGGCCTCGTCCAGTATTCCCGCGACTTTTCCAAGTTTATATCCCCGATAAATTCCACAAAAAGGCCATTCATTCCTTATAATTCCAACATTTGAAATAAATTCATCAATAAAATGTGTTTATTTCCTTAAGAATTATTTTAACTTCGCCTCACGGTTATGGAAAGTAGTTCGGCATGGGAGTTTACTGGGATATAAATTTTCGACAGACTTGCTACGGGCCAATCAAATGTTAGGGAATTGTGTAAATATTTTTGTGCATGAATTATTGGCGTATATTTTGGTGACGGTTCACCAAGTAATTTTAAATAAATAAACAAAACGTAAATAGTGTGACATAGCATAAAGAATATTGATATTGCCACTTTCAAACAATGTTATCGATAATGTAAAGATTATATAGGAACAGTTTGACTGAAATGATTAATTCAGATCAGGAAAGTTAAAACTACTAAAGAAGCGAAAAACGTCACCAGATGCAATGCCAATAATCATTCTTAATCTTTGAATTAAAACTCTTCTAGCTGCACATCAGAATTTTCAGCCACCATTTGTTTTACTTCCTTACCTTGATCCTCTCCTTCAACGAGTCCTTATTCTGCTGTGTAAGTGTTTTGATCTGGTCTGTCAGGATGTCCATCTCTCGCTGGTCCTCCGCACAGAGCTGGGACAACAGATCGGTACCCAGCTCGTCCTTGAGTGACATCGCCGAGCCCTTCATGGCCTCGAGGCTACTCTGGAGGCTGGAAACCGACCTCTCCTGTAGGAAAATGAATCCATAAATTTCAATAACACAAATCCACAAATTTCACCCGAGACAAATGACCAAGAAACTCATCAAAAATAAGATCACTGGTGTTTTCTTGGTGGCCAGTTTAGAGAGGTAATTGCATCAGTATACAATAATATCAACTACTCTTCTGTGATGTTTCTGAATACAATAAAGAAACAAGTTCCTTTAATATTAACCTTGTCACCACCACAGGCCTGTATAGTGGTATTGGCGAAACGTGTAGATCCAGACGACCCGGCTCGTGACGAGCAATCTCATCAGGATCTGCACTTCTTGCAAGAAATTTTCATTTTTTGAGAACTTAAATATCCCCTTTTCATAAATGGACTAGTCTAAAAATCATTTTGTGACGGTTGGATTGGTTGCAAAATCAGCATATCAAAATCCATTCTAGTTACTTACGAGTGAAAGAGTAAACAGGTTTACAACATAAAGGTATCTCATATTTCACAATGGTAGTTACAATTACAAAAAGAATATTTCTAAAACACATATGCTGAACACAAATGAGACACGCCATGTGATTTTGTACCTTTCGGAAATCTGCGTCATTTCATTAATTACGTTTACAAGAATTTTCATAAATTAAGTCAAAAGTGGACAAAATTTTCAGAGTACATGCGGAATATAATGCGGAAAATTTTGTCAACTTTTGATGCCATTTACAGAAAATATTTTAAAATTTGTAAACGTATTTCATGAAATTACGCAGATGTCCGAAGGTACAAAATAACATGGCATGTCTCAAAAGAAGTCATGAGCTTACCTTGCCCGGCTGAATTTTCTGTAAGCCTTTCAGCTCCTCATTCATCAATCGCAGATCGCCTCGCATCTTCTCATAATTATCTCTAAAAAAAAAGCGATAAAAATGTTTGTTCGAAGATGTTCATAATTTCCCTTTCCACATTAATGTGGTTCACTAATGTTACCATTTACTATCTATATGATCGGTCACGCCATCTCAACAAATCCACAAAAGATTTCTCAAAATAGGCACCTGATGCGAACTTTGTTAACCATTTTAATGTTGCACTTACTTCAGACTAGTCCATTTATGAAAGGGTGTTTTTTTCTCTCAAAAATATGAAATTTATGACTTGCATAACCCCCAGATCAGCCTGTACAATATGGCCGAGGTCCACACTGTTTGCCAATTATTTTTTAACGCACCCACCCTAACCATCCATCATAGAATTTGACAATAAAATATATGTCACAATTTTTTTTTTAAATACATGCAGACAGTAGTGGCCAGATGAGATTTCTTGTTATTCCTTCTGCATCTGTATACATAGCATATAAATGAATCATTCATGTTATAGCTAACTAGAGTATTAAGTAGATAAGGTGCGTATTGCAGGGTTCCCACAGATGAACATTTGTGAAATTCAAGGCTATTCAAGGCCATTTATCGGTGTTTTTTTGCATTTTTCAAGGCCCAAAATTTTCAAATTCAAGGCTTTTCAAGGCCCTTAGCCGACATGGGTAATTGTGACAAAATTAAGTGACTGGCAACAAATATTCCAGGCTTCTCGATGTATCTAGCTAGGGATAACATTTTGCAATACATTGGGAATATTTGATTTTTATGAAATTGTTTTTTTTTGCATCGGTCCGATACATCAACCCCTGAACACATTTTGTGGCCCAAATTATCTCAGCAGCTTGAATTTCTGATGCCTTTTCTGCAAATTCATTCACGCTGGTAGGCCTAGTAGAAGACGACTGTTGAGAACTTCCGAAGTTAATTTTCGTATTGTGATTAACGTCCTTCACAGATTTAGTATGTTTCTCTGATTGTTTGTGCGATCGCACAGCAGATTCCCCCATATTTGAGACGCTGAATGTTTTTTGACAAGACGAACATCGTGCCGAGAATTGATCTCCAGGAACTGGTAAAAGCCAGTCTTTATAATCTGCGTTTATAATCAGCCAGATTTCTTGGAAAGAACACTTCCCCATTTTGTCACGGAATTTCAGAAAACTGTTTACAATGCAGCATGCTCGATCTAAATAGTAAGAGAGCTTCAGATTGGTTTAGCTGATAGCTGCAACTGTAAATTAGCCATTCAGGAAACCCGATACACAAATGACGCACGACTCGTAGGGAAAACATCCGAGGCTTCCGAATGATACGCAATGCACTCTGATCAGCTGATTACGGTACCGTAAACATGCTAAATTTCTACCGGATTTTTTGTGGGTTTTGCGATGTTGCTGCAGCTGGCGATATTGCCCGATTTCAAGGCTTTTCAAGGCCGGTCTTTTAAATTTAAGTACTTTCAAGGCCTTGAATGGCATTTTGTCAAATTCCAGGCTTTTCCAGCCTTTCAAGGCCCCGCGAGGGAACCCTGTATTGGCGTATTTTACGCACTTATTTTAGCAGAATATGCAAAAGTGGGAGTACAAAATAATCACACCAATGTGAAAATATGCATTGATTTTCTCAAATTGAGTAGTGAAAATACTGTAATTAAGTCGAAATTTACTTAATTGAGCTGCAAAAAGCAAACACTGTTTGCTTTTTGCAGCTCAAATAAGTGAAAATTTAAATGTGTTTTAATTCTTTTGATCATTTGTTCCCTAGTTAATAAGGAAGAAAATCAATAATACATTTGTAAAAGTAAAATACACATTGAATTTGAAATCTGTGGGTATAGTACTCTTTAGATACAAAACTTTGGGCTCTGCCCCACCCCACAGCTTATCGTGGTCTATGGCGTTACTTGTTTTTGCTATTGCGGGTCTCCATTTTCTGCATCTCGGAGACGAGGTTGTTGATCTGGCCCTCCAGCTCCTCGAGCTTTGCCTTGTGCTCCATGTACGTCGACTCCGCCTCCTGTAGCTTGTTGTTGTAGTCCTCCTTCGACTTGTGAAGGTCGAGTCGCGACCTCCGGTTGTCGTAGTAACCACCAGTGAGAGCGCCACGACGTGATACCTGGTCACCTGATGGGAATATTATATTATTAAACCATTACTATTTAACAGCTGTAAATTATCTTTTGATGGCCAAGCCGTGACCTCTGGTTCCCGTAGCAGTAGTCCTCCTTCGACTTGTGAAGGTCAAGTGATTCAGTGATAGCCAAGCCGGATATAATTATAAGGTAACCTTTTATGCTAATAAGTGTGCCAGTTTTTGTTTTTTTAAAAGGCCGCAGACTTGTTTACGCTGCATCATCACACTGAAGTCATTTGTTAGTCATCTGACATTATTCAACCAATAAAACAACACTGAAAGTAGTTTTGAACCCACTGTGACCTGCTGTGACCTGTAGCCGATTTCACCAACATTGCAAAGTATACTTGTCTAGCAAAGTATACTTTGAGGGAGTAATCATTTATTTTTCCCGAAATGCATTACTTCATATAGAACTAACGACTGAATTACATTATCACAGCCATTTTGGCTGTGATAATGTAATAAATTCAGTACAATAAAAATTAATAAATTTATCCTTAAATTGAAAATTTCTCCCTCAAAGTATACTTTGCAATGTTGGTTAAATAGGCTACTGGTTGTGTGCATCTAGTCAACATAAGATACAACAATTCGATATATGATTGTGCGTGGAGAAATGGGGTTTATATCAATTGTGAACAGGGTAGCTCCTGGTCATATAGCACTCCCGTAGCCTGGTAACAATCTATATTTCTTGCTAGACACATGATGGGTGTGTCATTGATGGAATGGCAAATGGTGCAGATCCTGATCAGACTGTGCGGATGCACAGGCTGATCTGGATCTACACTGGTCGCAAAATCGATAAACCCCATTTCTCCACTCACAGCCACAAATAAGTTATGTACCGGGTATGTGTACTTGAGCCGCAGCATTTCTGCAAACGAGTCGTCATAGTATATACTTATCAGAATAAAAACAATCCAAAAAAAAATAAAAATGAATAACCAATACGATAAAAATAAACAATTGGCGATAAAAAAATTACAATTTTCGAAGAAAAAAATAATATATTTTTTATTTTCGAAAATTGTAATTTTTTATTGCCAATTGTTTACTTTTATCGCCAATTGCGAAAGTGGCAATCGCCAGCGGAATCCCTGCTTATGCGCAGAAATGAGAAATATATGTACCCATAAGTCCCATTTCTCCAGTCACAGCCACATGAGTCACTATGTATCATACCAATGCAAAGCTCGTCACCTGATAATACACGTTACACATACCATCGAAGGTGATACAGTTGAGATTCTGTGTTGATAATACACGCTACACTATACATTACGATATACAGTTGAGTCTGTGTTGATACACGCTACACATACATCGAAGGTGATACAGTTGAGATTCTGTGTTGATAATACACGTTACACATACCATCGAAGGTGATACAGTTGAGATTCTGTGTTGATAATACACGTTACACATACCATCGAAGGTGATACAGTTGAGATTCGTGTGAGAATACACTTACACATACCATCCGAAGGTGATACTTGAATTCTGTGTTGATAATACACGCTACCACAACCATCGAAGGTAACAGTTGAGATTCTGTGTTGATAATACACGCTACACATACCATCGAAGGTGATACAGTTGAGATTCTGTGTTGATAATACACGCTACACATACCATCGTAGGTGATACAGTTGAGATTCTGTGTTGATGTTACACATACCATCGAAGGTGATACAGTTGAGATTCTGTGTTGATAATACACGTTGCACATACCATCGAAGGTGATACAGTCGAGATTCTGTGTTGATAATACACTTTGCACATACCATCGAAGGTGATACAGTCGAGATTCTGTGTTGATAATACACGTTACACATACCATCGAAGGTGATACAGTTGAGATTCTGTGTTGATAATACACGCTACACATACCGTCGAGGGTGATACAGTCGAGATTCTGTGTTCGGGCTATCTGTGTGGCCACCTCCATGCTGCGACAGATCAGGGTCTTAGAGAACACGTGCTTCAGGGCGGGACTGAACCGGTCGTCGTACCGCAGCTTACTGATCATCGGTATGGCATCCTACAACCGTGAATTGGCCAATATGTCAAACATTCAGAATACAAGTATAGTGTTTGTTTGCTTGTTGGGGTTTAACGGCCTATCAACAGCTAAGATCATTTAAGTCTGGGTCAATGAGTTTAGTACTAAATCCCATATATTACCTGTACAAGTACAAATTTACGTACATATACAAATGGGGGGAAAATTCCAAAATCAGAGCTGAAAACGTACCCGAGGGCCAATATATATTTTCTTTGTGTACGGTTTAAGAGATGTTTCACTCTATGAGTAAATATTAAAACATGGTTTGAGATGCATCAATCTTGTCCTTACATCAACAAGAATTCCGCGGAATCAAATGTCTCGCCTTGTCCCGCCGCCTTGACCTCGAGCCTGGGCCAGAAAGCAATTTTCACTGGCCCGAACATATTATACAATTATTGACTAGTGAGCCATAGAATATCAGATTATATTCTATGGCTCACTAGTCAATAATTGTTTTAGTATATGATAATAGTCGGTATATAGCACTTACGACCTTATGCTACTAGACAACAAGAAACGAGGCAAAGCCACGAAGGCCAGGTTTTTTCCAAAGTATGCCAAAATGCCGACGATATCGCGCTTTCTGCAAGCGGGTGTGACAATGATGATAAACACCCATGTGAAGTATCAAGGTAATGGGTGAAGCAGTTGCAGAGATATAGTACACGAAAAAACTTTAACAAAAAAAATCAAAGTAATTTGACCTTGACATTGGGCACAGGGGCCGCACGGTTGGGGGGTAGAATGAAAATATGGATGATGATAAACACCCATGTGAAGTTTCAAGGTAATGGTCGAAGCAGTTGCAGAGATATAGTATAACGAAAAACTTTTAACCAAAAAACTTTAACCATACGTACGTTAAAAAGTTAACGTTGAAAATGGCTAAGTCAATTACGTACAAATAATAGGTGAAGGTAAAAAAATGGTCACATGTTGGATAGTTTTATGTGGTAGGCACCCCTTGATTATGAAGCTGTGAAAGTTTGGTGGTCCTAGGTGCTACAGTAACAAAGAAATGGACTCAAACACGAAAACTTAACATTGTAAACGCGAAAAACTTAACATTGAAAATGGCTAAGTCGACTGCGTGGAAAAAATGGGTCAAGTTAAACAAAAAGTAACATGTTGGATAGTAATATGTGGTGGGAACCCCTTGATTATGAAGCTGTGAAAGTTTGGTGGTCCTAGGTGGTACAGTAACAAAGAAATGGACTCAAACACGAAAACTTAACATTGATTGTGGACACCGCCCGCCCGCCGCCTGCCCGCCCGCCGCCCGCCCGACCGCCCGGCTTTCACCAATCCAATAGCCTGGATTTTTTTTCAAAAAACCTGGCTAAAAATGGAAAAAGAATTTGAAAAAAAAGAAAAGAAACGAGGCCATTTTTTGTAGACTAGATGGCCGTGGCCTGCATGTCGCGCCTTGGGGCGAGGCATGGACACTAAAAAAAGAGATACAGTAGATGGAAAAACTTTAACCGGACACACGGACGGACGTATGTCAAAATGCCGACGATATCGCGCTTTCCGCAAGCGGGCGCGACAATGATGATAAACACCCATGTAAAGTTTCAAGGTAATGGGCGAAGCAGTTGCAGAGATATAGTATAAAGAAAAACTTTAACCAAAAATTTTTAACCAGACGTACGTTAAAAAGTTAACGTTGAAAATGGCTAAGTCAATTACGTAGAAATAATAGGTGAAGGTAAAAAAAATGGTCACATGTTGGATAGTTGTATGTGGTGGGCACCCCTTGGTTATGAAGCTGTGAAAGTTTGGTGGTCCTAGGTGGTACAGCACAAAAGAAATGGACTTAAACACGAAAAGTTAACATTGTAAACGCGAAAAGTTAACATTGACTGCGCGGAAAAAATGGGTCAAATTCAAAAAGGTAACATGTTGGATAGTGATATGTGGTGGGCACCCCTTGGTTATGAAGCTGTGAAAGTTTGTTGGTCCTATGTGTTACAGTAACAAAGAAATGGACTGAAACACGAAAACTTAACATTGATTGTGGACGCCGCTCGCCAGCCTGGCTTTCGCCAATCCAATAGCGTGGATTTTTTTTCCCAAAAAAAACCTGGCTAAAAATGGAAAAAAAGTTAAAAAAAAAAAAAGTTTAAAATGATTTTTTTTCCAAAAAAACCTGGCTAAAAATGGAAAAAAAGTTTAAAAAAAAGTTAAAAAAAAAAAAAGGTTTAAAAATTAACAAAAAAATAATGCTCGCTACTGGAGCCCAGAATTTTTATAATAGTCCTATATTTATCTACATATCATATCTGCACAGGTCCACATATTGCCACAATATTGTCAACACAGTTTACGGAAATGTAATACCCAGGTATAATAATTTACCTGTATAAATTACCTGTAATAATTTAGCTGGACATTTAGTGGTCAAGCTGGAAATTTGCACATGCTTGCACATGCAGAAGTGTTCAACTGGAGAAGGCTATTGTTCTCTCTACAGGTAAGGTGTACAGAGCGCACGAGAAAACGGGTCTTCATGCAAAAATGTTCAGTTTGTAGCATAGAAAGAAATAGAGTTTGACCTTGACCCCGGATTTTTTTTTAATAGTCCTATATTCATCTACATATCATAGTAAAGGTATGTATAAAGTTTGATGACTGTAGCTGATAAGGTGTTGAAGTAATGACCGTAACACGAAAACTTAACATTGAATGATGACGACGACGACGCCGACAATGCCGACAACGCCGACGACGCCGACTCCGGAAAAGCAAAACCTATGTCTCGCTTATAGTGATACCGGAAGAAGGCGTATGGTTGTAATTTTCAGAGCTTAGTCTCCAGATCATACTCGAATCATGCAATTTCATTGCCGCAAACTTTCTGTTTTCGAGTGATATCTGTCATTGTCAAATACAGGATTCATCACCCCCAGCCCCAACCCCCCCCACAATTAACACTTTAAAAACAAGAGGCCCAATCGCTCACCTAAAAGCCTCCATAGTGGTCATCTTGATTTCACAAAGACTCTTCACTTACAACTTCAAATGTTCCACAGAATTTGTTGGTACCTTCTGATCTAACATATATTGCGAATGTGCATGTGATTTACTGCTATACCTTCGATTTGATATATAAAATGACCATATTCGGTCAAAAATAAAATTTGACCCCTATTTGACCCCTCGGGCCATGACCATTTTTGACCCAGAGGCCACCATATGAACAAATCTGAATCAGCGTTAACTATCCATCATTCATACAAAGTTTCGTCGAAATCGGCCTGGCGGTTTGTGAGAAGATTTTTTTGACAATTTGACCTACTTTTCAACGGCGGACATCTTGGATTTGGTGATGACCTCCATTTTAACAAAAATGGACAGGCTTCACCCACAGACCATTACAGTTAAGTTTGGCCAATATCGGCCAAGCAGTTCACAAGAAGAATACGTTTGAAATCTTTAGTAAAAGAACAACTTTTTTACCTTTCGGTGGCCATATTGGATGACAAAATCATCTGATTTAGACAAAAAATGCTCCAGAGTGATAGACTAGTCGATACCTTCGATTTGATATATTATATAACCATATTCGGGCAAAAATATAATTTGACCCCTAGTTGACCCCTCGGGCCACGCCCATTTTTGACCCAGGGGCCACCATATGAACAAATCTGAAACAGCGTTAACTATCAATCATTCACACCAAGTTTCGTCGAAATCGGCCTGGAGGTTTGTGAGAAGATTTTTTGACAATTTGACCTACTTTTCAACGGCGGACATCTTGGATTGGTGATGACCTCCATTTTAACAAAAATGGACAGGCTTCACCCACAGACCATTACAGTTAAGTTTGGCCAATATCGGCCAAGCAGTTCACAAGAAGAATACGTTTGAAATCTTTAGTAAAAGAACAACTTTTTTACCTTTCGGTGGCCATCTTGGATGACAAAATCATCTGATTTAGACAAAAAATGGTCCAGAGTGATCAACTAGTCGATACCTTCGATTTGATATATTATATGACCATATTCGGGCAAAAATATAATTTGACCCCTAGTTACCCCACTCGGGCCACGCCCATTTTTGACCCAGGGGCCACCATATGAACAAATCTGAAACAGCGCTAACTATCGATCATTCATACCCAGTATCGTCGAAATCGGCCTGGCGGTTCGTGAGAAGAAGATTTTTTAAGAATTTGACCTACTTCTCAACGGCGGCCATCTTGGATTTGGTGATGACCTCCATTTTAACAAAAATGAACAGGCTTCAACCACAGACCATTACATTTAAGTTTGGCCAATATCGGCCAAGCAGTTTCCAAGAAGAAGACGTTTGAAATCTTTAGTAAAAGAATGACCATTTGAACTATCGGTGGCCATCTTGGATGACGTAATCATATGATTTAGACAAAAAATGTTCCAGAGTGATTGTCTCGTCGATACCTTCAATTTGATATATTACATGACTATATTCGGTTAAAAATAAAATTTGACCCTTATTTGACCCCTCGGGCGACGCCCATTTTTGACCCACGGGCCACCATATGAACAAATCTGGAACAGCGCTAACTATCGATCATTCATACCAAGTATCGTCGAAATCGGCCTGGCGGTTCGTGAGAAGAAGATTTTTTAAGAATTTTACCTACTTTTCCATGGCGGCCATCTTGGATTGTCGATGACCTCCATTTTAACAAATCTGAAATGGCATCACCCATATATCATCCCTGTGAAGTTTGACCAATATCGGCTCAGCAGTTCGGGAGAAGAAGATGATTGAAAATGTTCACGGACGGACGACGGACGACGGACACTTTGCCATAACAATAGCTCACATGAGCTTTGCTCAGGTGAGCTAAAAATAACAACTGGAATGGATTTTGATATGTTGATTGTCCGGCCAATACAATTGTCACAAAAGGTCATTTAAGGCCAGCTAAAAATTATGAACATTACTTGCAAAAAGTGCAGATCCTGATGAGACGGCTCATTACGAGCCAGATCATCAGGATCTACACTGTTTGCAAACACGCTATAAAGGTCTGTAGTGTAGAAAGGGTTGAGATACGCATATCGTCCCATCCTTGGTACATCTGAATAAAAAAACGATTGCGAAGCACAGGCCCTGGGTGGTACATACGCTGGTCTCCGGGTAGCGAGTGTCGCGGTTGTCAAGACGATTCAGTGGCATAAAAGTGACCTCCCCTGGCAGGTGGAGCTTGTTCATCTCCTGGAGAATTAATGTGCCCGTCCGGTCCGTGTCCACGATGTGGTGAAACAATCTGCATTGTCAATTGATTGGTTGGTTGGTTGATTGGTTGTTTGATTGATTTATTGTTTTATTGATTGTGGTGAAACAACCTGCAATACGACACACATTGACAAAATAGAATCAGGGCTAGTTGTTCTCATGATTTATATCATGAAGTTTGACAGGACGAGACTCAGCTGTGCTTGGCCAATCCAACTACCTGATTTTAAGTATGAATTTTGGAGAACAAGCTCTGAAAGTTTTATCATCACTGGCCCAAGGACCCATGATTATAACACTGAGCATGTTCTCGGTTCTCACAGTCCATATATATCAGGAAACATGTGTGGGCTGTAGAATGAAACTATGGATGATGACAAATAAGTATATGATGTTTCAGGCCAATCCAACTTACCATAACAGAGATACGTGTAGTAGGGAGATGAAAACTTTAACGCATTGGTGTATTTTACAAATTTATATTATCTGAATATGTACCGATTTTCAAAAGTGGCAGTACCAAATTTGAAAATACAATGAATTTTCACTCAACTATGATTATTGTTTAAGATGTATTCCCTATTTTATATCTGTAGCCGATTTCATCAACATTGCAAAGCATACTTATCTAGCAAAGTATACTTTGAGGGAGTAATAATTTTTTTTCTTCCTGAAATGCATTATGTCATATAGAACTAACGATAGTTGATGATTAAAAGTATGCAGAATTATTATACTGAATTTATTACATTATCACAGCCAACGTGGCTGTGATAATGTAATAAATTCAGTATAATAACAATTAATAAATATATCCTTCAATTGAAAATTTCTCCCTCAAAGTATACTTTGCTAGATAAGTATACTTTGCAATGTTCGTGAAATAGGCTACTGGAAAACAAAGCTTTTCTGGACTCTGCTAACATGAAAAACAACATTACCTGCTGCCGGCAGTGACCTCCACACAAGTGAAGAACGTTTTGTCACAGTCGAACGTCTCTATGAGGCTGCCGTAGTAACCGTTAGCGAGGTCGACATGGCGACCAGTATCCCGGAATATCTGTAGCACCTTCTGAACACTGTTGATGCCATTCAGGATCGCCTGCAATTGAATATTTTTGTAGGACCGCACTTTTTTTTTTTACCCCCCCCCCCACTTTAATTACGTCACATCCCCACAACCAACAGCACTGATATTTAGCTGTTCCCCACTACCAACAGAACTGAATTTATGTAAAACCCCCTACCACCAGTACTGAATTATTTACCATATCGTTATGCGCCGGCGCATCCAGAAATGCGCGGTTTACAGACAACACGATCATTACAGTCTACACTCGTTTACTCGAAGTCCGCCGGACTGTGATAAATACGAGTAAACCAAAGTTCGACGTAACGAAATCTGAACAGGAGCTCGAAATATTGCCATACACGTTACGGGACACAACTCCCATACGACCTGTGACAGACGGAGTTACACTTTTGCAACTCTAATGTGTTTACTTGCGTTTGCCTATACACGCATGTGTGTAGTCGAACTAAGTATACACATCAGTATTATCAGGGTGGAACAAGAAAAGACAAAACAAAGCAGTAAAGTAACATTTTATTATGTTTAATAAATAAAGCATGTAAACCGGAAAACATGTAGTGAATTTAGTAAACCCCAAGTTAAGTAGAACTTTGACTTATAGCATGGAAATGACACATAACGTGAAAACGAGATGGCTGCAGCCCGCATGTCGCACTCTCCGAGGCTTTTATAGTATACCGAAAAACTTTAACCAAAACAAAACTTTAATCAAAAACCTTAACCCGGACGCACGTACGTACGCCAATGTGCCGACTATATTGCATTGTCCACAGGGAGATAACTATATATATCAGATAGTTTTTAAGAAAAAAACAGGCTTCTTACAGGCATGATAAACATGTATAGATGGTCGAGATCCATCCAGTAGAACTTGTGTTATTGTGTATGCCTGCCCGCCCATACATGGTAAAACTAGATGGCCGCGGCCCGCATGTCGCGCCCGCCGACACTTTGATAGTATACCAAACAAGAGGGCCATAATGGCCCTAATTCGCTCAGCTGACTCCATGAACACCAGAGGAGAATGTGACATTGAGTTCATGTGTTTTAAAAAAAATTGTGCTATTTTTAGATGGCGGTCATCTTGGATTAAGAGACGACTCATTTTACCAAATATGAAAATGCTTCACCCAAGGATCTCAACTTCCTATGAAGTTTGGCCAGCATCGGCCATGTGGTTCCTGAGAAAAAGACGTTCAAAATCTCGAATAAATGTACCTTTTGGCGGCCATCATGGATGTTATAATCATCCGATTCCGACAAATATTGCACCAGAGCAATCGCCTCATCGATACCTTCAATTTGATATATGACCTGAGCATATTCGGTCAAAAATAAAATTTGACCCCACGGGCCATGCCCATTTTTGACCCCGGGGTCACCATTTTAACAACTTTGAAAGAGCATTGTACATCGATCATTCCTACCAAGTTTCGTCGAAATCCGGCTAGCGGTTCATGAGAAGAAGATTTTTTTTTACAAATTTATGCTATTTTTTAGACGGCGGCTATCTTGGATTAGCGACGTCCTCCATTTTAACAAATCTGAAAAGGTTTCACCTATGGACCATAACTTTTAAGTTTGGTTACCATGGGCCAAGCGGTTCATGTGAAGAAGAATTTTGAAATCTCTAATAAAAGAACAACCTTTTGACATTTCGGCGGCCATCTTGGATGACATAACAATCCGATTTCAACAAAAAATGTACCAGAGTGATCGCCTCATTGATACTTTTGATTTGATAAATAACATGACCATATTCAGTCAAAAATAAAATTTGACCCCAATTTGACCCCACGGGCCACGCCCATTTTTGACCCCCGGGTCACCATTTTAACAACTTTGAAAGAGCATTGTACATCGATCATTCCTACCAAGTTTCGTCGAAATCCAGCTAGCGGTTCATGAGAAGAAGATTTTTTCAACATTTATGCTATTTTTAGATGGCGGCCATCTTGGATTAGCGATGACCTCCATTTTAACAAATCTGAAAACGCTTCACCCATGGACCATAACTTTTAAGTTTAGCTACCATGGGCCAAGCGGTTCATGTGAAGAAGAATTTTGAAATCTCTAATAAAAGAACGACCTTTTGACCTTTCGGCGGCCATCTTGGATGACATAACCATCCGATTTAGACAAAAAATGCACTAGAGTGATCGCCTCATTGATACCTTCAATTTGATATATGACAAGACCATATTCGGTCAAAAATAAAATTTGACTCCAATTTGACCCCACGGGCCACGCCCATTTTTGACCCCGGGGTCAACATTTTAACAACTTTGAAAGAGCATTGTACATCGATCATTCCTACCAAGTTTCGTCGAAATCCGGTTAGCGGTTCTTAAGAAGATTTTTTGAAGAATTTGTGCTATTTTTAGAAGGCGGCCATCTTGGATTACGTAATGACGTCATTTTAACAATTTTGTAATCCCCCTACCTACGGACCATGACCATGACTATAGGCCCAACGGTTACCGAGGAAAATGTTCAAGGACGACGAAGACGGACGACGGACACATTGCGGTAACAATAGCTCACATGAGCTTTGCTCAGGCGAGCTAAAAACTTTAACCCGGACGGCAATGTGCCGACTATATCACGCGACAAATAAAAACTTTTAACGAATGACAAAATCTATATACCCCTCGATATACTTCATATGCCGAGGGTATAATAAATAAATAGCAGCCAACAAAATTACTTCAAGTAAGTGTTAAAGAACATTGTACCTTGCCCGTCATGGAGCGTAATGCCTGCTCCTTCTTACTGAGTTCCTCGCGTGTCCCTGCCAACGCCTGCTGCATCACGTTCTCCTCCCGCCATAGCGCGCTATAAATAGATCCATTATTGATTGGTCAATTAGGAAATGCAGTGGAACCTCTCTAAACCGGACACCCAGAAAGCACATGTGCTCTTAGTTTCATAATGCTCATAATTCCAGCACAAAAATATTTACACAATTCCCTAACATTTGATTGGCCCGTAGCAAGTCTCTGTCCAAAATTTATATCCCAGTAAACTCCCACGCCGCTACATTCTACAGGTGTGCTGTCAATGCTGTCAATGTAAACAAATGGCTGCCGTCTGTCAAAATAAACACATTTTCTTGATGAATTTATTTCAAATGCTGGAATTATAAGGAATGAATGGCCTTTTTGTGGAATTTATCGGGGGTATAAACTTGGAAAAGTCGCGGGAATACTCGACGAGGCCTTCCGGCCTTCGTCCAGTATTCCCGCGACTTTTACAAGTTTATACCCCGATAAATTCCACAAAAAAGCCATTCATTCCTATCTTATTTTCTATGAGTTTCTTGGTCATTTATCTCAGATGATAATGTCTGTTCGTGATCAATTAGCCCACACCTATGTCTCAGAATAATCAAATGTCTGATGTACAGTGAAACCTCTATAAGCCGGACACCATGGGGACCTCCCAGGGTGTCCGGTTTTGAGAGGTTTCACTGTACCATCAGCTATACACCAGTCTTACTGGCAAATCTCTAGTACAGTAGAACCCCTCTAAACCGGACACATAGGAAAGTTAGTTGAGCATAATTTAGATACAGTTACATTGCCATTTACCACCGATAATAATGTAAGTTCATGATCGCTAAGCAGCCACGCGTGTCTTGAAGTATTCATATGTCTGTTTACATTGGAACATCTCTAAACCAGACACATAGGAAAGTTAGTTAAGCTTAATTTAGATAATGTTACATTGCCATTTACCACCGTAAATAATGTATGTTCATGATCGCCAAGCAGCCACGCGTGTCTTGAAGTATTCATCTATCTGTTTTATAGTGGAACCTCTCTAAACCGGACACCCTGGGGACCTCCCAGGGTGTCCGGTTTAGAGAGGTTCCACGGATACTTCACCTAGACTACTTCCTGGGTATAGTTGACATCACATTAGTTGTTATTTTATTTAATGGTGCTAACTTTATCCCATATTTTATCGTCATTGTAATGGCAATCTTCCCCTATGATTATGACGTCTTGGATGTTATGCTGTGTTTATGGTAATTATGCTGGTGTGTTTATGACCATTATGCTGGTGTGTTTATGGTCATTATGCCGCCGTGTTTATGACCATTATGCCGGCGTGTTTATGACCATTATGCCGGTGTGTTTATGACCATTATGCTGTGTGTTTATGACCAGTATACAGGTGTGTTTATGACCATTATGCCGGTGTGTTGGGTGTGTTTATGACTATTATGCCGGTGTGTTTATGACCATTATGCTGGTGTGTTTATGACCATTATGCTGGTGTGTTTATGACCATTATGCCGGTTTGTTTATGACCCTTATGCCGGACCGGTGTGTTTATGACCATTATGTCGGTGTGTTTATGACCATTATGCGGTGTGTTGGGTGTGTTTATGACCATTATGCCGGTGTGTTTATGACCATTATATCGGTGTGTTTATGACCATTATGCCGGTGTGTTTATTACCATTATGCTGCGTGTTGGGTGTGTTTATGACCATTATGCCGGTGTGTTTATGACCATTATGCTGTGTGTTTATGACCATTATGCCGGTGTGTTTATGACCATTATGCCGGTGTGTTTATGACCATTATGCTGTGTGTTGGGTGTGTTTATGACCATTATACCGGTGTGTTTATGACCATTATGCCGGTGTGTTTATGACCATTATGCAGTGTGTGTGTTTATGACCATTATGCCGGTGTGTTTATGACCATTATGCTGTGTTTAGACCTTATGCCGGTGTGTTTATGACCATTATGCCGGTGTGTTTATGACCATTATGCTGTGTGTTGGGTGTGTTTATGACCATTATACCGGTGTGTTTATGACCATTATGCCGGTGTGTTTATGACCATTATGCTGTGTGTTGGGTGTGTTTATGACCATTATGCCGGTGTGTTTATGACCATTATGCTGTGTGTTTATGACCATTATGCCGGTGTGTTTATGACCATTATGCTGTGTGTTGGGTGTGTTTATGACCATTATGCCGGTGTGTTTATGACCATTATGCTGTGTGTTTATGACCATTATGCCGGTGTGTTTATGACCATTATGCTGTGTGTTGGGTGTGTTTATGACCATTATGCCGGTGTGTTTATGACCATTATGCTGTGTGTTTATGACCATTATGCCGGTGTGTTTATGACCATTATGCCGGTGTGTTTATGACCATTATGCTGTGCGTTTATGACCATTATGCCGGTGTGTTTATGACCATTATGCCGGTGTGTTTATGACCATTATATCGGTGTGTTTATGACCATTATGCCGGTGTGTTTATGACCATTATGCTGTGTGTTGGGTGTGTTTATGACCATTATGCCGGTGTGTTTATGACCATTGCTGTGTTTATGACCATTATGCCGGTGTGTTTATGACCATTATGCTGTGTGTTGGGTGTGTTTATGACCATTATGCCGGTGTGTTTATGACCATTATGCTGTGTGTTTATGACCAGTATACAGGTGTGTTTATGACCATTATGCTGTGTGTTGGGTGTGTTTATGACCATTATGCTGTGTGTTTATGACCAGTATACAGGTGTGTTTATGACCATTATGCTGTGTGTTGGGTGTGTTTATGACCATTATGCTGTGTGTTTATGACCATTATGCTGTGTGTTTATGACCATTATGCCAGTGTGTTTATGACCATTATGCCGGTGTGTTTATGACCATTATATCGGTGTGTTTATGACCATTATGCTGTGTGTTTATGACCATTATGCCGGTGTGTTTATGACCATTATGCTGTGTGTTGGGTGTGTTTATGACCATTATGCCGGTGTGTTTATGACCATTATGCTGTGTGTTTATGACCATTATGCCGGTGTGTTTATGACCATTATGCTGTGTGTTTATGCCAGTATCGGTTGTTTATGACCATTTATGTGTGTTGGGTGTGTTTTTTGACCATTATGCTGTGTGTTTATGACCATTATGCTTTATGACATTATGCCAGTGTGTATGACCATTATGCCGGTGTGTTTTATGACCATTATATCGGTGTGTTTATGACCAATTATGCGGTGTGTTTATGACCATATGCTGTGTGTTGGGGGTGTGTTTATGACCATTATGCCGGTGTGTTTATGCAATTATGCTGTGTACCATTATGCCAGTGTGTTTATGACCATTTATGCCGGTGTGTTTATGACCATTATATCGGTGTGTTTATGACCATTATGCCGGTGTGTTTATGACCATTATGCTGTGTGTTGGGTGTGTTTATGACCATTATGCCGGTGTGTTTATGACCATTATGCTGTGTTTATGACCATATGCCGGGGGTGATGTTTATGACCTTTATTGCGGTGTGTGACATGCCTGTGTGTGTTGTGTTTTATGACCATTATGCCATTGCTGTGTGTTTATGACCTTATGCGTGTGATGACCAGTAAGAGGTGTGTTTAGACCATTGATGTGTTGGGTGTGTTTATGACCATTATGCCTGTGTGTTTATGACCATTTGTTGTGTGTTGGGTGTGATACCTTGTGTTTAGCCATTATGCTGTGTGTTTATGACCATTATGCTGTGTGATGACCAGTTATGCAGTGTTTTATGACCATTATGCTGTGTGTTGGGTGTGTTTATGACCATTATGCTACCAGTGTTTGTGTTTGTTTATGACCATTATGCTGTGTGTTATGGGACCATTATGCCGGTGTTTATGACCATTATGCTGTGTGTTTATGCATTATGCCGTGTGTTTTTGACCATTGCCAGTTGTGTGTGTTTATGACCATTATGCCGGTGTGTTTATGACCATTATGCCGGTGTGTTTATGACCATTATATCGTGAGTGTTTATGACCATTATGCTGTGTGTTGGGTGTATGACCATATGAGTGCTTTGTGTGTTTTATGACCATTATGCCGGTGTGTTTATGACCATTATGCCATATTTGGCCATTGTGTGATTATGTGTGACCATTATGCCTGTATGGACCATTATGCTGTGTGTTTATGACCATTATTGCCGGTGTGTTTATGACCTTATGAGTGTTTTATGACCTTATGCGGTGTGTTTGTTATGACCAGTATACAGGTGTGTTTTTGCCATTAGCTGTGTGTTGGGTGTGTTTATGACCGATACGTGTGTTTATGCCATAGTGTGTTTATGACCATTATGCTGTGTGTTGGGTGGTTTTATGACATTATGCTGTGTTTTTTATGTAGGACCATTATGCTGTGTGTTATGACCATTATGCTTGTGTTTATGACCATTATGCTGTGTATGACCATTATGCGGTGTGTTTATACCTTATGCTGTGTGTTTATGACCATTATATATGTTATGACATTAGCTGTGTATGACCATTATTCCGCTGTTTATGACCATTATGTGTGTATGACCATTAGCTGTGTTGTGTGTGTTTATGACCATTATGCTGTGTGTTTATGACCTATACTGCCTGTGTGTTTGTGTCCATTAGACCATTTGCGTGTGTTTATGCCATTGCGTGTGTTTATGACCATTATGCCGGTGTGTTTATGACCCATTATATCGGTGTGTTTATACCATTATGTGTGTGTTTTACCATTATGCCGGTGTGTTTTATGACCATTATGCTGTGTGTTGGGGGTGTGTTTTATGACCTTTGTGTTTATGACCATTATGCCTGTGTGTTTATGACCATTATGCCGGTGATGTTATGACCTTATGTCCGTGTGTTTTTATACCATATGCGGTGTGTTTATGACCATTATGCATGTGTGTATGTGTAGTTGGATGTGTGTTTATGCCATTATGCGTGTGTATGACCAGTTATGCATTGTGTGTTTATGACCATTATGCTGTGTGTTGGCGTGTGTTTATGACCATTATCGGTGTGTTTATGATTGCGGTGTGTTTATGACCATTATGCGTGTTTTTGTATTCCGTGTCCCATGAGACCATTACCGTGTATGACCGTGTGTTTATGACCATATGCCATGGTGTGTGTGAGTATGACCATTATGCTGTGTGTTGGGTGTATGACCATTATGCTGTGTTTGTTATGCTGTGTATGCCATTATGCGTGTGTTTATGACCATTATGCTGTGTAGACCATTATGCCTGTGTTTATGACCATTATGCCGGTGTGTTTATGACCATTATGCTGTGTGTTTATGACCATTAGCCGGTGTGTTTATACCATTATGCCTGTGTATGACCATTATGCTGTGTGTTAGTGTGTTTCCATTGACCTTATATGACCGTGTGTAGACCAGTATGACCATGCTGTGTATGACCAGTATACAGGTGTATTTATGACCATTATGCCTTGTGTGTGTGTGTATGACCATTATGCCTGTGTGTTTATGACCAGTATGACCATTATATCGGTGTGTTTAGACCATTATGCTGTGTGTTTGTTGTGTATGACCATTATGCTGTGTGTTGGGTGTGTTTATGACCATTTATGCCGGTGTGTTTATACCATTATGTGTGTGTTTATGACCATTGCCGGTGTAGACCTAGACCATATGCCTTGTGTGTATGCCATTATCAGTTATACCAGTGTGTTTATGACCATTATGCCGGTGTGTGTTGGTGTGTTATGACCATTATGCTGTGTGTTGGGTGTATGACCATTATGCTGTGTTTATGACCATTATGCTGTGTGTTTGACCATTATGCCAGTGTGTTTATGACCATTATGCTGTGTTTGTTGGTGTGTTTATTACCATTATGCCGGTGTATGCCATTATGCTGTGTGTGGGTATGACCATTATGCCTACCAGTGTGTATGACCATTATGCTGTGTGTTGTGTGTTATGACCATTATGCCTGTGTTTATGACCATTATGCTGTGTATGACCATATGGCCAGTGTGTATGACCATTAGCGTGTGTTTTATGACCATTATATCCGTGATATTGCTAGCCTTGTGTGTATGACCATTATGCTGTGTGTTTATGACCATATGCTGTGTGTTTAGTGTGTACCACCATTATGCGTGTGTTTATGACCAGTATAGTGTGTTTGACCATTATGCTGTGTGTGGGTGTTTATGACCATTATGCTGTGTTTATGACCATTATGACCATTATGCTGTGTGTTATTACCAGTATGACCATTAGCTGTGTGTTTATGACCATTGTGCCTGTTTGACCTTGTGTGTTTATGACCATTATGCTGTGTGTTTGATGACCAGGTATGACCATTAGTGTGTTTATGACCATTATGCCTGTGTGTTGTTTTGTGTTTATGACCATTATGCCGGTGTGTTTATGTTATGACCATTATGCCTGTGTGTTTGTACCATTATGGCCGTGTATGACCATATGCGTGTGTTATAGACCATTATATCTAGTGTATTTGACCATTATGGTGTATGACCATTATGCTGTGTGTTTATGACCATATAGTGTGTTTAGACATTGCTGTGTGTTGGGTGTGTTTATGACCATTATGCCGGTGTGTTTATGACCATTATGCTGTGTGTTTATGACCATATGGCCAGTGTGTATATTGACCGATGCCTGTGTTTATGACCTTATTATGCCTGTGTGTTGGGTGTGTTTATGACCATATTCGTGTGTTTATGACCGGTGTATGACCATTGCTGTGTGTTTGTGACCTTATATGCCAGTGTGTTTATGACCTCATATGCGTGTGTTAGACATTATATCGTGTATGACCATTATGCGTGTGTTTATGACCATTATGCTGTGTGTTTGTTGTATGACCATTATGCCGTGTGTTTATGACATTATGCTGTGTGTGTTTAGACCATTGCCATTATGCCGGTGTGTTTATGACCATTATGCTGTGTGTGTGTTTAGTTATGACCATTATGCTGTGTGTTTATGACCATTAGCTGTGATAACCGTAGTGGTTTACAGTGTGTTAGACCTTGACCATTATGCTGTGTGTTGTGGGTGTATGACCATTATGCTGTGTGTTTATGACCATTACTGTGTGTTTATGACCATTATGCCAGTGTGTTTATGACCATTATGCCGGTGTATGACCATTATGGTGATGACCATTATGCCGGTGTGTTTGACCATTTCTGTGTGTTTGGGTGTAGACCTCCGTGTACCATTATCTGTGTGTTTGTGACATTATGCCAGTGTGTTTATGACCTTATGCCGGTGTGTTTATGACCATTGCTGTGTGTTGGGTGTATGACCTTAGCCCGGTGTGTTTATGACCTTATGCTGTGTGTTTGACCATGCAGTGTGTAGACCATTATGCGGTATGACCATTATCGGTGTGTTTATGACATTATGCCTGTGTTTATGACCATTATGCTGTGTGTTGGGTGTGTTTATGACCATTATGCCGGTGTTGTTTATGCCATTATGCTGTGTAACCATTATGCCGGTGTGTTTAGACCATTATGTGGTTGGGTGTGTTTATGACCATATGCCGGTGTGTTTATGACCATTATGCTGTGTATGACCATATAGGTGTGATGACCATTTGTGTGTGTTGGGTGTGTTTATGACCATTATGCCGGTGTGTATGACCATTATGCTGTGTATGACCATTATGCTGTGTGTTTAGACCAGTATACAGGTGTATGCCATTATGCTGTGTGTTGGGTGTATACCATTATGCTGTGTGTTTACCATTATGCTGTTGACCGTATGGGTTGTTTAGACCATTATGCTGTGTGTTGGGTTGTATACCATGCTGTCTATGACCATTATGCTGTGTGTTTATGACCATATCCGGTGTGTTTATGACCATTATGCTGTGTGTTTATGACCTTATTCCGGTGTGTTTATGACCATTATGCCGGTGTGTTTATGACCATTATGCCGTGTGTTTAGATGATATACATGTGTTTATGACATTATGTGTGTGTTGGGTGAGTATGACCATTAGCTGTGTGTTTATGACATTAAGTGTGTTTATGACCATTATGCCATGTCCATTATGTGTGTGTTTACCGGTGATTTTATGACAATTATGCAGTGTGTGACCATTATGCTGTGTCTTATGACCATTATGCCAGTGCATTTATGACCATTATGATGTGTGTTTATAACAATTATGCAGGGTGTTTAAGACCATTGCCGGTGTGTTTTATGACCATTATGCCGGTGTGTTTATGACCATAGTCGGTGTGTTTTGACCATTAACCCAGGTGTGTTTATGACCATTAATGCCGGTGTGGTTTATTGACCATATGCTTGGTTGTTTTATGACCATTATGCCGGTGTTTTATGACCATTAATGTGTGTGTTGGGTGTGTTTATGACCATTATGCCGGTGTTTTTATGACCATTTGCTGGTTGTTTGAATGATTATGCCGGTGTGTTTATAACCATTTGGTGGTGGTTTTATGACCATAATGCCGTGTGATTTAATGAAAAAAACCATTATGCGGTGTGTTTATTTGGTGTTTTTATGACAATTATGCCGGTGTTTTTTTAAACCATTATTGCTGTGTTTTGGGTTTTTTTTGACCATTAAATGCCGGGTGTTTTATGACCATTAAGTGTGTGTTTATAACCCAATTAGGCCAGGTGGTTTAAGACATTATTTTGTTTTTGTTTATGCCATTATGACCATGTATGTGTGTTTATGACCATATCCAGTGTGTTTATGACATTATGCGTGAGTATGACCATTATGCTGTGTGTTTTTATGACCATTATGCGTGTATGACCCATTATGCTGTTGTGTGTGTGTTTATGACCATTATGCCGGGTGTGTAGACCATTGCTTTGGTGTGTTTATGACCATTATGCCGTGTGTTTATGACATTGTCAGTTGTGTTTTATGAACCATTATGCCAGTGTGTATGACCATTTCCTATGCCGTGTGTTTTATGACCAGTATGCCTGTGTGTTTATACCATTATGCGTGTGTTTATGACCATATGATTGTTGTTGTGTGTTTATGACCATTATGCCGTGTTTTTATGACCATTATGCATGTGTGTTTATGACCTTCCCCATATTATGCCGGTGTGCCTATGACCATTATGATGTGTGTTTATGACCATTATGCCGTGTGTTTATGACCATTATGCTGTGTGTTTATGCCGGTGTATTTATGACAATTATGCCGGTGTGTTTATGACCATTATGCTGTGTGTTTATGACCATTATGCCAGTGCGTTTATGACCATTATGATGTGTGTTTATAACAATTATGCCAGGGTGTTTAAGACCATTATTCTGTGTGTTTATGACCATTATGCCGGTGTGTTTATGACCATTGCCGGTGTGTTTATGACCATTATGCCGGTGTGTTTATGACCATTATGCTGGTTTGTTTATGACCATTATACTGTTGTGTTTTTGACCATTATACGGTACCTTCGTTCATTCTGTAATTCATCCTTTTTGACCTTCATTTCGTTGTACGACTTGTTGTTTGTGTCTATGATTTCCTTGTGCTGCTCCACCTTCTGTGTGATGTCCTGTAATCATTGGTTGGTGGATTGGTTGATAGGTTACAAACAAAACATTTAGCCATGCCTTGCAATGAAAACAACACTACACTTGTGCATTTCATAGGGTATAACGCTACCTGATGAATAGAATACCAGGCTAGTGTTTTTTATGTCATGTTCAGGCTCAGCACGCGTTTCCTAGCAGAGCTTGGTAAACTTGATATCAAAGGACACCAGTCTGGTATTCTAGTTTGTCAGCCTCGGCTTGGCAACAATAGTAATTATTCGGCGAGCCTCAGAATTCCTACATGTTTCCAAACGTGATATCACAAAACACCAGCCTGGTATTCTCTCTGTGCCGTTGAAGGCAACATGACAGACTTACAGCAATCCTCTGTGTGAGCATGGTGCGTCGTTTCTCCTCCTGGCCCGTGTCTTCAGACAGCTTACGGATCTGTGGGAATACAACACAGGATAGTGTTTCACCCAGGATTGAAACGGCACATTTAGCACATAATATTTAGAAATTGGGGCACATTCAGAACGTATAATTTTGGAAAATGATAGCATCGAAATTATATCATCACAGAAAGGTGAATTCCGGTAAAACTGTTTAATTTCATGTTTCACCCTTTCAACACCACAGTGGTATTGGCAAAAAGTGTAGATCCAGATGAGCCGGCTCGTCGTGACGAGCCGTCTCATCAGGATCTGCACTTTTTGCAAGTAATTTTCATATTTTTGAGAATAAAAACACCCCCTTTTCATAAATGGACTAGTCTGAAAATCATTTTGTGACGATTAGATTGGTTTCAAAATTAATGTATCAAAATCAATTCCTTAGGGGTGAAATGGTTAAAAGCAAGCAATATAGAGCAACAGCAAATCCCATAACTCCATTTCTCCAGTCACAGTCACATATGCCTGTACCTGTTCCTCTTTATCCTTGATGGCCTTGTTGAGAGACTTGAGTTCCTTCTTGATCCAGCTGTCGCGATCGTCCCGCGATGTAAACTGGTTGCCGCGACCCTGCTTCGCATACAGCTCTTTACGTCTCTGCTCGCCAACCTCCAGTCTGTATAACAGTCACCGGGATTTATGTTTTTCAAGGTTGATGAAATATGTTTTATGATCAATCAATGAACAGGATAGATGTTTGTTTGTTGGTGCTATCAGCCTATTAACAGATAAGGTCATGTAAGGCCAGGCAAACTGGTTCGATCCCGTTTTAACTTGCTGCATTGAGGGGGGGTGGGGGGGGGGGGGGAATCCCAGAATCAAAACGGAATATTTACATTCAACCCTGAAATTAAAATAACCTGACCTGGTGCCAGGTCCATACTACACCAAAGTCATGTGGTCCCTTCCCCTAAACGTAATATGATTAGGGATAATCATATTACTCATACAAGTGGTATAACAAGATTTAACCCTCACATACAAGAATGCCAAAGACGTACCTGAGGGCCAAACCAGGTCTCCGTTCGGGATCCCGGTAAGGATGAATCCCGATCGTTAAATTACTCATCGCATGCTCCAACCTGCCACCCATGGAAAAATCTTTTATGATCAATCCATTAACATGATAGAAGATATAACAGAATTGTTCATGAGAATGACATAGGGCAGTGCGGCCACAGATTTTGAAAAACAAATTCCCAGATATTTCCCAGAGAGAGGGCGTGGGACTTACTGTTGATTACACTCCTCCTCCTTGTCCCGAAGCTGTTCAAACTTTGGTGTGATTGCCTCGAGGTTCGACTGTGTCTTCTCGATTTTCTCGTTCACTTTACGCAGCTCGTCCTCCGACTTTTTCTGTTATGGAAATAGAGACATCCGATTGATTTTCTTTAATCCAGTAGACGATTTCATCAAAATTGCAAAGTATACTTATCTAGCAAAGTATACTTTGAGGGAGTAATCATTTATTTTTCCCAAAATGCATTATTTCATATTGAACTAACCACTGCTCATATTTGATGATTAAAAGTATTCAGAATTATTATACTGAATTTATTACATTATCACAGCCAAAATGGCTGTGATAATGTAATAAATTCAGTATAATAAAAATTAATCAATTTATCCTTAAATTGAAAATTTCTCCCTCAAAGTATACTTTGCTAGATAAGTATACTTTGCAATGTTGGTGAAATAGGTTACAGTTCCCCCATGTAACTGGAGAACAACATAGGCCCCGATCAGGTAGCGCAGATGTACAGGCTGATCTGGGGCCATTGATCAGAAATGTTGTCCGGTCCATCATCAACTGGTGACCCAAATGTAATCAGAGCTCCTATAAGTCAAAGAGTATTATACCCCCATATTTCAAATTCAATGTCTATTCTACTTTTACAAATGTATTATAGATTTTCTTCCATATTAAATATGGAACAAATGAAAAAAAATATTTATTTTAAAAATTCACTTATTTTCAGCTCAACTACAGTAAGTAAATTTCAACTTTATTACAGTATTTTCACTTAGATGTGAGTATTTTGTACTCCTACTTTTGATAATCAATGCGTATTCTGCTAAATTAAGGACGTAAAATACGCCAATACACACCTTACCTGGAGCTCTGTGTAATACACTGCTTTCATTCTACTCTTCAATTATTAACTCAAGGATTTATTTCGTAGAAATTCATGAGCAATTCACAAACATTGCAATTCAGTGACGGGAAACACAAGTTATAAGAAATTTACCTGCTACACTCACTAAGTTTTGTAGCGGACACACACACACGTCTGACCCCAGTATACCACCCCCAAAACATGTTGTAGGGGGGGATATTAAATCATACATGGTACCAATTGCCTGCCTGACTGGTGTATGGGAAAAAGTGAAAAGTGAAAGGGTTTAACGTCCCAGCAACATCTAAGGTGATATAGAGATGGGATCACAGTTTAAAGTCTCATCCGACAGACCAGCGGGATGGAAATACTATGGAACTGATCAACTGAAGGGGTCAGTGGAAAAAGGGGGCCAAGTCCTTTATGGACTTGGCCCCCTTTTTCCACTGATCCCTTCAATTACGGAGCCCTGCTATTGAAGAGTAGGAACTCATACATGTAAATCCAAACAGGGCCTTTCACTAGCAACGACATTCTAATCTACACTCTAATTTTGAAACTGGCTACCCGCAATAAAAAGCCCCCCTTTCAAGATGGTAAAGTCACATTGAAATTTCCAGTACAATTTTACGGCACTTTTCTCTATCTATAAACATGAAAAATTGCAGTTGTAATTGATACGGTAAGACTAAGAACAAAGATCGATATGAGACAAGCCGTGTGATTTTGTACCTAAGAAGATGTGCGATTATTCATGAATTATATTTACAGAAACTGATATTTTCTGTAAATGATATCGAAAATTGACGAAAGTTTCATAGCAAGTTTGCTCTGAACATTTTGTCAACTGTCAACGTATAATATACTAAAATATACTAAATTTGTAAATACAGTGAAATCGCGATGGCTCGAACTGCCACGGGACCGCACATTTTGTTCGAGTGGTCGCATCTTTCGAGCCATCGTATCTTTCGATTTTGTTATATTTGCCGACTACTGTACCCGTCGGATTTAGGAAATAAACAAAGCACAATAGAATGTATCCATGTTTTAGATGATTCTAATATTTATTTGCAGATTAGTTAGCATGCGAAATTAAATAAACTGCATGTATTTACAAAACTGTCTTTATTTCAATTATTATCAAAGTCGAAAAGTAGAAAAGGTCCAGTATTCACTATAAATAGCGGCGCACATAATTAATGCAGCAGGTGGTTGTGACGTCACTCGAAACAGTGGTCTTTTCAATGGGCGTTTTTCGTTTTTCGAATAACACGGGAGTTAAAACTAAAAACGACCAATGACTTATGACAGACTCTATTAAATACTCCGAGTGGACGAAACCGAGAATATTTAATAAATCGCCATAGATTACTCGAAAATGTATTGCAAACAGGTGTAATATTTTGGTAGGTAGAGTATCGTGCTTATAGTATCGTGCGTAAAACAAGCGTAAGTATGATCAGTAACACAAAAATACGATTTAAATAGTAAATTAGAAATTCACTCCAATGTGACTCATTTGGGTTGACACATATTAAATGGTTATTACCAGCAATTATTTAATTAAAATTGAAAATGATCGCCATCAACAACGTTAACGATCAAATTGCACCACTTTAGGCAATTAACTGCACTTGAAAATAAATCACATTTCCCAGACAGGTAGAGCGCGGCTCGGCCTTTGTTCGTAACAAGTCTGACGCGGAGGTGTGAAAATTAGCCAAACACAAACTTCGACATCAATTTCGAGTCATCGTATAGCAAAATAGCGAGAAATGTGTCTTGACAATTGTTTCGAGCAATCGCACTTTTCGAGCCATCGCATTTCGAGCCATCGCATGTAAAATACATTAAACATATAGGGAAAATTATCGGGACCGCGACGCCATTTCGAGCAAGCCCGACATTACGAGCCATCGCATTTCGAGCCATCGCGATTTCACTGTATTTTTCATGAAAATATCACATTTCTTCTTGGGTACAAAATCACAGGGCTCGTCTCATATGGGCATCAGAAAAAAAACAGGGGAAAAAATTATTTATTTTGAAAATGGGGAAAAACATTGGGGGATCGGAAATGGATGTGAATAGCGGCCCCCAAAATGGGAAAAAAGCAACACTGAGTGGTAAAAATCGCCATACCCTGGCCTTGTCGTCGCCCTCCAGTTCGTCCTGCATGTCCTTGATGGTGAGTTCGAGCTTCGCCTTCCGCTTCGTCAGGTCCTGGTTCTCCGACTGCAGCTGCTCCTTCTCGTCGAATACTGTCTGCATACGCGACTTCAACTCCCGGATTTCTTTGTTTATTGACTGGGGGATAGACAAGAGTACCGTAAAAACCCTAAATATTTGCACAGCATGTATTTGGGAAAACACATAAAAATATTTATCACACCAACACAGTGCGTATGTGCCGTGAAACACGGTGCTGTGAAACAATTTTGATATCCTGTCAATACGATCTAATCACCGAGTATGAATATGTGCGGTTGTCATACTAGTCGATTCTCCGATTTTGATGATGCGGCTGGGGTTATCTTTTGCAATTTAAAGCTATTTGTAGGTGTTGACGGGATAAATAGAATATGTAGTAGGTTAGTGCCGTGAATGGGGAAAATATCTGGCGTGGCACAGAAACGGCATGCCAATATTTAGGGTTAGTATGGCAGTACTGTTAATCACAATATCTGTGTATCTAGATACATTTTATTTTGGGAAACCCCTATTTAATAGGGCTTTCCCAAAGCAAATTGTATCCGAAATATTTAGGGTTATTACAATGAATGTGGCTTGACCGGAGAAATGGGGCTTATGGGATTTATGACCAGTAGCCTATTTTACCAACATTGTAAAATATACTTTTCTAGCAAAGTATACTTTGAGGGAGAAATTTTCAATTTTAGGATAAATTTATTAATTTTTATTATACTGAATTTATTACATTAAATTGGCTGTGATAATGTAATATATTCAGTATAATAATTCTGCATACTTTTAATCATCAAATATATGCAGTCGTTAGTTCTATATGAAATAATGCATTTCAGGAAAAATAAATGATTACTCCCTCAAAGTATACTTTGCTAGAAAAGTATACTTTGCAATTTTGATGAAATCGGCTACAGATCCTGATCAAATAGCACGCCTGAAGCCTGATCTATATTGGTCATTAGAAGCATGACAGGTGTTGCATTGATGGAATGGCGAACAATGCAAATCCTGATCAGACTGTGCAGATGCACACGCTGATCTGAATCTACACTGGTGGAATTTCTCCAGGTATGTGTGACTTTAGCTCCCGGATATCTTTGTATGGACTGGGGGATACAGGAAAGTTGGTGTTTCATTGATTGATTGTTTGTTTATTAGTGTTTAACGGCCTATCAACAGCTAAGGTCATGTAAGGACGGGCAAACGGGTTCGATCCCATTTTACCCTGCTGCATTGGGGGGAAAATCACAAAATCAAAACGGAATATTTACATCGAGAACAAATATATTCAGCCCTGAAATTGGAATAACCTGACCTGGTGCCAGGTTCATACCACACCAAGTCACTTGGCCTCTTCCCCTAAAGTAGGATTACGAATATAGTAATACTCACATAAGGGGTATAACCAGATTCAACAGTCACATACAAAATGCCAAAGACGTAAGTGAGGGCCAAACCAGGTCTCCAGTCAGGATTCCGGTAAGGATGAACCCCGATCGTTAAATTACCCATCGCGTGCTCCCACCTACCACCCACTTCACTGATTGAATGGCGAATAGTGCAGATCATGATCATGATCTGGATCTACAATGGTCACAACCACAGTGACAACCACAAATAGAGATTTTCATACAACATCTGCATAAGCGACTTTAATTCCCGGATATCTTTGTTGATTGACTGGGGGATACAGAAAAGTTGGTGTTTCATTGATTGAATGGTGACAGTGCAGATCATGATCAGACTGTGCAGATGCACTAGTCACAACCACAGTGACAACCACAAATAGAGATTTCCATACAACGACTTTAACTCCCGGATATCTTTGTTGATGGACTGCGGAATACAGAAAACAGTTAAGTTGTTATTGAATAATAAAGTACGAGATTAAAGAGATTTTAAATACCGTGACGGGCGTTTCATTGATGCAATGGTGAACAGTTTCTACCCAACAAACTCACAAATATAAATGTCAAACACTGTCAGCATGTGTGACTTAACTCACGGAAATATTTGTGTATTGAATAGCTGATAATAATGAATTCAAATAAAGAAAAGTTAGTGTTTAACCATTTCAGCACCACAGGCCTGTATAGTGGTATTGGTAAAAAGTGCAGATTCAAATGAGCCGGCTCGTGGCGAGCCGTCTCATGAGGATCTGCACTTTTTCATTTGCATATTTTTGAGAACAAAAACACCCCTTTTTCATAAATGGACTAGTCATTTTGTGACGATAGGATTGGTTGCAAAATTAACATATCAAAATCCATTCCAGTTACTTGGGGTTGAAAGGGTTAATCAGGGATTCCGCTGGCGATCGCCACTTTCGCAATTGGCGATAAAAATAAACAATTGGCGATAAAAAATTACAATTTTCCAAAAAAGTGGCGATTTTTTCATTTTCCCCATATGAAACTTCAAATAAATGTTTCAAAATAATAATGATAAATCAGTATAAACACTGATGGAGGATCCCCATCAAAACCTTTCATGCAAATTTCTATGTCATTTGATGTTGACCTTGAGCACATGGGTGGGCTATAGAATGAAAATATGGATGATGACAATTAACCCTTTCAACGACAAGAAACTGGAATGGACTGTGATATGCTAATTTCTGACCAATCCAATTGTTACAAAATGATTTTCAGATTAGTCCATTCGTGAAAAAGAGGTGTTTTTGTTCCAAAAAATATGAAAATTACTTGAAAAACATGCAGATCCTGATGAGACGGCTCGTTACGAGCCGACTCATCAGGATCTGTACTGTTTGCAAACCCTGCTATAGTGGGCTTTCGGGTTCAAAGGGAGAAGTATATGACGTTTCAAGACAATCCGACTTACATACTCAACTCCAGTAACAGATACAGTAAGTAACCAAAAACTTTAATGCAAAATTTGGACAGACGATCAGCATGGTGAGTGATTATATGTACCTCGAATTTATTTTCAGAAATTTTGACGATATGCATGTTTGTTTAAATATTGACTCGGCTGTGTTTCTTGTAGGTTTTCAGAGCATGTACGAAACATACCCTGGGTAAATCACCTTTAAACCCGTTCAACACCACAGACCTGTATAGTGGTATTGGCACAATGTGTAGATCCGGCTCATCAGGATCTGCACATTTTCATATTTTTGAGAACAAAAACACCCCCTTCACTAGTCTGAAAATCATTCTGTGACGATTGGATTGATTGCAAAATTAACATATCAAAATCCCTTCCAGTTACTTAGGGGTTAAAAGACAAAACATCAGGTTGTTTACCTTGACCTTGTCATTGGCCGACTGCTGAGAGTCGCGTAGCTTCTGTGACTGAATCCCGCTGTTGTCCCGCTTATCTTGTAACTGGAATCGGCAATTTATATACATGCGTAATATTGAAACAAAACTTTATATTATTATTAAATTAAAATACAATAATACAGTACTTAGTATGGTCAACCAGTTTTAGTACAGTGCCAGTTTTTTTAGTTGGGTGATAAAAATGATTAAGTGATTGCGAGTTTTACGGTCGTTTAACAGCAAATTGTTCCAGTATTCCCGCGACTTTTCCAAGTTTATACCCTGATAAATTTCACAAAAAGGCAATTCATTCCTATAATGTTAGATACAATATAACAACATGTAGTTAGTAGAGAGCAAGGATAATATAGGAATGAATGGCCTTTTTGTGGAATGTATCGGGGTATAAACTTGGAAAAGGAAGGCCTCGTCCAGTATTCCCGCGACTTTTCCAAGTGTATATCCCCGATAAATTCCACAAAAAAGGCCATTCATTCGTTATAATTCCAGCATTTGAAATAAATTCATCAAGAAAATGTGTTTATTTTGACAGACGGCAGCCATTTGTTTACATTGACAGAACCTGTAGAAAATAGTTCGGCGTGGGAGTTTACTGGGATATAAATTTTGGACAGAGACTTGATACGGGCCAATAAAATGTTTTTGTGCTGGAATTATCAGGCGACAAACCTCAGCCAGTTTCTTCTTGGTGTCACGTAGTTCATGGTCGTGTATTGTGTACTCCAACGACCTGCAAGATAAATATTTACTTAATTGTGTTTAACGGCCTGTCAACAGCTGAGGTCATTTTACGCCAGGTTAACAGGGTCAAATCCCATATTTCATCTGTTGTGATGGGGGGAAATCTCAAAATCGGAACTGAATAGCGACAGAAAAAAAATATATATGGAATTAGAATTAACCTAACCTGGTGTCAGGTCCTCACCATACCAGAGTTTCTTAGCCCCCACTCTCTAATAAAAGTAATAGGATTATTACTAATCTTACTATTTTTATACTGGGTATTACCGGATTCTATTCCCAAGTAACAAGGAAGCCAAACTGTACCGGAGACATCGGGATTCGGTAAGGATGAAACCCATCATTAAATTTATTTGTCGCATGCTCCCAACAAACCACAGAAGATTAATAAAGTGAATACTCAATACACGCTCAAGCAGGATGGCTAGTGTCATTCAGTTTCATTCTAGGTATCAAGTTACCGTAACAGCTGCTTTGGGAAACCCCTATAAAAACAAGGGTTTCCCAAATCAAATTGTATCCAAACTGTAATAGAACCAGTATACAAGCTTTTTTCACAAATTGCAGTTGCACAGATATTTGGAGAATTTGTTTTGGAAAAAATTGCCATATGTGATATGGTGGAAAAACTCTGAACATGCCTATATAATATATTACCTTCGCATTTTATCCCATATTTGGTATTCTTTTAGTTCTTCTTTTTCATTTTCTAGAGTCTGTAACCGCTCCTCGATATATTTTAACAAGTCATTAATTTTCTCACGCTTTCCCTCTGAAAACAAACAAATAGATTGAATTGTTGATTGAATCGTGGTTAACCATCGACCCCTAAGTAATAATTGTTCTATGTTAACCCTTGCTGAGGATACGCCATTATCTTTGCGGAAAATCCTAAATATTTTCTTTCTATGTGCTCAGAAGTATGTGTCGAGACGGTTCAAATGAGTGGTCACAACATATACTTTCGTTGAGAAATTTCATACCCCTAAAGATGTATTCTGAAAGGAATGGGTAAATTCCTAGACTATTAAATTTATTAAAACAAACTCAAATTTCTGTGTCATTTGACCTTGACCTTGAGAACAGAGGCTGCACGAGTGGGATATAGAATGAAAATATGGATGATGACACATAAGTATGTGAAGTTTAAAGCCAATCTGACTTATAGCAAGAGAGATAATAGGTAGCTGAAAATTAACGCAAATCTCTGACAGATGAACAGATGGGCAAGAGGACCACTCTATGTACACCAAAATAAATTTTAGAGTACATAAAAAGGGTAATTTTAATCATATAGTGACGGGACCACAGTTTATTTAAAGTCTCATCCGACAGACCAGTGGGATGGAAATACGATGAAAGTATTTTTGATGCTCTAGGCGAGGTTTGAACCCACAACCTCCGGATTGGAAGTCGGGTGTTCTAACCCCTAGGCCATGACCCATAGACAATGAATAATCAATATGCGCAGAGAGGCTGGCCAGTAACACTGAAGCTGTCAAGCTGGTACAGTGGAACCTCTCTATACTGGACACCAAGACAACACCTGTGATCTTATTGTTGATGAGTTTCTTTGTCATTAATCTCGGGTGATAATGTCTGTTCGTGATCGCATAGCACATAACTATGGCTCTGCTCAGAATGATCAAATGTCTGATTTACAGTGAAACCTCTCTAAGCCGGACACCCTGGGGACTTCCCAGGGTGTCCGGTTTAGAGAGCCTTAACGGTACCTGTTTCTCTGAGAATGACTTTACTCTCCTCCTTCCGCTCGTCGTAGACTTTGGTACCGGCCACCTCCCGCAGTAACTTCAGTCGCTGCGAGTCCGGCGCCGTCGCCATTTGATTGATCTGCCAGCACAAGAGATAGTGCCAGTAATAGTGCAGTAAACAGTTGAAAATCAATTTGTATTCAGTTAAAATAAATGTGTAAAATACGCCAATGTGTGCCTTATCTGGAGCGCCGAGTGCAAGTGAAAGGGCTTAACCCTTTCACCCCTAAATATCAAACATTGGCATTTCCATGCTAATTTTTGGACTATTCTATTAACGAGAAAATGCATTTTTTTGTACTAACAAATGTTGCAGATCCTGATGAGACGGCTCGTTACGAGCCAGCTCATCTGGATCTATAGTATTTGCACATGTTCGAAAATTGTCTTTAATAGGGTTGAAAGGGTTAACATCCCAGCAACAGCTAAGGTCATATCGCGGTGTGACTTCGGTTTTAAGTCTCATCCGAAAAACCAGTGGGATGGAAATACTATGCAAGTATTTGTTCATGCCTATGGCGGGGATTGAAAACGCAACCTTTGTTATTGATCACAAGAGATAATATATGTCATGGTCTGGTTAATTGGTGCCAAGGTCATTATTTACTGCCAACTTGAGTTTCTATAAATAAACAAATAATTGTTACTATTGGGTTATAGTGGATACTTTTCTGCTACTGAAGCTAATTTATTTATTATTTAACGGTGTTTAACGACCTGTCAACAGCTACAGTTATTTTTTACCTGTAGCCGATTTCACCAACATTGCAAAGTATACTTATCTAGCAAAGTATACTTTGAGGAGTAATCATTTATTTTTCCTGAAATGCATTCTTTCATATAAAACTAACGACTGCATATATTTGATGATTAAAAGTATGCAGAATTATTATACTGAATTTATTACATTATCACAGCCAAAATGGCTCTGATAATATATAAATACATTCAGTATAATAAAAATTAATAAATTTATCCTAAATTTTTTAATTTTTCCCTCAAAGTATACTTTGCTAGTATACTTTGTAAAGGTGGTGAAATAGGCTACTGGTTAATGGGTCGAAGTGGGATTGATTCTTGTAAGGATGAAACCCTTCGAATGAGCCCAACCACGATACTGAAACTAAATATTTAGCGTTTCAGTCAGAGTAAATCTTTTATAAATGACATCGAAAGTTGATAACAATTTCAGTGCTCACATGAAATAAAAATTCTGTGTGATTCAGATAATATTTTTATATATACGGGTGACCTCAACAAGACTGTCCAATCAACACTATACTGATCTTATAATTATTCACATATGGGAAAAATAATTTGTAACTAGTATAACTAGCTCTAATACAGAAACATACATGTTGGTTATTTATTTAATGGATTATGGTGGTTGACGGCCTGTCAACAGCTAAGGTTATGCTAGGCTGGGTTAACATGGTCAAATCTGTCTTTCACATGCATGGCAGAGTAGAAACACCGTTTATACACTCACTTTTCCCTGCTTGACAATATAGTACGGGTTACTCCGGGAGAACCCTGCACTTTCTAGAAGGTTCATCACATCTCCCTTCCTGTAAATAGATGGTTTTACACGAGCGATGATTTAATATAAGATTTGTTGAAATCATAAGAAACAAAGCTGTCCTGTCAACTAATGTATTTTCTGTAGCCTGTCCTGTCAACTAATGTATTTTCTGTAGCCTGTCCTGTCAACTAATGTATTTTCTGTAGCCTGTCCTGTCAACTAATGTATTTTCTGTAGCGTAGCCTGTCCTGTCAACTAATGTATTTTCTGTAGCCTGTCCTGTCAACTAATGTATTTTCTGTAGCCTGTCCTGTCAACTAATGTATTTTCTGTAGCCTGTCCTGTCAACTAATGTATTTTCTGTAGCCTGTCCTGTCAACTAATGTATTTTCTGTAGCCTGTCCTGTCAACTAATGTATTTTCTGTAGCCTGTCCTGTCAACTAATGTATTTTCTGTAGCCGTCTCATATTTATTACACTAGTGTAAATATTATTTTTAGTACACTTTGTTATTACACTGTGAACGCCCGTTATATGGGAGAAAACAAGTATCGGACATGACCCAATACTAGATAGGCGTTACCCGCATGCCTTGACCACCGCTCGGTGTTCAGTCACAGGTGAATTGATGGTCTCAGGGTGTATGTAGTCTACACTCATTTACTCAAGTCCAGGAGGCCGTTTCACTTAACTTTGTACGACTAAAATGTTTGTAAGTGCAAATTTAGGATCGTCTAGAAATTTCAATTGATGGATTTACATGTATATGCAGCCTGTGCTCAATAAATGTAAATCCAACAATTGTTTACAAGAAAACATTGTTACTGCGAAATTTACAGGCTATCATAATTTTGGACTTACAAACATTGAACCCGGAGGACTGAGGAAACTACTTTGAGTTAACTAAATTATTATACAGGAAAACGTGCACTTGGGACCAATATTCTGACTTTGAGTTATCAGTAGTTTGACTTAAGACAGCTTGAGGTAACGATAGGAGACCATACGTGACTAGAGCTAGGATATAAGGTACTTAAAAAGATTAAAGCAAATGTAGTAAGAACTGTAAAACCAAGTTCAGAGTAACTTGACCGTAGGTGTGTTGGCTGCATTCCAAACAGACACCCTCACAACACAAAATCACTTGGCCTAATTCACCAACATTGCAAAGTATACTTATCTTCTTAAGTATACTTTGAGGGAGAAATTTTCAATTTAAGGATAAACTTATTCATTTTTATTATACTGAATTTATTACATTATCACAGCCATTTTGGCTGTGATAATGTAATAAATTCAGTATAATAATTCTGCATACCGGTACTTTTAATCATCAAATATATGCAGTCGTTAGTTCTATATGAAATAATGCATTTCGGGAAAAATAAATGATGACTCCCTCAAGTATACTTAGCTAGATAAGTATACTTTGCAACTTTGGTGAAATAGGCTACTGGTGTGAATCCTAGCAAGATTCACCATTAAGATATGAATCCTTAAGGACGCATTCATCATTGTGGCTGTGACTGGAGAAACGTGGCTGATGGCTTTGGCGACCAGTGTAGGTCCAAGTCAGCCTGTGCATCTGTATTAACAGACGATAAAGATGGTATGTATCCCGTCAACACAGTGCGTGTGTGCTGTGAAACACGGTGCCGTGAAACATTTTTGATATCCAGTCAACACTATTTTTGCATTTTACAGCCATGTGTAGGTGTTAACAGGATAAATAGAATAGTAGGTTAGTGCCGTGAATGGGAAAAAATATCTGGCGCGGCACGGAAACGGGATGTGCTCGGCAGAGCCTCGCCCATCCCGTTTCCTGAGCCTTGCCAGATATTTTTTCCCATTCACGGCACTAACCTACTATTCTCTATTTAGGCTACGGGATTGTGCTATTTGATCATGAGCTACACTGGTCACAGCCACGTTAATACTTACAATGCTGAATTAATTTTGTCGTCTGCTGTTTGTTTTCCATTTTCCTCAATAAAAAACATGTTTTGCCAAAACTTTAGAATCATTTTCCATTGCTGTCAAATCATGTTTTTATT
The DNA here is from genome assembly GCA_029237695.1 of Conchocele bisecta. NCBI lineage: Eukaryota > Metazoa > Mollusca > Bivalvia > Lucinida > Thyasiridae > Conchocele > Conchocele bisecta. The sequence continues at coordinate 57,793,888 of CM055272.1, read as the reverse complement.
GATAAAGACAAAATATAATTTAACAGCAGGCGACACTTTTCATTTCCTGCAATATGCAGGGTTAAAATATGCAGATACTCAGAACACTCAAGACAATAACAGCCCACAGAATGAAGTAAGGTAGAAAAATGGCCATATCATACTTACGTGACCATCTTTTTGTCGAGGAAATACTGATCTTTTTTGGAGCCAATAACTCGACGTAGCACCACTTCCTCTTTCTCAATCTGAAATTCAACAGACAGGAGGTAAAGTTACTCAACATCACCAGCGTTAGAATTGGTGGCATTTGTCGGTTTGACATCATATCCATTTTCTCAGCTGGCGCAAGAATTGGAGTTTTGTTTTGGTTATTATTAGAGTCGGTAATTATTAATTGTCATGTTTCCAAACTCTTGGTCATATAAATTGGCTGATTTGTGTGACACAAAATTCCAAAATTCATAATGGCCAAATTGACAAGTCAAGGGCCACAACTCTGCCTTCCCAGGGTAAAAATAAAATTCCCAGTGCACAACTACACTAAAGATTCAAGACATTTGACTTAGGAGTGACTCAAAATTTGAATGCACAGAGGCACAAGGGCAAATTTATATCCCCCCAAAGTGGGGGGTTTAAAAAAAAACACTGTATGAAGCGACTTCCGTATTAAAATATAAACAGAGCGTATACATGTTTGCCCTACAAGCAAGGTGAACATAAGTCCTCAGTGACCTTGACCTGTGGCAGTCGGACGAGGGTCATATGCAAAACCAAGTATTATCAACATCGGTCATGTGGTTCATTAGTTATTGAAAAATGAAAGGTGTTCTTAACGTACGTACGTACGCACATGGACTAACACGATATCCATACACGTTAAAATATAAACAGAAATATTTTGAGACTGATTTCACACATATAGCAATTTTATTGAAAAAACCTATGCCCAAATATGTACCGGAATCCTGTTGTCCATGTTATCGAAGATGACTTCAACAAAGGCGGAGATAACCCTCGGCCCAGTTCCCTCGTGCAGTAACGCCTGCCTCTGCTCAGGTCGCAGGTGACTGAACTCATCGGACAGCACAAACTGGATGGCTGCAATCAAAGGTGAAATCTATAGGATTCGGGGGGCTGGGACTAAATTTGCGGTTGGAGTAGATAGCTTAACCGTTAAAAGGCGGGAACGAAAACTGTCGTCTACTGTTGTTTCATATTTTGTCTTCTTTCTCCATTAAAACATGGTTTGACAGCACTTTAGAATCATTTCCATTGGAAATGATTCTAAAGTGCTGTCAAACCATGTGTTTGTTTGAGAAATATGGAAACTATAAAATAATCAGCAGACGACAAAATTTAATTCAGCATTGTAAGAGTTAATATATAGAGGTTCTGCAATCAAAATGGTGGAATAGGATTCAAGGGATTGGCAAGGACTTTTGAAGGTGGTGTAATATGTGGCTGTGACTGGAGAAATATGGTGTAGATACAGATCAGCCTGTGCATGGCTGCAGTCAGTAGAATTCAGGGGGTCACCCCTGTGGCGCTGACTTTTGGAGCAGGTGTTGTAATTTATAGAGGAACAGGAGCACCCAAATAACTAGAAAATGTGGTCTGTCAACGCACTTAGGGCCGGCCCCTAAAGGTGATTTGAGAAACTTACAAAAACGTCCAAAAATTAACAGACGGACAGACATATGGAGACGGGGCGAAACCTAGCAATACCACAATAACCGTAAATAATAAGACACAAGGGGCCCGTTTCACTAAACTTTGTATGACTAAAATGTTCGCAAGTGCAAATTTAGGATCGTCTGAAAATTTCAATTGATGGATTTCCATTTATTGAGCATAGGCTGCATATGCAGCCTATGCTCAATAAATGTAAATCCAATAATTGTTTACAAGAAAACATTGTTAATGTGAAATTTGTAGAGTATCATAATTTTGCACTTACGAACATTTAGTCGAACGAAGTTTAGTGAAACGGGCCCCAGTTGTATTGGGAAACCCATATACAAATATATTGTTATTGCGATAAACCAGTACGACAATAGTAACACTAAATCTGATTTGTTGTGGGAAATCACACAAATATAGGTAATTTCTGGAATAAATTATGTCCACATATTTAGGGTTATTACGGTATTTCAGGAACACGTACAATGTACTCACCATAGAAGAAGTTACTTTTCCCGGAGCCATTTCTACCCACTGAAAAACATGAAGCAAATATACTATTCAATATTAAAGTAATCCTTAGAGGCATATAGAAGTACTGACGGAAATTGAAAATTTTGATAAACTCCGCAATCAAAACTTCAAAGTATTTAAGCAAGTTGTGAAGGTCAAGGTCATATTAAGAGCAGCATGGATGTGCGGCATTTGTGCACAAGTATGACGTATTGTATTATTAACCCTTTCAACACTTACAGACCTGCATAGTGGTATTGGCAAACAGTGTAGATCCAGATGAGCCGGCTGGCTCCTCAGAAGTCATTTTCATAGTTTTGACAGCAAAAATACCCCCTTTTCATAAATGGACTAGTCTGGAAATCATTTTGTGACGATTGATTGGCTGCAAAATTAACATATCAAAATCCATTCCAACTACTTAAAGGGTTAAAGAGGAGTAAAATAGGAAGATTAAACTTTAACATATATTTGGTAAACTGATACAGAGCTCCAGTTTAGGTGCATAATTTGGAGGTAAATTTCTTATTTCTCCATCAAAAATGGCAAGTTGGGAGTGCTTTAGAATCGTCTCAATGAGACGATTCTAAAGCACTACCAACTTGCCATTTTTGATGAAGAAATAAAACAAATTCACCCCAAGTTTGTCAAATTACGCACCTTAACTGGAGCTCTGTGATAGACAATACAAACCATACGCACCCATCCAACAATTATAACCCAGTCAAAAGTTTTTCTAGTTTTCATAACTGTACACTTTATGCAAGTTATTTCCAACACAATAATAAAAAAGTTTGAATTAACGTTTTTACATTTTTCCTTTTATTCCATCATAAATTGTCAAATTCATGTAATAAAACAATGAGGAGAAAAAAATTAGACTTAATCTAAATACATGTATTAAAGTTATAAATAGTAATTGTTATTAACATGGTTGATGATATCAAAGTGGAACGCGTATATTTCAGCTAAATATAAATTTCAAACCATTGTAACTTTTTTAATATTCGTTATTTTTGCATGCGATTTTCAGCAATCTTTCATATTATCAGACTTTTTGCTTCATTTACAAAAATAAAAACCATTAGTTTTATTCCTCTTTAACTCTTTGCATGCTGGGAAATTTGTAGGCTATAAATAGTTCAAAAATAGAAGATGACAATTCATTATATTTGCTTTTATTTCTCCTTATAAATGTCATGAATATGTCTTGGAATTTCATTAGAATTGTGTCCGGAGAGGGACACAATTCTAATGAAATTTCAAGACATATTGACAGAGAGAAATAAAATATATACTCCTAATTCGTTTGGCAGATATTTTCGCCGCTAGCATGCAAAGAGTTAAAGTAATCCTTTAAGGGGTACAGAAGTTTTGACAGAATTGAGAACTCTCTTAATCTGCCGTACGGACATGCAGTCCAAACACCATATGCCTCCAGCGCTACCAAAACTACTATTTAAATACATATATAAATATTCCACAAGGTATTCTGTTTAAAAAAGAGCAAATTTGATACTTCATCACTTTTAAAAAGAAAATCCACGGACAAATGCCACATATTACTTTGAGTATGCCATCATGACGCAGACTGTTTATAGAGAATATCATGTATTAACCCTTACTACGCTGAATTAAATTTGTTGTCTGCTGCAAATGTTTTATTTTCAATACTTCTCGATGAAAATCTGTTTTGACAGCGCATGAGAATTGTCTCCACTGGAGACGATTCTCATGTGCTGTCAAAACAGGTTTTTTTTATAAGAATTAACGCAAAAATGAAAAACAGCAGACGATAATTTTCATGTCCCGCGTAGTGAGGGTTAAGGACTACAGCACTATTACATAATACAATGACCATTACCTATGACATTATGTTTTGGACTGAACGGCTCAACAACTGTCTGGTCCCGGTAGCTCCGGAAGCCCTGAATAATAACCTGAAAGAAAAGGAGAAATATGATCATGTGACAAGCTTTGTATTGGCTTGATACACAATCACTTCACAAACAAATTGTGATACCCCCGACTAATATTACGCACGTCCAGATTACAATAGATTAAAATTTACTTTTGTTTATGTTTCATTGATCAAACAACATCACATGCACATGAATACATATGTACCGTAAATATTCTAATAGACGCCCATGCTCTAATAGACGCCCACCCCCCACTTTTTAAGCTGAAAATGACCTGTTTTTGGCTGATTTTAACGAAATAAACGCACAGTACTAACTTGAAACAAAATCGGAGCCAATTGTCCAACTACATTTCTTTTCTTTCCAGTATTTCCTTGAAAATTGGGGAAAAAAAACAACATAATTTCTACTTTCACTTTCAAAAGCGGAAGCGAAATTCAACTTTTTCCGGTGTCACAGTAACTTCCTCATCGGCAGTAGCTATTTGCACGTACACAGGGCGATCAGAATTTACACGGTTATGGAGACGCCATTTTCAAAGCATCTCAAACCCATCTCATATAATATGGGTGAAATTGACATCATATTGGATTGTTGGCAGATATTTCCTAGGAGATGAGCACAAATAAATATGTCTTGTTCTGGACATGGCCGTGGGCCGAAATTAATCACACCGATACGGACCGAAACGTACATGGTCCGAAACGGCTGTACAAAACGTCCATATGCGTAAATCTGATCAGCATTAATGATTGACGCTGTATGGATATATACATTACAAGTATTTAAACATTAAACAAGTGGGCCGTAACGTCTTGGTCCAAAATGTCCATTGACACTACAATCAAGTCGGGTCAGACGTTTGCCAATACCGTCCCTTCGTTATGTTTACCTTAGAAAATCGTATATTTTTAGCATTTTCCCTTCGCTGAATAATACTTGCCTCTATTAAACGCCCACCCAGGACTTTGGAGCCAGTGGTGATTCTAATAGACGCACGGGCGTCTATTAGCATATTTACAGTATATATATATATGCGAATGCCACAATAACTGGTGTAAAAAACCCATAAATTCAATTGCAAGGTGAACAACTTTCAGGCTTAATACAAAATCTGAAAAGGTCCGTCAAACGATGCTAATGTCATTTAGGCCAGTTTTTTTTTTATTAGTTGGTTTACAGATCCGCCGACCCGATTTTTTGACAATGTGGAAAAAAATAAAAAATTTAATTTCCGATTTTTTTATAGATTTTTTTACCTCCGATCCAAAAAAAAATAATAAAAAATAAATAAATAAATAAATTTTTGCTGTGCCAAGAAAAGTAAGTGGCGGAAACCGGATCTTAGCAGCAGCGACAACAACAACAACCTGCGAATGGATGATTCCATATGATTTGATATATCTCCAATATGATTTGATATATCTCCACATTTCAGATTGAATGCAAAAATTCAAAACCTTAACGCTCGGGTAAATGGCCTATATTTTCTGTTTTCTTGCTCCGATGTGCTTCATATTTCATGTATGTGTTCTTCCTAGGGTCCTCTACCGCCCTGCCACAAATCCACACTCGTGCCACCCCCACTGATGTGCCACCCCCACTGATATTCGTTTCAACTATATCGCCGCTTCGTTGTCTTGTATTTAAAATTATACCAGATATCCGATTTTTTTATAGATTTTTTTACCTCCGATCCAAAAAAAAATAATAATAAATAAATAAATAAATGCTGTGCCAAGAAAAGTAAGTGGCGGAAACCGGATCTTAGCAGCAGCGACAACAACAACAACCTGCGAATGGACGATTCCATATGATTTGATATATCTCCAATATGATTTGATATATCTCCACATTTCAGATTGAATGCAAAAATTCAAAACCTTAACGCTCGGGTAAATGGCCTATATTTTCTGTTTTCTTGCTCCGATGTGCTTCATATTTCATGTATGCGTTCTTCCTAGGGTCCTCTACCGCCCTGCCACAAATCCACACTCGTGCCACCCCCACTGATGTGCCACCCCCACTGATATTCGTTTCAACTATATCGCCGCTTCGTTGTCTTGTATTTAAAATTATACCAGATACGGTATTAATATGTACGCATTACGCAACCCATTCACAGTGATCAACATTCAACAGTATGTGAATATGAAACTGAGTTGCTATGTAGAATATAAAGAAACTTGCTGAACCGACTCCCTACGTTAACCGACAAACTCTTGGTCCGAGACGATGCCGGTTAACACAAGTTTCACTCTATCACAATCACTGGCCTTTTTGTTTTTTACCGACCACAAACCGACCCAACCATGAGCCTTAAAAAGGTGAACCGACCCAACCATGTGCCTTAAAAAGGTGATTTTTATGGTGTTCGGACCGTCCGTCTGTCCGTCACACGTTCGGTTAACCACTTCGTAACAGTTTCTCAAACCGGCCATATCTTCTACATAAGTTGCTCAAGTTCTTCAATATTTCAACACATCATTCATTGGTATGTGTGCTATACAGTGCAGTCTCCATTTTTGTTCCACCGTAGACAACACTTGCAAACTCAACGCGAACGCAACGCGAACGCAACGCGAACGCAACGCGAACGCAACGGTTTGCTGTAGCGCTGTATACGTTGTTTAAACGTATAATACGGTTCGTACACGTGTAATAAACATTCTCAAACCGTTTAGTTTAAAAGCGTTGTATACGTTGTTTAAACGTATAATACGGTTCGTACACGTGTAATACACATTGTCAAACCGTTTAGTTTTAAAGCGTGTAATACGTTTAGCTTCAAGGCGTATAACACGCTTTGGCGTATACATATGTAGCGAGGTGAAAGAGTTGAAACGTGTACAACGCTTTACCTGGAAGCGTGTAGCTATATGAAAGCGTTGAAACGTGTACAACGGTTACACGTTTTAACACAAATACCTGTTCGGCCCCGATCGCTTCGAGGCGTTCTTGTTTCGTCCCTTTTAAAATATCGCGAATACATACCCTCAGATCGAGTTCAAAGTACATCGGCGGTGTGATTTAGCACTTCAATTGATCCCTAATCCCTGATGACTAATGAGTCACGCTTTTAACACGACAGATGTACCTTGTCGTTTATCAAAATGTTTGAGAATTGTAGATCACGTGAGCCGGCTCATCAGGATCTGCGGCATTCCTATGTACATTTTATATACACAACAATAACCCCTAATACAGCGTAATGTAACAGTTCCTACCTTAATATGGAATAGCCCGGGCCGATAGTCCATGTCAGTTAATTGGGGTTAAATATTACGAACACAGATAAACACAGTGCATGGTTTCTTTATTTTATTTTAACATCATCAGAAATGGCGAGTCTAGGAACTCTCGTATTATCTTTACGCTGAAGCCAGTCTATTTCAGTCACTAATCCGCTATACAACTGTCCCACGCGTGTGTTAAGATTAATCGATATTTGGAGAAACTGAATACACAGCGAGCTGCACACTGGTTTAACACGGATATGGCCCGCGGATATGTGTCATAAATTATTTGGTGGTCAAAACCGGTAAATTTACAAGGTTTATAGCGAAATAGCAGGCGACTGGCAATTTTTCTCGGACCGATTTTTAAGACTAGTTTTCAAATCTCAATCGGTCTGAGAGTTCAAAAATCGGTCCAGAACCGGAAAACTGAAAATGTTAGAAGCCCTGCAGTGAGTCTAGAAGTATATATACACACACGAAGAACGATCAGAGCATGCGCATTCTACGCGATACAAGGTTGGCATACCAAAACGTGTAATGCGTTAAAACCCGTAAACGTGTTATACGTATAACACGGTTTCATCTGTACGGTGCTGTGTACATGTAGATGCGTGTAACCGTTCGTCAAAGAAAGCGTTAAATCGTTTAAACGGTTTACCTTAGCGTTGTATACGTTTACAACCGTTGTATACGTTTACAACCGTTGTACACGGATTACACGCTTTTGAAACTCTATACGTTGTTTACAACCGTTGTATACGTTTACAACCGTTGTACACGGATTACACGCTTTTGAAACTCAATGCGTTGAACACGGTTTGTTCGACTTTCGCGCATGCGCAATAGTGGGGAAACGCAACGCATGGCCGAAAACGTATTACACGTAGACGACACACGGTTTGAAACGCAACTAACGGAAACTCCACGGATACGCAACGCACAACACTTTGTACACGTATAAACCCGGAACATTTTGACAGAAACAACTGTACCTGCCTTGTCATACTTTATATTACCTTGACCTTTTGACCTTCACATGGCTGCTGAAAGGACTTAGCAATTTCTCAAACTGGCCATAGCATCTACATAAGTTGCTTAACTGCTTCAATATTTCCATACTTCATTCATTTGCCTAGCCATACTACATATGACCTTAACCCTTTGACTTAACACTTTTGGTTCACCCGTTTGTCAGTTTCTTCAATATGCCGCCGGTGGCATCCACGTTCGACAGACTTTTTCTTTTTTTTTTTTATTTCCCCGACCGACCCAACCCTGTGCCAAAAAGAATAAAAAAATTGAAAAAAAAAAAATTATTTTTATTTTTTTCCGACCGACCGACCCGATCTAACGGAAAAAAAATCCGTAAACCAACAAATAAAAAAAAAATGGCCTTAAGAGACCATTAGCATTTCCTTCTAGAAATTAGCGATAATTCACTAGAAATCCTGGGGGCCGTTTCACTAAACTTCTTACGACTAAAATGTTCGTAAGTGCAAAATTAGGATCGTCTGGAAATTCCAACTGATGGATTTACATTTATTGAGCATAGGCTGCATATGCAGCCTATGCTCAATAAATATAAATCCAATAATTATTTACAAGAAAACATTGTTAATGTGCAATTTACAGACTATCATAATTTTGCACTTACGAACATTTTAGTCGTACGAAGTTTAGTGAAACGGCCCCCAGTTCCTCGTATTTCTGTGCACTTAAGGTACATGCCCACTTAGCAGGCATAAAATTGTCTTTATATAATTTAAATAAGTGTATAATTGTGTCACTATTCCACCAGTTCTAAAACTTACGAGTGCCCGCTATACAGATATAATCCTTTAGTAATATTGATTTAATGATAGTGACGCGTGGTGGTATCAGGCTATTTTCATATGCAAATGAGGCATGACATTTTTTAATTATTTATACTAATTAAATGTGTGACCTGAAAAAATAATATTTACGACAGATTATAAAGTACGATCATTGCATATCGAAAAATAAATACAGAGAATAAATAGTAATGTCCGTTAACATTTTAAGGAAACACGGTTATCGCCCCTGAAATCAGTGTGGAAAATTACTTCTGATATAAAATGTATAATAGTGCCAATCAGGTGAATGAATGTTTATTTTGCCAGAAAATGTCTCAGATGATGTCACTGATATAAAGAACATTTTGTGCCTACTGCGTGAGCGTGTACCTTTAAGCAACAAAAACTACATTTGCACATAAATGGACAGCGATAAATACATAGTTATATCAACATTATATACATGTATTCTAAGAATAGTGTTAATTGAACATTATTTTAAAAAGGTATTTTAAGTTGTTTGTTTCCCACGGTTTTCCAAGTTACAGACAATTGTGATTTACCACCTATTTTGTGATTTTTCTACATACTTCTTTAATCTGAAGAGGGTCTGTTCGCAAATTATGCATAAAATGTGATATATGTTGATTTCTAGGTGAATCAGTAGCCTATTTCATCAACATTGCAAAGTATACTTTACTAGCAAAGTATACTTTGAGGGAGTAATCATTTATTTTTCCTGAAATGCATTATTTCATATAGAACTAACAAATGCATATATTTCATGATTAAAAGTATGCAGAATTATTATACTGAATTTATTACATTATCACAGCCATTAAATGGCTGTGATAATGTAATAAATTCAGTATAATAAAAATTAATAAATTTATCATAAAATTGAAAATTTCTCCCTCAAAGTATACTTTGCTACTGAAGTATACTTTGCAATGTTGATGAAATAGGCTACTGGACATCATCATATTTAAATTTGATGCATCTAGGCAGCAGCACTTATTTATTGTACGAGTGATCAAGGAATGTCACTCAAATGTGCAAAATGTTGTAGGGCACGAACCTGATATGAAGTTTCAAGATCAATTAGGTGAATCAACTTTGGCGAATTCCTTATTTGCACTCATAGTCAAGTGTTTGAACTTTATGTTGATGTATATGGTCGTGACTCCAGTTTTTGGGGTAGTCGGAGTTTTCGGGGTATTCGCATATTTTGTAATGTATAGACATGTGTGCAGCTGCGATGTCCTTTACGCCAGGTGATTAAAGTAAGCATGACTTGACCTACATTAAGTCCTTAAAACGCCATCAAATCCAGTGTTTGGACTAAATACTGGTAAAGTTTGCCATTTAGGTCATTTTGTTCACGAACCTACCGTGATTTTCTGCGTCTGCCATTACTCTGCTCTTTAATATTGTTAAAATCATAAACAATAGAAACGTTTCAAGTTTTACTTCACCGTGTCTCATTCATCTGCAAGATGATCAACAGCCAATGAAAACTCGGGACGAATTAGCAAATTTATTCACACTTTCGGAACATACCCCGAAAACTCCAACCATAAGTCAAGATTCAAGATGGCTGACTCCTGTGTTGCAAAACGCGCTAACACAAATTTTAATCTAACAACAATCTTATTTTGAAGGCAAGGATCACTAAAGAAATGTTTATCATTGAATTGAACCGACACTTTAGCTCATATGTTATTTTTTATAAAAACCGCTTGTTGATGAACGTGTTAAAGGTACATGCCCACGCAGTAGGCACAAAATGTTCTTTATAGGAATTAAATAAGTGTATAATTATGTCACTATTCAACCAGCTCTAAAAATTACGAGTGCCCGCTATACAAATATAATCATTAATTAATTATCAATTTACTGTCAGCGACGCGCGGCGGTAACAGTCTATTTTGATAATGTGCGGGGACGACGACTTTCATATCACGGCTTGCGGTGCGCAGTATGCTACGCGCGCCAGTAGGCTTCCCAATATGTAAACAAGAATATCAACATGTCGAAACGTCCAGGACGGAAATTGTATGAAAAGGCGTCGGCCAAAAAAAGGCGAAATGTCTGAGGGGCAGGCAGTACAGAGAGAGAGTGGTTAATATTGGCGACCAGATCACCAAAATGGAAAGAGTTACGTGGAGATTTAGATTTGGACTCGAACAGAGATTTTTCTTCTCAACTTCCGATATTTCACTGCGCATGTCAAATATGTGATATGATTGTGACCGTGTCACGTGACGCGTGTTGGTAAAAATAGCAGGAGGTCGGAAAATACCCTTTCTGGTCGCGGCATATAAAATGCGATTTAACACCAATTAACACGCGCCGTAATTAAAAATAACTCGTTAGTGGGTAGACAAATGGCTCATATAAGGCATGACAGAAAATTAAAAATAGTAGTACAGTGTAACCTGCTGCGTGGGCATGTACCTTTAATGCCCCGAAAACTAGACCCACCAACATACATTTTCAGGAATTAATCAGAATATAACAATATGAATTTATGTGTGTGACAAAAATGCCGGTTTTGCACGACAACGCAATGTCGTCTGGCCGTAATTATCTCCCTTCCTGCAACGTTGAAAAACGTATGCCGGTGTCGTATTATTGAGGTTTTTGTAATATTCGTCCGAAACGGCTGAGTAAATCAATGTTTTCTATAAATTCCTTAATTGGCTTTTAGTATTGCAGAACAGAATATCACTGTAAAACCGTGTACTCGACGGTATTATAGTTTAATACAAATAAACGTCCGGCTGCGGGTTAAGAAACCCCATAAGGCAAATATGTTTCTCAGCTTCTTTAGCTGAATTTCGATCAGCGCTCGACGGTCTGGTATTTTTTCTTTTGTATTTTATTGAAACACTTCACTGAGGCGTACGCCAAATACGCCCGGCTATACAGCCGAACACTCTCCATTTGGGCTGAGCAAGTATTCAAACTTGAAGCTCAGCCCAGCTGCTGGTAGGCATATCGGCGTCGTTTAGACGAGCATTGCGTTTGTCAAACGTCGCTGAATGTGGAGACCAGGAGCTGAGCTGATCACTGTACAAGACATATTTCCAGACCCATGGAACAAGCCCCATGCTCGGCTATTGCTCGCGGATAGCCCAGCATGATCCACCCAGACTCATCGCCCAGCTACAGCCCGAGATGCCGGCACATGGGGATAGCGTTCATGTAGACAGCTCAGAACATCGATGCGCTGAGGACGTAGCTCAGCTCGAATAGTCGCTCAGCTAAGCAGTTCATGACATTGCTGAGCTAGTAGCTCAGCTTGTTGCTGAGTAGTGTTTACCGGACACATATTCCAGCAATAATATAATAGGTTCAGCTTCAATTAGGATATACTATGCTGATCGACAGGACTGTCATCAGATAGTTATTCCAGAGTAGGGTACGGGCATGTTAGCTCAGAGTTGAGACGAGCTACACTCCCGGCAACACATATACGTTCATGATAGGACGCTCAGCTAGTGGTATCGCTCATACCACGAGATGATCGCTGTATGGAATTATTACACAGCTACAGTGGCATAGCCCATGCCAGAGATGGGAATCACATTAGTTGTGTTTCACCACTGTAGCCGAGACACTCCGCCCATAATATTGCTCGTAATTGATTATTGTTAAATTTAATGTCTTGATTATTTGTGCTCATCCAATCATTGTAACGAACATTGTCCATAATCATTGGTAACCAATCATTGGCGAGGTACGCCCGACGAAAATCTATATCTGTATATATATTATAAATAGTGCCCAGATATGTAGTCTCAGCATCGTCGCACGAGACGGGCTGAGAACCAGTTATACCGGCCCAGCTTGATACCAGGAATGGTAGAATTCTATTATTCGGTTGTCAGGCTGGACCCGACTTATGAGAATAGTAGTTCGGCTGCTGAGTGCCAGAACGTGATATAACTTGGTGCTCAGCACATTGATAAGTTCATAGCATGGCTGCTCAGCTGGCGACAGCTGATGCCAGCCATGAACGCTGGTCTCGTGCTTGAGCTAGACGGACCAGATGAAGGGAAAATACGTTACAGGTGCTTAGGGCCATGGATCCATGAGAACAGGGACTCTAGCGAAGTATAAATGCTATTACGCACATTTTTACTGTGTAGCGATATAGTGCAACCAATTGCCTATAAAGCATAAAACGTGCAGCTACCTTTAATGCAGTTAAGTTCTTTGTTAAAAATATAAACATTTTAACAAGTGGGTGGGGAGTGATGAGGTTTTGCAGGCTACTACAGGAGATCGCGGGCTAAGATCAACATCAAACATGCTTTTCCTGGTGCATACCTGTTTTATGTACATGACTGGTCAATTATTTAAATCGTTTCTAAATGCAATGTCTTCTTTTTCCGTGCAAACTTTGACATAATTATTTTCATTTGCTAAATAATTTTGCAAATGGCGGTAAAATGTTCCAGGGCCGCTCAAGATATTATAGAAAAATAAATAAACTAAATAACATGTTTGTCTATTTTGAGGCATTGACAACTACAAACATGTAAAATAATTTGCTTCATGTATAAATATTAATATAAACATATAATGCGCACAATGTGCTGCAAAGCGCATACACTTGCTTTATTGTTCATGTATTAAGCGGGCTATAACGGGTATGACTAAATAGCGCAATGACACGATTTCGGCGCAAGTGAAATTAAAAAATGTTATATTTACTTTACTTTGAGTGCTATGCAATAAAACAGCATTGTTTTATGTATATTCCTTTTAATAAATCATATACAAACGCTTAAGAAGAAAAAATATTATTCCAAAACAGTATTTACATACAAAGTAGTTTTGAAACTTCGCCATCGCAAGTGGCATTTTATTATCATGTTTTATTATTTGTTAAGACAGACGGACAATTGACCGGACGCCTACGACTTTTAAGAGGTTTTCATCATTTATTTATTGCCATTATGGCGCAACTAGCGCTAGTTAGATGTATTGGGTATATTTCATCTGCAAGATGATCAACATTAGGTGAGGGCTGTAACTAATGTTGAGAGAACTTGTAGCCCGAGCCTATTGTATTTATATGCAATAAACTATGTTTAAACTAAACTAAACTAAAACTGCAAAATGGTCGGCGCAAGTGACGTTCGCCAGCGCAAGTGACATTTTATTATCATGTTGTATTATTTGTTAAGACGAACGGACAATTGAACGGACGCCTACGACTTCTGGGGGATTGTCATCATTTATTTCTGGCCAAATGCTGGTGAGTGAGATTAAAGTGAGATTAAACAAATATTGTATTTACTTTATTTCTGGCGAAATAGTCGTAGCGGCGCAAGTGACATTTTATTTAGCAGTTGATACTTTTAGATGGACGGACTAAGAAACGGGTGCCTACGACACGATGCATATGGCCTAAGCACTCATTCATTTCTCGCCAAATTCAGTGTTATTCAATAACCTAAACATGATTTTAGGTATTTGCCCATTAAAACTCATAACCAAACATTAAGGATGAAAATTAATTATTCAAAAAAGTATTTATAAAGATACAAAATAATGTTGCAATTGTGACACAAAGGCGAAATGATCGTCTGAAGTGACATTCGCCAGCGCATGCAACATTGTGTTATCATGTTTTTTATTATTATTTTTAAAGCAGACGGACAAAGGAACGGACCTGCACCAGAATTTGTCTGGATATAAATGACAGTCATTCGCCAAATTCTGGCGCAAGGGATATTGAAAAACAAATTGCATTGACTTTATTTCTGGCGAAATGGTCGTAGCTATTTTGAACAACAGCGCAAGTAAATGTTTAAAGTAAATGGCGATGAAACACTTGAGTTATCCATATTTACTTAATTTCCCGTATGTTTCAATAAATGCGAACATTGAGGTTAGAGAATACCAAATGGCGCGAAATCGCACAGGGGTTCAGCAAAAGTAGTCCGGTATAAAAGAAAATGGTGCGGGCGTTTCGAGATCACAGACCTAGTTTGCTAGCAAATCTTGATCTCTTACTACCCAATTTCACTTGAGGAACATTTTGGGGTGCTTTTAGCACCAGTTTTCAGCATATGTATATATAGCATTTAAAAGAAAACACTGAACCTGTTGCTCACGTGATGTAAACATAGTTTACGTGGCCAAAACATGTAAACAATATTGGTGGATATGACGAGGTTTCATTTGTATATGTAATATCCCTTGAGATAGCATATTTTGTCACGCAAATATCTGTGGGGGCAGCCATTGCTCGTGCTACGTGCCAACATATCCTATGGCGTTTTGGTGTGTCTTGTTTTGTATCTAAAACTCTACATACACTATTCTATCTATAGTTTTCACAGTTTTGTGCTCAGTTTATCAGTTAAATTATTGAAGATACTAATCAATATATTTCGTGCGTATGAATAGGCTACAGCAGCTATTATCGTTAGGTCTCACGGGACTGTACGTACGGAGCTATAGCTACACTAATTCGCCTCCGATATGTTATCTACGGCTACAATTGGACCCATTCAAAAAATGTGAGCAACCGAAGTCCATAGTCAAACCTGTTCATGTTATGCCAACATTTAGTAAACTGTATATTTTATACATTTAAACACATATCTTTTGATGTAGAACTAGTAAACAGGGAAATCGTTTTCCCATGGAAATTATATTTTCTCTAGTTGTTGTCCAACATTAAACATAACGAAATGAAGCTTTCAAATGTACAAAATATACATGTAAATGTCAGATAAACACATTGACACGGTAAAACAACCACTTTCTGCATGTGTATCTTCTTTATTAATAATTTATTGAGACAGCTTTGACAGTTTTATATCGCTAACATATTAAACACGCCGGATAACCAATTGCAAAACCCGCTCTTCCATACGTTACATTAAAGAGATGGCTCTAAATTCAAGGTGTATTCTCACATGGTTACAACAACAATAACAAGTACTGAAAATTCCAGAAGCCCTCCGGTTCAAAGTATGTATTCTTTTATTTTGTTCTTATTATGTAACATATATTTTGATGAAGTATGGCGCATCAAACGCGTCTTGTTAAGCTACATTTGGTGGTCTCGGTACTTTGGCCTAAACTTCTGTCGTTTTTGCGAAGAATCGACATAAGTATGTGCCGAACTCCCGGGGCCACCAAATGCAGCTCATAAAGACGCGTTTGCTGCGCCATATTTCATCAAAATCCGTATTAAGGAAAATATCAAATAATACTTACTTTGGAGTGGGCGCGCTTTCAACACTTTCATCCATTGTTGTTGTTGTTGTAACCACATGATCATGCACCTTGTAAATTGCTACCCTCGCGCAAGGTATGGAGCGGGGTAGCAATTTTGTTTCTAGTATGGAGCTAGCAGTAAAAGGGGGTGGACGATTTTCTATATATTTCAGTACTGACCCTGCAAGTTACACCAGTGTGTTTTAAGTTAACTTACCCCACACACCATCAGTTTTTGTGGAGATAACATATTTCAGTACTTTCAGTACTTTGATTCTTTCTTAGGCGCAAGTGAACATATTATTTAATTCATGCAGAACCAGTACAGACTGGCTGCAGGTCATGTACAAGTATGTCCCACAGCATTCATACGAATAGTGAAATTAGGAGAGACTGGCCTTATTGGATGGAATTCGGTTAAATTATATAGTAAAACTATTTGATGTATTCTACTAAGCTTGAGCCATTTCCAATTAGGCCGACCAATAAAGGTAGCAGTGACCAGTTAGACGCCATATTCGTATAATAGTAGGGGGGCAAGTACCCATGAAAATCAATTCTGTTCAACCCGAGAGAGCAAAAGCAACGACTACTTTAAATAAATGCATTATATCATCCTGAACACGAATCCGGTGTCGGTCAATTAAATCAGGTGGGACAATGTCATTATTCGGGTCATTAAGTGCAAATGGGTCAAATGAGTGCAAAACTCACTCTATTTTGATAATACAATATGTACTTGCATAACATTACAGAACAATCCGATAACATATGCTTTATTTGTGATTATTGCTTTATGGGGCATATACAAAGCGATTCGGTTTGCTGGGACGTCTCTATCGTTGAGAGTATAAACATATTCAAGATGGCCGCCAAGCATCAATATTTAGCCTGAAATGTGTACATATTTGATGAATGAAAACAAATAGGCATTTGATATAGATCGGACGGACGCAGAAACCCCTTTGGATACCATGTATCAATTTTAAACATAGATGGAGGCTATCAAATCCATATTACTCCAATATGGACGCCAATATTCATTAATATCAGGCAGCATTATCTACACTGTGGTGGACCATATCTTGGAACTAAGCTGGATATGAACATATTGGTTTGATTTTCATCCGAGATATGATATTAAAAATATAGATCAATATTTACGCACTTTTTAAAGTCCGTGTTTAATTCAAGATGGGCCGCCATATTTATTCAAAAACTCGAAAGTTATTGGATATAATGTTTAATTTAGATTTACTTAGTTATACTCTTCATTATGTTAGGCGGTTTAATCGGTAAGTTGGACACACTTGATTTTGAAGTTATTTGTAGTTTTGTTTATTCAAAATGGTCGCCTCATTTAGGCTATTTTAATATATTGTGGTACTGGTAATTGTGCGTGTCTTTTCATTTACTTTTACATTTCTTTATAGGTCACATTTACATGTGTTTAGATTAGTAGTTCGCTGATAATACACGTGGTGATGATCGAATTAGGTTACACTCGTTGTAAAGTCAGAATTTTAAAATATATGTACTATTTGTTTTAAATATACATGCATTGTATTTCATTGAGTCTTACGTTATCATATACGTTGTAAATTGCACTATAATGCCATATATGAATACACTATGTATTGCGATTGGTACATTATGCTATCTTTCAGCCTTGTGAGCATTACAGGCAGATATTGAACTGTTATATGCTGGTGTGGGGGTAAGTACCGTGCCATTTCAATCACTTTATACTTAATTATACCAAGATAGAACATGCAATTAAACAATTAATGTAAAATACAACAATTATTAAATAATATTTATTACAGTTTCTGTTTCTACGAGTGGATATACGCATATACATACCTTTAAATTACACTGAAATATTTAATAATTGTCCCATATAACCATAAGTCTGTATAAGGCAGATCAGCAGTTTTATATATTTCAGCAAAACTTTCCGCATGACTGCATGTTTAATCATCGCTGATAAATGGAAATACATTCTCAATTAACATATATTCTCATCGACAAAAGTCCCGTCCCCTGAACTGCATTGAAATCAATTGACAGCGTCTATGCGTGCCACATATATAAAACATATGTTGTAACGAATGCTCATGATTTAGAGGCCTGACATCAGGTATATGTCAATGTTTAGCTTTACACGTTTCGCTTCCAGGTTAGCTCAAACCAGGTTAGTTGAAAATCCAGTCACGGGAATTGCGGTTTTGCACATAAAAATGGTTGTTTTGTTGATTCGTGTATTTTAGTTATCCATTAATCGCAATTTCGTCATATAAAACATATGTGTACAAGTATATGCTCTATATATTTAACATAGCACTACCCAAATACGTGCATGTGAAAATAAGTGTCTCTCTTTGGTCTCTTACGATCTTATGTATATGTCGTATGTTGGTGTGTAGAGATACGGACGATGGAACGTTCTGATATAGTTCTAGATTAGCATAGAACAATCAACCATATTCATTTGAAACAAACTAATATATTAATGCATGTAAACTAGTATATCTTATATTACACATATAGTTGTGATAGTATAATACACAGTTATGACACTTATACACATACCATGTAAAGACATTATATGACTAGAGCATATAGGATTACAGTGTATGGTATTCCCCAGAAACAGCGCCCTTCATAACTGTGATACATATACATACATATGCATTCAAGATAGATGCATTATTACCGCATAGTACATTTTTATGACTTTTATTCTTTCTATATACCAAACAATCCCATGAATGACCTCAACATATGCTCTATCATGAACTCACAACATATTGATCTCGATCGCATTATAGTGTAATATCCATACATATGTGACTCACAAATACTGAATCATTAAATCCATCATATTTACATGGTCCATACCTACCTGTATATGACTTATTGATATTATAGGTAATCGAACCGCGATTTTATTGTTAACAAACACAGCATAGGCCGTTTATGAACTGAGATGTAATGGTCTGGATGACACCATGTATTGAATGCGTAGATATATAGAGTAAAGTGAATATGGCTCACAAATACCGGTTATTAACTTATTATTACATGTACTTACATGTCCTAGTACATGGTTACCGGCATATAACTACTTAAATGATACGTCATCCAAATATTATTTTATTTTCGGCAATAACAACATCATACGTCGTATATAAACGGATTCGATGACCATAATCACACCATTGACTCATATATACGATATGTATATGTTATATCATTCCCAAATGTTCAAGTACGGTAATTGATTTTGTCTCTTGCTACACCGACAAGCACACTCGCACTGTTCATGTGTAGTGTTTCCAAGTTATTGGTATTCCATGTTCATGCTAATGTCGTCAATGTTACAATTTTGTTATTCCCATATCAGGGGACATTAGCATAATACTTATTTTTATCTCAAGAGGCAATGGCGTGATTTTTATTCATATCCAAAAAACTAACCATACTTCTTCGCTATGAGAAAACGCTGCTTTCATTATGTGGGAAGTGAATAATGGTAGTTGTTACGTAGCCTGTCAAATTCAGAATTTGTCAACTTCCCTTTGATATGTCAATCGCTGTGCCTACCATTTCGTGTACCGCATTAATAAATTGATTATCGTTGTTCATATATATATAGTAGGTTTCGTTATAATGGAAAATGACACAATATCCGCATGACATGTACCGGTATCTGATGGTTTCGATGTATGCAACAAGCCTATATCCAGACTTTTTGAAGCAGGGAGTCTTTTCGAGAGATTGAATGGCCCGAGGCAGTTAGGGGGTCCGGGGTAGATAATACGACTGCTTGCATCAATATAATAAAATGACTACGTATTGACAATAATTTTTATTTTAGTGAATGAAACAGTGGATATCAAGGCAGGACGATGGAGGTTGGGGAGGGGGTCTTCCTACAGCACCGACCCCCTGGTTTAAACGGATCTGTTGCAATAATAAGTCATGGTCGAGCTAAAAATAAAATTATAGTTTAATGTTTAATGGCTTTAAACGGACTATCAACAGCTCATTTCATCTGCATGGATGGGGCGGATAACTGAATATTTGCACACAGTTTCTATCCAGCCCTGAAATTAGACAATCCGTATCTACTGTCAGGTCTTCAACACGCTAAAGTTACTTAGCCCCCCTTCCCCACATCCCCATAAACGTAGTAGGATTAGCACTGATCGGGTAAATAAGGGTCAAGCCAGGAATATCGCGCTCCCCGGCAAGAATTAATCCCATCGTTAAATTACCATTCACACTGAAACATTTATTTAGGGTGTAGCATATGCTATGTCGTTGATGACTACCCTACTTAATATAGACGTGTCCGAATTGTATCAATGTGGGAGGCCATCTTTGATTTACCTTTGTGTATGGCGAAAGATCATTCGGTACAGTTTGGAACACAAGCCTCGCATTTTTTAAATATTAAAAATATAATTTCCAATTATGTTCCATTTCTTTACTATCGTGTCGACCAACATCGCCTAAGAGATTAAACGATACTTAGCGGCCATCTTGAATATCACAACATGGTCAAATAATAAGTATATTACATGGACGCATTCATTGTTGTAAAAAACACATGCAATAACAGCGAAAAAACGGCAAACAACTGAAATATAAAAGTTCATGAAAGTGTAGCTATATATTTTTGTTATTCCACACACATTTACTGCACCACGTCTGGGTGAATATTTGAAGGCCATCTTGTATTTATATGAATTTGTCAGTGGTGAATTGTTTGTATTTATGTTATCTAAACGTATTTCTATGTATGCAAACGCATAATGTATGTGCCAAACGCCATATAATAATCTAGTCGGAATAAATTTAAGACAAAATGTTGACACATGGCGGCCATCTTGAAAATCTCAAAATACAAGACGATTTGAACCACCATAAAACCGAATCGTTTCATATATGTCCTAAGGAAGAATAATCAACAATTTAAACAACTTTATCTGATATGTCAAGCATGATATGCACGTACATGTCCATCTACTGATATAAAATGTGTTTTAACTAGTTTGACCTCTTTGCACTTAATGACCCCAAAGGTGACCTTGTCCCACCTAATTTGATTGACCGACACCGGATTCATGTTCATGAAGGTATGATGTATCAATCTAACATAGTCGTTGTTTTTGCTCTCTTGGGTTGAACAGAAGTCGTTTCTAAGCCACTTCTCTTCAAAGTGCCCCTCCACTATAATGTCACCGGTGTGAAATTTATAAATATTACACTTCCTGCTGATTAAAATTCACTTTGATTGTTTAATTATTATTTTCTACTTTATTTTTATTTTTTTAATCAGATATTGCATCGTATTAATTGAGGGATGCTCATTCCAGGGCCATCTGACCTGTTCCCATTGATAAAAAAATAATAAAAAAATAAAGATTTTTCGGGGAGTTTCAAACAATAAATTATTCCAGAGAAATCGTATGGATGGGAATTGGTTTGCACTAGGATAGTACAGTTGCCTCTGGACGATGATTGAGAAAATATGCAACTTTCAATCTCTAGTTCTGAAAGTGACGTGGCACGGCATGGTTTTAAAGGCGAGCGCCCGCTATACAGATATAATCATTTAGTTATATTTAGTTTACTGATAGTGACTCGCTGTGATATCAGGCTATTTTCATATGCAAATGACATTCTTTAATTATTTATACTAATTAAATGCGTCACCTGAAACAATACTATTTTCGACAGATCATAAAGTATGATCATTGCACTTCAAAAACTAAATACAGAGAATAAATAGTAATGTCCATTAGAATTTTAAGGAAACACCAGTTATCGCCCCTGATATCAGTGTGGAAATTTACTTCTGATATAAAATGTGCAATAATGCCAATCAATACGTGGGGTAAAGGTGAATTAATATTTTATTTTGCCAGAAAATGTCTCAGATGATGTCTCTGATATAAAAAACATGCTGTGCCTACTGAGTGGGCATGTACTTTTAAAGTATAATTTTTACCTCAGAATTTGATAATTTTAAAGAGGCTGCACAGAGATATTTCACATTCCTGCATAGGTAAGGAGCACTTATAGAGCAGCAGATTTGTGTTTATGCAAAAGTTTATTGTGTGTCTTAGTCATAAATGTCGAACGCATATTGCTGTCTGCCCACTATTTTGGAATATTTCATTAAATACATATTTTCCCAGGGCGTGAAATTGATAATTTTAAATTAACTGGTCACTGCCCCCTAAAATGTCACTTGCGCCGGCGACTGTTACTCGCGCCGTTACGATCATCACCGCTACGACTATTTCGGCAAATCTCATTTGCGCCAGAATTTGGCCAGAAATATATGATGACAATCCTTCAGAAGTTGTAGGCGTCCGTTCAATTGTCCGTCCGTCTTAAAAAATAATAAAATATGATAATAAAATGTCACTTGCGCTGGCGAACGTCACTTGCGCCGACCATTCTGCCGTTATGTCAACTAACTATGTTTGTACGATAATATTTAGTGTACAAAAACCTTTTGGAGTAACTTGTTGGACCCCTTACATATTTCGGTTGCTTCACAGTTCCAGAGAGATTTTGATTTCTAGAAGCCAAATGCTGCATTCGGGTATGTTTATAAAACAAATAACTTCTGGGAAAAGTGTTTTGGGTTTATTTAAAAAGCGTATTTCTGGCACCGCTTGCCTATATTTTGTTAGTAGGGCATTTGCATACTATAATGTCTGCTCATTCATACACTGGAAATAGCTATCTCAGACCTAATCTATATATTCAAAATCCTGCTGGTTGCATCAAGGAGGGGAGAGGGGGTCGTGCGAACCCATCGAACCTCTGCCATTGCCTTGTCTGAAACATATGCTATATTTTACAAAATACATACATGTTTATTATGAGGAAAACGGCATCTCGTGATGCAGTATATTCATTCTTCTTTCATTGTTGTTTTATTGTTATAAAAGTCCGCGTGCTATATTTTCCAATAGGTTCAAGGTCATTTCAAGGTCATTGAACATCGAAACAAATGTGATGCTATATATATACTTTATAACATATTCATTCATATACATTTTAGTTGGTACATAGCTTGTCAATACAATGCATTATTTTGTTTATTAGCTAATATTTATACTATTAAATCGTTCGTGGAATGAAAAACCAGTTGAAAATGGTCAAGGTCATGGAAAGACCGAGATTGTTGATATGTTTATAGTCAACCATCAAACTGCATATTTCTGATGTATGTTTTTTTCTCATAAGTCCACATTTATGAATGCAAACACATGTACATTGTGTTTCTAAAGCAATACATATCCATGCATGTATTTATCGAATGTATATACTTATGTATTTATTTTGATCACGTTTCCAGTTTAAGGTCACTGGTAATTAACCCTTAGACCGCACAGCAATTGTTGTCTGCTGTCGCTTTTATATCATGCCTTATTTCTCAATAGGAACATGTATTGACAGCACTTCAGAATCATTTCCAATGGAAATGATTCTGAAGTGCTGTCAAAGCATGTTCTAAATTATTCTAAAGTGCTGTCATAGCATGTTTTTGATAATAAAATGGAAAATAGAAAAATAACAGCAGACAATAAAAAATTAAGATAGCGATGTAAGGGTTAAGAATAATGTCCGCTGTGCCATCTGAATATATGGAATAATAGATCATCGGATCATCGTCAAGCGACCGATGATAATCAGCGAACATGGCTACCAGAAATAGTATGCTTACAAATGAGGGTTTATTCAAGCATGATAATATTCAGCAGATCACTCAGCTGATGTCAGGTGATTTTGTCATAATTTGCGTTTTCAAAATGGTTCAGAATGAATCTGATATGCTCAAATTTGATACTTTTACAAGTGGGGTGAGGGGTTTTCAGTGGATTTTCAGATTTTTTCAGTGACAGCCATTGTCATGCCTGTTTATTGCATTGCTCTTGAGACGCGCCATCTGATTTTGTACCTTCGGACATCTGCGTAATTTAATTAAATACGTTTACAAAGTTTACAATATGTTTTCATAAATAAAGTCAAAAGTTGACAAACAAACTGTTCAGACTGCATGCAAAATATAATTCCGCATATACTCTGAAACTTTTGTCAGCTTTTGACGCCATTACCTAAATTATTGTAAGTTTTGTAAACGTATTTCATGAAATAGCGCAGTAGTCTATTTCATCAACATTGCAAAGTATACTTTACTAGCAAAGTATACTTTGAGGGAGCAATCATTTATTTTTCCTGAAATGCATTATTTCATATAGAATTAACAAATGCATATATTTCATGAATAAAAGTATGCAGAATTATTATACTGAATTTATTACATTATCACAGCCAAATTGGCTGTGATAATGTAATAAATTCAGTATAATAACAATTAATAAATTTATCATAAAATTGAAAATTTCTCCCTCAAAGTATACTTTGCTATTAAAGTATACTTTGCAATGTTGATGAAATAGGCTACAGATGTCCGAAGGTACACAATCATATGGAGCATGCAATGCAATGTAAAGCATGGCTCAAGTAATACTATAGAAATGAATGGCCTTTTGGTGGAATTTATCGGGGTATAAACTTGGAAAAGTAGCGGGAATACTGGACGAAGGCCGGAAGGCCTCGTCCAGTATTCCTGTGACTTTTCCAAGTTTATATCCCCGATAAATTCAACAAAAAGGCCATTCATTCCTTATAATTCCAGCATTTGAAATAAATTCATCAAGAAAATGTGTTTATTTTCCGTTTTCTTAAGAATTATTTTAACTGCGCCTGACGGTTACGGAAAGTAGTTCGGCATGGAGTTTACTGGGATATAAATTTTTGACAGAGACTTGCAACGGACCAATCAAATTTTAGGGAATTTTTTAAATATTTTTTGTGATGGAATTATCAAACAATTAGGCAAAATATGCATAACTGTCGAAATGGCAGTCGTGCTCAATGACCACAAATTTCCATGCTTTACTACCGACGAACTTTCGGCTGTGAAACACATTAAATCTAAAAACTATTTAAAAGTAAGTACTTTTTCATCACTAACAAAAAAGTCACCCTCCCAGATTGTTTGTATTTGATGAAATTCCATCAATATTTATCCTCGACTGCTCATAATTCGAGACTCTAACGATATTAAACAACATGCGTAATAAATAATAAGAGTATAAACCTTTTTTTATTAGTTACATGCAAATATAATGCAATTATCTATATATACTTGCGTTTACTGGCTTCAAAAGCACGGATAAAATGCAAATGGAATTATCAAACAATTAGGCAAAATATGCATAACTGTCGAAATGGCAGTCGTGCTCAATGACCACAAATTTCCATGCTTTACTACCGACGAACTTTCGGCTGTGAAACACATTAAATCTAAAAACTATTTAAAAGTAAGTACTTTTTCATCACTAACAAAAAAGTCACCCTCCCAGATTGTTTGTATTTGATGAAATTCCATCAATATTTATATTAATATTTGATGGAATTTCTTCAAATACAAAAACAAGCGGGGAGGGTGACTGCTTAAGTGCTATGACATGGAAATGATATTTAATATGTTTTAACTAGTATTGGGTGGCTTGAATTTTGTGTCGTCATATTTGTGTTGTCTTTTTGAGGCCGTGCTAACCAGGTTTAACCTCACCCAGTGTAGCTGTTATGTCCATTGGCCGTTCCAAGGTGGCACCTTTGCTGTCATGTCTCGTAGTTAACGTTGTTGCGGGGCTTTCGTTGCAATTGTTTTATTTGTATGCATTTCACGTACTGGCGCTGTCCTGTTGGGACCGCACACAGCTGATCGTGTTGTGAATGTTTGTGTTGGCGTTGAAGGCGGTGCGCGTGTCATAATTATGTTTATCATGACGTACGGTCTTGCGTTGGTTTCCTCTTTACATAGGTACATGGGTCTCATTTTGGTACAGTGGAACCTCTATGTGTGAGTAATATTTTAGGGGTTAGGGGTTCACTGTTATTTATCGCCGACGGCACTGTCTGTACGTGAGCGGAAAGCCTTAAGAAACACTTTGGAGTGGTCATATGCCCGATTTGCAATGCAATCTCTCTATACCGGACACCCTGGGACCTCACATGGTGTCCGGTTTAGAGAGGTTCCACTGTATATTGTTTTATATATTTGAAACAATGGCACCAGGAATTATGGGAAAACCTTGTTACTGTCGGTAATGTGATACTGTGGGATCTCCGTGAAATAGTGTAGACAAGATACAAATCTACCAGTTGGAGTCGTATAGGACGACAGCAGGCAAGGGCCAGTTTGATTCAACATTGTACAGCTCGCACGACAACTCATCTGGGTAACTGGTATGTTCAGGCGCAGAAATTAAATTTTCTATGAGCACGATCACAATATCTTGTGAACGTGCTTTCTAATTAATTCACTTGGAAAGATGATGCGTTTTGCACGTGAGGATTGAAGCGGGAGAGCGTGCTGCAATGGCCGATTTCTCTCTTACCCAACTAATTTCCTGTCCTTTTTCGGTGGCGATATCGAATAAATGAAACCTGAATGATATCCATGGAAAGTGTCAGCTTTCTACATGTAGGACATAACATGTGTTTAACCCTTTCAACTCTACGTAACTGGAATGGACTGTAATATGTTAATTTTCGGACCAATCCAGTCGTCACTAAATGATTTTCCGACTAGTCCATTTATGAAAAGGGGGTGTTTTGTTCTAAAATATGAAACTTACTTGCAAACAATGCAGATCCTGATGAGACGGCTTGTTACGAGCCGACTCATCTGGATCTGCACTGTTTGCAAACCCCGCTATAGCGAGCTGTCAGGTTCAAAGGATTAAGCATTTTCACATTTCGCTGGTTACGCAAAATGCGGTATTTGTGGCTGTGACTGGAGAAATGTGGCTTATGGGATTTGTGACCAGTGTAGCCCCTGATCAAATACACGTCGACAACACCTGTATATAACTTGATAACGGTCTATGTTTTAATTGATGGAATGGCGAACAGAAAACATAGGTCTATTTGGATCTACACTAGTCATCATCATCATCATCATCATCATCGTCATCATCATCATCATCATCATAAAATTGTACAGCCGCGTAGTCCGAATATGGCCTAATAACGGGTTACACACTCACTGTGCGCATCCACACAGTCCGATCAAGGCCTAAGCTATGCGTCATAGTCCCAGATCACAATGGACTTTGTATTTTCGGACATCTGCGTAATTTCATGAAATACGTTTACAAAATTTACATTATTTTCCATAAATAGCGTCACACGTTGACAAAACTTTCAGAGTTCATGCGGAATTATATCCCGCATGTACTCCGAAGATTTCTTCAACTTTTGACTTAATTTATGAAAAATATTGTAAATTTTGTAAACGTGTTTCATGAAATTACGCAGATGTCCGAAGGTACAAAATCGCATTATGGACGCTGATCAGTCAGTGAGGATACGCATACTGGTTACACAGTCTGTGTGTATGGCGTTAGTTCGCTAGCGATTTCATACAATCTCTAGCTCTGCACTCCGCACCGGCGTAAAATATTCCACGTCGAAATATGCTCCGGTTTCCTGACGAGATGCCAGACAGCTCTACGTTGAGCAATCGCATTGACTCACTATTCCTCTAGTAACCGGCGCACATTTCTTGCGCCGGTTACTAGAAGAAAATGTGCTTATTCAGTATCTTCTGCATGTAGCTGAATGGGAATTCGTGAGGAATCCGGCGCATATTTCGACGGGACATATTTTATGCTGGCGCGGAGTGGAGCGCCAGTGAGAATGGTGTTGTAAATAATAAGTAAATTTAATATACACATGTACAACAACTCAAACAGGATAATGTTACATTGATGTTCGTGTGTCAGCGCCATGAACCACAGAGTGTGTGGACGAATGTTTGTTTGTTTTGTTTGTTTGTTTGTTGGGGTTTAACGGCCTATCAACAGCTAAGGTCATTTGAGTGTTTGAACGAATGTGCTACGTTAGTGTGATAATATGGTGGCCATATTGGTCGCGCATTATGCTCTGCAAAACATGTGTAATCTTTTTTCAACGTTGTAAAGAAAATACAGAACAGCAAAAGACATGTAACATCATTTATCTTATTCTAAGAGACATATCAGTGAAATGGAAGTAATCATACTACACATTTCATAAGTCGTGCATTCCTAAATACATGTATACATATGGCTTTTACGTATCAGGTTTCATTTAATGAGCAGCTGAAAAGGATACCAATTGGTCAGAAATGTACGGAGGCCCGCAGGGGACGTAGAATTGTTTTTTTTATTAATTCGTTCCCACTAAATAACAATTCCTTCCCTTAATTTAACAATTCGTTTCCACGAATTAACAATTCGTTCCCTCAATTTAACAATTCGTTCCCACGAAATAACAATTCGTTCCGAATTGTTAATTCGTGGGAACGAATTGTTAAATAGAGGGAACGAATTGTGAAATTGAGGGAGCGAATTGTCATTTTGTGGGAACGAATTGTTAATAAGAGGGAAAGAATTGTTATATCGTGGGAACGAATTGTTAATAAGAGGGAACGAATTGTTAAATTGAGGGAACGAATTGATATTTCGTGGCCGGAACGAATTTATAAAAATAAAATCCATGTCCCCTGCCGGGCTCCGTAGAAATGCTATCAGCCAGGTCCATGTCCCATGACCTTCGTGTACTAGTATACTGATCAAGAATTAGGTTCATACACAGCTATCATTGGTTTGTAAGATAATTGCTTCGTAACTGTGTATACTGTCTGGGATATGTGTATGCACTATTCGTGAATGTGCTACTGCTACTGTATACGATACGACGCGCCGAGATGCCGTCCAGGCCATCTTAGTATGTACAGTGGGGTCAGCGTGTAAGTGCACACACGAACGAACACGACAGGTTCGTTCGTGTGTGCACTTACATGCTGACCCCACTGTACACTGTCGGCCAGTTTCACGTCTTATAGCGTTTGACACAGACAATAAACATTATGACAAAAGAAAATGGTACAATATGTCCATTTCTTTGGACAGATAAATGATATGAGAATAACTCATAGCACCCTGCACTCCAATATGTTTGCACCAAGTTTCAT
Source organism: Conchocele bisecta (assembly GCA_029237695.1). Lineage (NCBI taxonomy): Eukaryota > Metazoa > Mollusca > Bivalvia > Lucinida > Thyasiridae > Conchocele > Conchocele bisecta. Next base: position 57,764,373 of record CM055272.1, on the reverse strand, counting down.
TGTTGTGTCCGTCATATTACAGTGGGGTCAGCGTGTAAGTGCACACACGAACGAACACGACAGGTTGGTGGAACCAACCTGTCGTGTTCGTTCGTGTGTGCACATACACGCTGACCCCATTGTATTTGCTGTCTCTGTCAAATGTCACAAGAGGTAAAACTTGATAACACATGTACATACAACGATTTCAGAGAGCATAATTCAATGCGCAGTATAATACTATTATAAGTTCACAAGAACATGTTCACAGAGACGTATTACGTACAACGTATATCCCATAACATTTACAAAGCAAATATCCTTGACACAAATGATGATTTATATAAAGTATGACCTTAAAGGTACATGCCCACTTAGTAGGCACAAACTGTTCTTTATATGATTTAAATAAGTGTATAATTGTGTCACTATTGCATCAGTTCTAAAACTTACGAGTGTCCGCTATATAATATAATTAATCATTTAGTAATATTTATTTTACTGATAGTGACGCGCGGTGGTATAAGGCTATTTTCATATGCAAATGAGGCATGATATTTTTTTAATTATTTATACTACTTTTTTTTTCGACCGTTTAAAAATTATGATCATTGCACATCAAAAAATAAATACAGAGAATAAAGAGTAATGTCCGTAAACATTTTAAGGAAACACGGTTATCGCCCCTGATATCAGTGTGGAATTTTACGGTTGATATAAAATGTATAATAATGCCAATCAATACGTGGGGTAATGGTGAATTTATGTTTAAGTTGGCAACAAATGTCTCAGATGATGTCTCTGATATAAATAACAGTATGTGCCTACTGAGTGGGCATGTACCTTTAACTCGTTTAACCATACACACCACAAAGCGAACATTCGCAAATACTGTAGATCCAGATGAGCCGGCTCGTAACGAGCCGGCTCATCTGAATCTTCAGTATTTATTATGAATTTCAAGATTTTTTTAAAACAAAAAACCTTTGTCGATTAATGGATTAGTCAGAAACGGCAATGTAACAGCCAGTATCCAATATTTACGGGTGAAATGGTTAACATATTCATTCACCACCCCAATAACCATTATACCCACTGGGTCCGATAGCCACTTGGGTACATGATGACGAGAACGAGGTCCCAAATGATTCAACGTGTATATATGAATAATCGCCGTTCGGCTGTATATGTACGGCACTGGGCGATGACATACTCGGGCACTCTGTGAAGAAGTTGAAAGGCGTCAGATGAAGCGTGTACTTATTCCAAGAGGTGGGTATAGCGGGCACGTCCTCGGTTTGCGGAATATTATACCCCCCTATCGTCACCCAGGCGACGAGATCCTCATTTAGTATAGTATCATTATCGAGTAGAAATCTCTCGAAATCTACCACAGGGTCCCATGGATCATTTTGTGCGTATATTGAGCTCGACACGTCCTCCGTGTCGTCGTATTTGGTCACAGATATCGGGTACTTCGCCCATTGAGCAGAATTAGCCACAGGGTCGTCGGCCATTAAAAATTTAGATTCTGATTTATTGATTATTCGATAACCACTTTTAGCGCCGTATCTGTTTTTAGCTTTTTCGCTGACTATTATATGGTATTTTGGGTTATCTGACGGATCGAGAATGGCGTCCATCTCCCGTCTCATGATATTGTCTGTTATTTTCATCTGGGTTTTATTTTGGTGAGGGTACCACGGGTGTCGAACTGTCTCAAGTTCAACATTTAATAAAGAGTAACTATTTTTCAATCCGCCTATATCTAGGTCAATTTTAAAGTGAAATAAATGCTGGTGTAAATTCGCCATTACATCATAAAACAACGTGTTACCATACGCTTTCTCAAAGGGAAGATTATATGTGGTTTGTGCATAGCCAGTAGTCGCTACTTCTATCTCTATATTTCCATTTAGATGAAATTTGTATGAAAATATGTAATCAATGTTCCATAGCGATGCTATATGTCTTACGACTAGGTGATAGTCCGTTAATCCGCCATAAAATGAGTACCCGCCTGCGGAATCGCTCGTGTAGTGACGTCTCAACGGCATCCCTGGGTTATTTTCAAATACGCATATTGCGTTTCTGTAATGTCGTGGGCTACCAGTATTCACCAGCTCGTGTGTGTCTAAGAATGACGCCGTGTCTGGACAGTCGACGCCGCGCACTAACTCAAATGACGAAGCACCCATCATCCATGATTTGTAATAATAGTTACTCATGCTTTGAGTTGGACCGTATCCAGCCGAAAATGCCACCGCGTCTTGGAGGCTTATTTCATATGCAATTCTCTCACTTTGAAACCTCACATCTAATATTTGCACACCAGTGGCGGCGCGCATGCGTATATCAAAGTCCCAGTGCATATATTTAACATGGCCACCCATCAGATGATACCTCCGTCCATCTGGTTCCACTAGCCTTGGACCCTGCAGTGGTTCCGGTATTGCCGACGGTCCACGCCGGAAGTAGGAGGAGTAAAGTTCCGTTTTTCGGCCTAGAGGACGATCTAATTTAATTTTTGCTATCCTGTCATATCGGTTAATGAAATCGTTCACCGTGTAAAACAGGCGTCCGTTGTAGACGATTCTGTCGATCCTCCATTCTGAAACGTCCGTCGATGCGTGCTCGATTTGGATTTCTAGACCTAGTGGATGAAGATAGAAGCCTTCCACATCCCGGAATGACCAAAACCATGACTTCCGGTCTCCACTGTCGCGCCCTCTAGGCGCCACGTCGTAAAATAACATGCAATTTACATCCTTGGTACAATTATGGTAGCACAACCCGTAACTATCTATAAGTATATGATACACTTCTTTAGAAAATGCCTTTATTAAAGGTGTTATGAATTTGTAATCTACTTGGTCCATTGGTCGGCTAGAATACGGAATGGGAAACCTGGCGTACGATGGATTTCGTGCAAGAATATGAGATCTCGGATTCGGTAATGGCGACACGAGATATTCTTCCACGCGGGGTGGATTCATGTCTCCGCGTACGACCACAACTTTTGCTACACGTTTTAGTCTCGTGCTTCCCACGTCTAAATATTCTAGAACAGCGGACTTTAATGGAATGTGTAAGTCAATCATGTATATATAGGAACTATTTACTGTAGCGGATTCTATCGGGACAATATTAATACGCGTTTGTTGTAACATGAAGTCGCGTGCTGCCTTGAATTCCTGCGGCGTCATGTCATCGAACACGCCAGGTCTTACAAAATTTCGTGGAATGATCCTGTATCCAAGGAAACAAAACTGGACTGCCCCGATGTGGTGAGCGAGAATTATCACAATTGAGAGGAGTATCACAGATAGCGTCGTGCTGCCAATGGCAACACACTTCAAGATAAACAACTTCCGGCCCGATACAGATGGCGGATCACTGACTTCTATGGGGGACTTGGGCTTTCGTATAGGAACCTGAAATTAAAGGAATATAGCAAGTGTATATCAATCTAGAACAGTCATGCTTCTGATAAATAGGTATTAGTTTTTCCATATTGATGTAATGGCGAATATCAAACTGAGTAATACATACATGTACTTTATTTCCGTTCAAGTAAGAGTTATACATAAACAAATACATGTAATTCAACTACATAGCTCAACGTGTGGTTGGGCGCGCACGTGTGTGTTGGTGGCGTTGAGTCGGGTGGCGGGCAGACACACGGGAATTAGACACAATTTGAAGATGGATGGCTAATTTCTTAATCTGGAAATCCGTGTCTAATTCCATTGGATAGGAAAATCGTTTTTAGTTTAAGAGAAGACAGTGAGGGCATATCTTATTTGACAACTATTATCCTCGGTAGCGTTACCCTTTGTCTGTCTAATTCCCACCTTTGCGAAAACTTACTATTATATTCGTGATGATCACAGGTGCCAGAAAAATAATTCACCAGGGCCCGGTTGTTCAAAACACCAGTTAGCTTAACGGACTGTTAAATCCTTAACGGACTGTTAAATCCTTAACGGACTGTTAAATCCTTAACTGAATGGAGTTAAGGATTTAACAGTCCGTTAAGCTAACGGATGTTTTGAGCAACCGGGCCCAGATGATGTAGTTTCTAATAAAATATATACTTGAGACTATGGAAGGTAATATCCGCCATAATTATATTAGGCTTGATGCTTGCTTGCTGATGACATTCTAAGTTCTATCCGTCTTATTACAATTCTATGTGGCTTGATGCTTGCTGACTGGTGCCATTACAACTTAATTTCATGTTATTTTATTCGTCATTCGTGTTTGTGACATTTGAAATCTTCTTGGTTGTAGTCTAAATTGTATGTGCATTTGGCTTGATGCTGTATCCATTCGCACTGTTTCAATGCGTTTGTGTCGATTACATTCTAAGTGACATCCGGAGTTCCATTATTGATTATTGCATCGCTGTTTTGCCATGCGTTTTGTTACCTCGATAAGCCACGCCCCTTGACAACAACAATTGCAACAGTAATTTGGGAACAACCATTATGACGCCAGGTGCGCTGCTAAAACTTAAAATAGTTCTCCCTAAAATGATTTTATATGCTGGTACCCGTCCTACAATGCGTTGCTCTCTAAATTGGTTCCATGTCCCTAGCGGTGTTGATGTAGATTGATTCCGCCTTTTCTGTTGCGCCATGTTTAGGTTAAAAGACACCAAATGGTTTTACTGTATAATTTAACCGAATCCCAGCCAGTCTTTCCTACTTTCATTATTCGTCTGGATGTTGTGGGACCAACCTCGTCATGTCCCCCATTATTGTTTACATTATTTGGCCACGGAAACTCTGTTTACATCATGTGACAAACAGGCTCAGTTTTTTCTTTTGAATGCTTCAAATATGCTGAAAACGGGTGTTAAAAACACCCCTTTTCTAACCTTAAACCTAGAGTGTACATGCCAGGTTATAATATAGGGAGACATGTTTTTCTTTATTCTTTCAATCTGACATTTTTCTGGCAAAATGATTACCATTACCAGACGTACTAATTGACATTATTATACTTTTTATATCAAACGCGAAATGCCAGTTTGATATCAGGGGCGATAATCGTGGTTCCTTAAAATGATAACGGAAGCAACTATTTATTCCATTTATTTATTATTTGATGTGCAATATCATACTTTATGATATGAGCCGCGTCGCGAGAAAACCTGTCTTCAGGAGTCTGACGACGTCACAAGATATGACGTCGTGAACTTAGCTGACGTAATTTCAGCCGAGATTTCCAATTATCGAAGTTTGTCAGACCGCCATGTTAGGTTTGTTCCGTTGTGTTAAAGTTATCTCACGAACAGAATATATCTATAACCGGGCGTATGTGTGTGAAAAAAAACGAAACAGACTTCGATCTGTCAGGATCCTGTCTGAGAATAGGAGTCTGAGATTGTGAACGTTAGACTGCCGTACTAACAACGGTCGTACGATCGAAATCCACCATTTTTATTCGAAACGGGCACATCTTATATTATGTTTTTATTAACAATAATGGCGTAAGAGTAATTTTCTTGTATTACTTTTGCTACTGATATCACATATAAAAATGTTTGTCTGTTATTGATATGTGTTTTTTATGTTCCGTTATTTTGACATATAATATTTCCTTTGACTCTGTTTGCAGATAACTGTCCACATTAACCATGTTAACTGCTATCGACCATCATTTACAGGTGAAAATTCTGTGTAAGCTACATTTTTCATTTACATACAGATGATCGGCAGCATATTTGTAGACCGTTGTAGCCTGGGCCCGGTTTCCCGCACAACTATATGTTTCAGATCTGGTTAACTCGACGCGAATTTTCAGTTTATTGCTCAATTCTTTCCTTCTAATATACATGTAATGTATACAATTAACATTTAGCGCAACCTTTACCTACAAAAACAACAAAGCCATGGATGTTACGATGTCTCATCTGTGCATATGCACCGTCTGATTAGAACATAGGATGTCCGCCATTCAGTCACTAGGGAATCCTTTCTCGATTACCGACATGATATGTATCGCCGATCTTACATTTATTGCAGATATTGTAAGGTCGGTTTTTTTCAGCAGGTGGTCCAAGTACAGCTGTAAGCGGGACGATGTCGTGAACATTCGACATTTATGTTGTCTGAATATGAAAATCTTAAATCTGAATGCACACTGACGTGTGTGTCATATTAATATAAGAAATAGATACGGTGGGATGATATTTCAAGGCAACATATGTTGGAGACATTAGTATCATGGAAAGTGATCTGCACCACTTGAGGATATTTTTATTTTTTGCAAAATGACCACCTTTTCTGCATAATGGAAGTCTCAAACTTAACATGAACCAGTTCATTTCAGTTACTTAGAGGGTTACGTGTTAATCGTCAAAGGTTGTAGCAGCATTGTCAATGAACAAATAGCAGTATGGACAAACTTTTAAAAATCTAATACATTTATCATATCCATAGGAATCTTCGGAATGTCAAATACTTGGTGGATTAACTGTACAGTTGGTCATAGACATGCACAGACGGACGGATGGATTGACGCATCCACACATGCACAACGTGTGATTACTGGCATTTAACTCATTTCATTTATGAAGTATCTCCCCTATGTATCACAGTATATTATAGTACACATATGAAGTAAAATAAAATAAAGTCCTCGGATTTTTATCAAATACAATAGTGTGTATTTTGATAATATAAATAGGAAATTTGCATTATGGAAAGCAAAAAAAGATATGAAACTTCCTGAAACATCATCAGGGCCGTAACCAGAAAGCCAAAAACGAGGAGGCAGTGATCATGCACCCCCCCCCCCCCCCTCCTCCACCCACACACGGAAAGAAAATTACGAGTATTTATTATGAAATCTAAAAAATATTTACAAATATAGCAGATTCTGATGACACGGCTCGTTATGACTTGGCTCACCTGTGTCTACACGGTTTTGTTGAAACTTTCGAATTAACTCGGGTTACCACATCTTTGACACACTTCCTGGTGTTGTTTCTGTATTAACACAGCTCGTGTGCAAGGTATGTGGATGAGGATGTGATAAATAAGTTGGATCACGTTTTTGTATGAATAATATCGTCTAGCATTACAGGATCCGGATTCGGATACGGATAACAAAACGTCTGATCGAATATCAACATGATTAATGGAAGACACTATTTTTAGTTGAAATTAACATGAAAATAAGACACACTACACTTATTTTCACGACCATGACTATTTGAAAAGCATAATAAAGGGGATTGAATAAATGCTGTTTATATCTGAAGTAACCTAATATGTTATACCTGAAGTAGCCTAATATTAGTCTCAACAGCAAATTCAAGATGGCGGCGAATTTTAAAATCGAAGTCGCTGTCGGTGCAGCTGAATTGTGTCCATTTTTACAGTATATGTGCGACGCAACCAACGACACGGACATGTCCATTATGATTGTAATGCTTGTTATGACAACTGTGTAGTCCAACTAAAGCCAATATTGAAGCGCGTCGTAAATAAATCAGAGATTTAATCAGATACAATACCGAATCTACCTAGCGTGGACGCCGCCATTTTGCTTTGAATCACGTCACTGGATTTGTGACACATAGCGAGGGAATGACGTCAAAACATGACGTCACGCACGTTCAAGCAATTACGTTTAGTATGCGGTATAAATTAAATACATGATTAGTGCCGTAGAATATAAAATATATTCGGTTTCGCCCCGACAACTGTATAGGGGCTCGCTAAAGCTCGCCCCAATAAAGCTGTCTAAGGCTCAACCGAATATATTTTATATTCGACGGCACAAACCATGTATTTACTATATATACTGTAACGTCGTTTGACGTGGCTTTTACGTGACATCTCATTTGCTCAAACGACCTGCATAGTGGCGTTGTATTAACTATAATATCTTAATGAATATTTGCAGATATCATGATCAAATAAAAAGCATTCAATTCATCATACAAATACCATTGTCATAGTAACAAAATGTTAATTTGACCAAGAATTTCCCGAAGACAGGTTTTCTCGCGAAGCGGCTCATATGTCGATACAAATATTTATTCAGCATTTAGTTGATATAAATAATTTAAAAATACTGCACCACTTGCATATGGAACTAGCTTGATACCACCGTGAGTCTCTATGAGTACATTAAATATTACTAAATAATTTTATCTGTGTAGCTGGCACTCGTAATTTTTAAAAGTGGTGGACTAGTTGCAATTATACACTTATTTAAGTTCCATAAAGAAAAGTTTGTACCTACTAGATGGGACCCCAGCTTCAACAATAATTAAATCTATATTTTAATTAGTCAATATCCTGAGCAGAATGGGTGCAGGTTATTGGTAATTAGGTCCCACAACATCCATAAGAAAAATGAAAGTAGCAAAGAATAGCAAAATGAGTGGTAACAGGCTAGTTTTTTAGGGAAAATCAATGGTGGTGGCCCACCTTAGTCTGATCCCGGACGGTTATTGGTTTGCATCGGTAACGGGCCAGTTTGACAGTGAACCTGTGTAAGTTACCATATGTGTAACTTACTATAAAAATGTGATTGTTTTCAATTACGTACATATGTAATTTAATTATGAGGATACATGTATGTATAAAACACATTATAAGTATACCAGCCTGACATGGCGTTGTTTACATGCTTTGTTTATATAAACATTGGTGTATAAATAAACATGGAATTTCTGTAGGTGTTTCCCTGTTTATTATGGCGCGTCGCTAAAGTCATGATCGATATATTGCGATTGACAAAATAGTTTCTCATACTGGAGCAGTGGGTAAACTGGCGGCTAACGGTGGTACTTGATTTTAAGTTTGCACTGCATGCGTTCGATCCTCACTTTGGCCATTATATATATATATATTTTTTGTTTTTAAATATTGTTTTTGTGTTTTCTTTTTCTTTTTAATGCATCTTTATTACATGTAACAACAATTCACATGGTAATTTGAACCACATACATCCACGTTTATTTATTTATTTGTTTATTATCTGAAGTGACAGGTTTATTTTTCGACATGGTGTTCTCCGTAACATATTTGCATTTGTAGTGAGTCGAGGTGGACTTTCACAATAACACACGAATGTGCAGAATGCATTTCACAATGATTAGGTTCAAAGTGAAGTGTTTTATAATGTTGTGTAAAAGTAAATGCACGACTGTTTCGGGATGTGTGCATTGCCTCTGGCGCCAAAATAGTAAAAGCGAGAGAAAAATGTATGCCTTTGGCAGGATTCGAACTCACGACCGTCCGATCAACAAACAGCAGATCTACCCACTAGAGCACTAAACGATGTTACTATTATTAGCAATTATATCGAATGTTAAATTGTGCTGGTATACAAATAACATGTCTACAACATATGACGTAAACTATTTAAAAATAGCACGTGTTTACAATAATATTTACAATAATAACGCGACAGCTCAAAGCGGTACACCTCTAGAGAACCTGGTTCAAATTACCATGTTAATTGTTGTTACATGTAATAAAGATGCATTAAAAAGAAAAAGAAAACACAAAAACAATATTTAAAAACAAAAAATATATATATATATAATGGCCAAAGTGAGGATCGAACGCATGCAGTGCAAACTTAAAATTAAGTGCCACCGTTAGCCGCCAGTTTACCCACTGCTCCAGTATGAGAAACTGTTTTGTCAATCGCAATATATTGATCATGACTATAGCGACGCGCCATAATAAACAGGGAAACACCTATAGAAATTCCATGTTTATTTATACACCAATGTTTATATAAACAAAGCATGTAAACAACACCATGTCAGGCTGGTATACTTATAGTAAGTCAAACACCATACATACATATGCAATTTAGTTAATATAGGTTAGAGAATAACAAATGGTTCGAAATCGTCAAGACGGTAAAAGTAGTCCGATATGAACAAAATCGTGCGGGTGTTTTGAGGTCACTGACACAGTTTGCTTGCAAATCTTGATCCTACCCAGTTTCACTTGAGGAATGTGATGTAAACAGAGTTTCCGTGGCCAAACAAAAAAATGTAAACAATATTGGGGGACATGACGAGGTTGGATGTTTCTGTCTTAGGAGTAAGTGAAGCTATTGTTTAATTCATGCAGAACCAGTAATGACCGGCTGCAGGTCATGTACAAGTAGGTCCCACAACATACATACGAATAGTGAAAGTAGGAGAGGCTGACCTTATTGGATGGGATTCGGTTAAAGTGTATAGTAAAACTATTTGGTGTCTTCTAACCTATACTGTGATCATTTGTAGGTGAAATCTTACATCAACACCGGCGTTGGAGGTGTGCCTCAAACAGCCAATCACATCTCGTACTATTATTTATTAGTCGGAGGATTCCTAACATTGACAGCAGTGCCATCTGGCGTCATAATGAGGCACTACTAACCAATATATTGCTTGCATCATTCTGCTTGTGGCTTGATGCTTTCTGCTTGCGGGTTTCCGCTTTCGGACTGTGGCTTGATGCTTACTTCCTGTGGCATTGTCCTTACTGCTTTCGGTCTTATTCAACGTGCTAAGTGCTTGTTCTTACTTTCTATTGCACATGCTTAGTGCAATAAAACAGGGACACGAATAAGGACGTATCAATAATTGTAATGTAAATAAGACGAATGAACAAAGCAATCAGCAGAATGGACATGTAAGAAAGACAAATACAATTACAACAAGCAGATTTAAAATGTAATAAATACAAATGACGAATGAAATAACATGAATATAAGTTGTAATGTCATCACACGCAAGCATCAAGTCACATAGAATTATGGCGGATATTACCTTCCATATGAGACGATATTGACATGCGATTGTTTCAGTCACGTGTCGTCACGATGTACTCTACTACGGGGCGCCATGCAGGACAGGTTAATTATGTGTACAAAACCAATTTTGTCCAGACAAAATTGAGTTTTGTAACACTAAAAATCACAAAATTCAATTCTGTGTCACAAAATTCAATTCTGTGTCACAAAATTCAATTCTGTCAATTCTGTGTCACAAAATTCAATTCTGTGTCACAAAATTCAATTCTGCATACGTTTCGTATACAAAATTCATTTTTGTTATAAAGGATTCAATTTTGTAAGACAGAATTGAGTTTTGTGAAGAAAATTCAGTTTTGTGGGACCGAATTCATTTTTGTCCTCAAAAATTAGTTTGCGTAGAATAGTCTATGTCATCTCTACGTTGATTGGTTGAGATCGGTCTTAGTCCATTTTACTAGATGGTGGAGTACACTTGCAGGTTTAAATATTTCAAATATAACCCAATATATCAATATTATACTTCTTTATGGACAGTTATTTTGGTTATATTATGATTACAAATGAGTGGTCACACCATATAAGCATATATACTTTGAAGGAGAAATAAGAAAAATATTCAGAATTTTCCCTCAATTATGTAAACAGGGTCAAACATAAAGTAGCCGGGACATAGCTAGACATGAGAGCATGCCCATATATAGAGAATACCAGGCTAGTGTATTTTGATATCAAGTTTATCAGGCAAGGCTAGGAAACGCGTAGGAATTTCGAGGCTTGCCGAGGAATTCCTACCGTTTCCGAGCCGAGCCTGATAAACTTGATATTAAAATACACTAGTCTGGTATTCTATTTATCAGGTAACGTTTTATGCTCGAAAATGACATTAGATGACGTCGTATTCTAACAGTAGATCTAACCTTGTGAAACAAATGGTATTGGATCTGTGTCTACTAGTTGCGAAGTTACGTGTTCGCAACTATGTGTCTACATGCATTATTTACAGTATACACCATCTTAGTATCCATGGTATCTACACAAATACTACAAATGGTTTCCTCAAATGGTCCAATACACACATTCTGTTTATAAACACAGACAGCAGTCAGAACACAGGTCACAGCGCGTGTATTATTGATTTAACTGGGGCAGATGACCTTGCGATACACAATAAATGAGGTCTGTACTCGCGGGAGATCTACATGTACATGAATTATATGTACAATTATAACGCAAATGAGTTTAAATGCGAATGGGTTTGTCAACGTTTGACTGTTTGGAGATAGTTGAAGCAAAATGGCAGAATGAGAAATGAATCATCATCAGAATGAGAAATGAATCATCGACATTGAATGTGTAGATCGGCGACCGTGACCCATTTCTCCAGTGCAGTTTCTGACCAATGGTAGTCCTTCTTACATGCGTGTGCAGAATTGAATTTTGTGACACAGAATTGAATTTTGTGACACAGAATTGAGTTTTGTGGCACAACAGTGAATTTTGTGACACAGAATTGAATTTTGTGGCACAAAATTGAGCCATGTCCCACTTGGCGCCCCGTACTCTACCACCTGCGTAAATCTTGCCAATATCTTTATTTCAAAATACTTGAATATTGTGCTTGAAATTAAGCAGCTTGATTGACTGAGCCTGAGCTGTTCAAACTGCTTGATTGCGAGTTGACATCGGGACTAGATTAACCGGGCGGTTGTGTATGTTCCCGTCGCCTAGTCACTTGGGATATATATATATTATAATATAAGTTTGCACATATTGAATGAATACCCTTATAGATATTTCTTCATCATCGTCTTCTTCATCAGCTTGTTTCGTCTCTTCAATCCCATTGGACGCATTGGCCGGTCCCTTCTTCCGTTTCCGGTTACCGTTTTGTAGTCTCTCCGTAGCCATTCACCCGGTTAATTCTCGCAGCGCCACCAACTATAACTCGGCGCAGCCGCGGATTCGCATCTTGGCAGTCACCTCTGAAAAGTGAAAAGTACATACATGTATTCATTTTAATAGCCTGTTGCGTTTAGATACTTATGGTCGAAGAATAAGTTAGCTGACTTGAGACTGTGACGGAGAAAATGGGGATACTGACCGTTGCGATCTGTAGCCGATTTCATCAAAATTGCAAAGTGTACTTATCTAGCAAAGTATACTTTGAGGGAGTAATCATTTATTTCCCCCAAAATGCATGATTTCATATAGAGCTAACGACTGCGTATGTGTGATGATTAAAAGTATGCAGAATTATTATACTGAATTTATTACATTATCATAGCCAAAATGGCTGTGATAATGTAGTACATTCAGTATAATAAAAATAAATAAATTTATCCTTAAATTGAAAATTTCTCCCTCTAAGTATACTTTGCTAGATAAGTATACTTTGCAATGTTGGTGAAATATGCTACAGATCGGTGTCTGTAATGCCCGCTATTCAGTGATTCAAATTTGCAAAATAATTCCTTATTTGGCTGTATGGCTGTACTAGTGGACCAGGAACTAAATGGCCAACGAAAAAATCACAAGCACTATTTCTTCAGTCACAGCCAGGATTACGTCATTTGTATCATTTCTAACCCATTACACGCGGGATAATATTGCAACAGTGCATGTATGAGAGTTTTTAGAGAACGTCCAGTAGCCGATTTCATAAAAATTGCAAAGTACATTGTATACTTATCTAGCAAAGTATACTTTGATGGAGTAATCATTAATTTTCCCGAAATGCATTATTTCATATATTTCACTAACGACTGCATATATTTGATGATTAAAAGTATGCAGAATTATTATACTGAATTTATTACATTATCACAGCCTTTGATAATGTAAAAAAATCAGTATAATAAAATTTAATAAATTTATCCTTAAATTGATAATTTCTCCCTGAAAGTATGCTTTGCTAGATAATTATACTTTGCCATGTTGGTGAAATAGGCTACTGTTTTTTTCATTTCCTCTCGAAAGTAGAAGTTGTTTTCACTCACTCACAATCAGACCGGACATGAACAAAATTAAACCCGAGAGAGCTGAATCCCGTAGATGGCAAACATTTGGACATAGTCCGATTTTGGTTTTGCAATCTGATTCACCGGCAAAATTTATTTTATTTATTGGTGTGTAACGGCCTATCAACAGCTAATGTAAGTTAATGCCGGGACAACGGGGTTCGGTCCCGTATTTAACATGTTGCATTGGTGGGAACTTCCAAAATCAGAATGGAATATTTACATCGAAAAAATTATATTCAGACCTGAAATTAGAATAACCCGTATTCCCCGGTAAATGTCCAGTTTCAGAGAGTGATATCCATACATATAAATTATTCGACCAACGTTTATTCAGAAAGCTCCTGTTATCCATCATACCGCTTTATCCGATGTAGATGAAAATAATTCCACAAAACATACGAGCCCGGCTTTGGAATTGCCTCCCTTGCTGTATCGACGTATTTTGCCGAGATTGATTTCGAAAATGAGTCGTATATTCCGTAATGGACATCGAAAGTTGACACAAAATGCAGAGCTCTGAATTTTTTGTTAACTTTCGACGTCATTTACGGAAAATATTGCATTTTTTTAGAAATCAATATCGGCGAAATACGACGATTCGATAAGGGAGGTACAGTGGGGTTAGCGTGTAAGTGCACACACGAACAAACACGACAGGTTGGAACCAACCTGTGTTCCAACCTGTCGTGTTCGTTCGTGCGTGTACTTACACGCTGACTCCACTGTACTACCAGAGCCGGGCTCGCATAATATTAACAGCATTTGTGCCAGAATCTTACAAAACTAATTTATTTTCAACAATTCCGACTGTGTAGATTATAATCAGCCGATCCATCCACCGATTAGATGCATATTTATAGTATATATATGCTCTTGGTATTGTGATACGGTGCAGAGTTTCCTTGATACGGTGGAGACATGGTATATGTACATACAAGTGCGCGAGCATGCATGTGGCAGTTTGATTCAATAGTATACAGTATCTAATCAGCAATGTATTTTTACCCCGTTGTGTTGGCAGACGTTGGAAAATGTGTGAAATCGCCGTCATATTTTCATCACGTGAATGACCGCATGTATTGTGTCCGGAGAGGCTACTGCGACAATAAACGGCGAATTGGTAGTTTGTTCCTCACAATAACATAATTACATTTATTGTTCATTGTGTATGGTCTAATCAGACTGTTTGCATGCTGGTCTTTGGTTGTAGACACTGGACAATACGGCAATACGACACGTTTTGTTACGGTGTGTCCCAAATGTATCTATATATATCTGCCAGTCTGTTATCAAATGTCCGATCGAATGAGGATGCTATCTGAGTATGGGGTCTTACAGTTTGTAGGATAACATGCATAGCTACATGTTTAACGGTATTGTAAATGTATTACCAGAAAATGATCATAAACTAATGTAAATACACTGCGTGGAATGATGATGAATACACGTGTACACGGTATCGTTTTACTGCATCTATGTGACTGTGACTGGATAAATTGGGCTTGCATGATTTGTGTGTGAACAGTGTAGCTCCTGATGAAATAATACACTCATTTAGCCTGATAGCAATCTATATTGCTTGTTAGAGGCATCTCGGATGTTTCATTGATGAAATGGCGAACAGTGCAGATCCTGATCAGACTGTGCGGATGCACAGGCTGATCTGGATCTACACTGGTCGCAAAACGCATAAGCTCCATTTCTCCAAATATCAGCCACATAATCAACAATTCCAGATCTTCAGAGATGATATCTCAGATATTCAATTTGCATTTTCTATTCGCTCCATGGACTGCAGATGACGTTTATAGCACCCACGTGATGCGATATATATTTGATCAAATAAAGCTGTTTATGCAAAGTTTGTGAACCATATTTTTATTTGTTGTAAAGTGACACGATTGTATTTATCATATACTATACCTTATCTAGAAAGAACTAGTTTCCAATCGAGATACTAGTTGAATTATTTTAAATGAAATTAAAATAGTAATACAAATGTACATGTAACCATGCAGTTGCACAAATCCAGCAATTATATATTAATATTAATATTTAATAGATCTTTGTGTCAGGTTACTCATCAGTGCATATGGGTTAAGAAAAAAACTACATGTATTTTTTTATTATTGTCTTTTTGTTCGATTTACACGGATATCCGAGACCGAATGTCTGACATGGAGACATTTGTGTTCGTGAACTAACTATTCGCGGGTATTTACCATCAGGCAATATATCCTATTTTGAATGTCAGACATTATTGACGTCGAAAATGGGCAAAACTTATCAGTTTAGCTCTAAAAGTTTCGCTAACATTCGCTGGAATTTACTGACAGAAACGCCTAATGTTCGTAAAAATCTTCTCTTTTTTTTGACAAAACAAATCTTTCATTCCGACCAATTATCGATAACAAATCGTAAATTCGATACAAACAGGCGTTATTTCTCTATACGTGATTTACAACGGCGTTCAATTTACAACCAGCGTAGACCCAGATCAGTATGCGCATCCGCGCAGTCTGAACAGTGTCTACACCGTTCGCGATTGAGCTTAACAACATTCGTGATGCATATAGCGTTAACAAGTTCCCAATCATGCCCCGCGCGTGATTCGTAATATCAGGAAGCTGGTCAAAATAGAAATAAACCACGTGTTTATCATGACACGTTACATACTGGCATTTGTTATAATACAGCGCCTGTTACAGCACTTATTCATTACGCTATCGACTAATACAGAATATTCTTGGCATAATTGGGAACCGATATCTCTTTCAACAAGGTGTTGTAGGTTAATAATAAGCCCTATACTCGACCGCATTAAAAGCGCAAGTTGTGATTTAAAGGCAGTGTGTCTCAGATGATAACAAATATAAAATGTATTTATTCGAGCGCTAGCTAACATCCAAATTTGAGGTCTTACAGCTTTTATGCAAATGAGCTAATGTCGGTCGCAGAACATATTTTGCGGGTTGAAAACACGGCCGCTTACGCCATAAAAAAATAATTCTAACCACTTAGCTTGATCGCCTTTGCAGTGTGATAAATGGTTTGTTTGCTTTTGTTGTGCTAAATTTATGTTATTGCATATGTTTCCGTAGTCTAAGGGTGCAAAGATTAATTCGTAACTCCATAGTTCGGTGCACGAATACAATCTTGCGGTTTTCCAAAAATATATAACTCGTCGTTGTTGTTGTTGCTGCTGCTGTGAAATTACCGCGCTTATTTTTCGTGAAATGCTTTCCACTCTAGATTAATTATTAGTATATGTGTCATCCACAAACACATATTGCAAATAAGTTTAGGTCGTTCAGTCCTTGGATTTCTGTTATCCTATTAGCCGACATGCCTACCCTCATTCTCCCCACCACCCCGGGTGCCCTCCCCCCCCCCCCCCCCCACGCCGCGCCCTTATAGTTGTTCAAGCATATTATGGAAATAGAGGATCTCAAACGTGTTTCCATATGAAATTTATGAAACGAGTCACGCACAATGTATGCACCAAGGGGTGATAGTAGTCGGTTATCTCATCTTCTGTTCCACCAGATGGCGCAACCGGTCGCAGTCCAAGACTCCTGCATTTATTCCACAATACACAAACGTGTTGACCGCATTTCGATTATCTGATTAAAACAAGGCATGTACGTACGGATCGCTGAATTTAACGCAGTTAAAAGATGAACTGCCTGTAACAGACATTTCATATCAATATCAATGAGTGTACAGTGGCGTAGCCAGGTTATATTGTAGTCACTTTCCTCAGAAAAAAACATAATGCGCGCATAATGTGCGCTCACCCCACGATCCGTCTCGTTGTGTAAATGATTTTACATATAGGGATCTCGATTCAATTTGGAATAATACAAACGTTATTTGCAAAAAAACTATTTTCACTCGACATGTTTGGCCGAAATTTTCGATTTTTTATGAATTATCCCACTGCTCGGAAACGTGTTTCAAAATACTAATACTACATGTGTCGTTTTTCCGCTCTAAGTCCTTAGTATATGACCCTAGGTGAGTGTAAATAGCATATTCGAAGAGGAGTGTGAACGTAA
Organism: Conchocele bisecta; assembly: GCA_029237695.1. Taxonomy (NCBI): domain Eukaryota; kingdom Metazoa; phylum Mollusca; class Bivalvia; order Lucinida; family Thyasiridae; genus Conchocele; species Conchocele bisecta. Next base: position 57,746,528 of record CM055272.1, on the reverse strand, counting down.
ATATGTCTACATACTAATGTTATTAAAATCGGATAAAAAAATAGTTTCGACCCGAATATTTAGCCGATTTTTTTCGATTTCCTCATTAAATAGGACCGATTCTCAAAATATAAACGGCAGCTCATAGTTCTTGTTCGTTAAACTAATTGATAAATATAACCGTAAGTTTAGTAAGTTTAATGTAGACGCTAATATTCCCACTTGTATGATTATGAACTAAGGTGAACACGTTGTTTACACGAAAAGAACACAACAGCTGGGACCGTGAAGAGTGGCGTCACCTGTACAGGAACGATAACTGACTACTATCCCCCTAACGAGTTGCATAAATCTCATATCAAATGGAAACGAGTTGTAGATTCTGTTTATCAAGTGACTTCACACCCCAAAGAGCAGACAACTTGGGAGACTTCCAATACATTTCAGTGAGAAGACGTCATTGACTATTTTCGCATCAAGCTGAAAATCTCCACCGAGCAAAACAGTTGTAATACAAGCAACAAATATATTATAAATGTGCCATAGAAAATGTTCCCGTTCTTTATAAACCTTTCATATTACCAGACGGGGCGCATTTTAACAATTGTTGTGATTTTACTGAGTCATGAACGCTTCTAATGACGTTTAAAATAGGATGACGTCAACGTTAAAACATCGTTGCTTTGTCGCACCATTAATTACGCCATTAATGACATCATTTGGGACGAAATGACGTCTTCGTTTTGTTCGTTTGACATAAAGTTAAGCTGATAATACGCATATGTAATTAGGGTGATGCGGCCAGCCAATCTATGAAATGGGTTACAACACGTCATAACAAGGTTTTCAATGTGATAAACGAAATAACGGAATATTGTGGCAGGACGGGCCATATATAAATCAGCCGGAATTGATTGACATGACCGGCAGGGTGCCATTACACGAGTGCCACGGTAACTACCCGCTTATCGTGACATCGCCGCGTCTCACAGTGGGCAGTGCCAACTCGCTGATACAACCACTCACCGCGCGTTGGCTCATGAAAAACAAGTCTGGCCGCGGTCTGACAAAACAGGGCGGTTTCATTACTGATATGCGTCTAAATATATTCTATTCAGCATGATATTGTGCATTACTCATATATGTTGGACGCGTAAATTTGGCTGTGACTGTGGAAATGCGACTTATGGGTTTTGCGACCAGTGTAGATCCAGATCAGCCTGTGCATCCGCACAGTCTGATCAGGATCTGCACTGTTCGCCATTCCATCAATGAAACACCCGTCATGCTTCTGACAAGCAGTATAGATCGTTGTTCATGTGTGTTCAGGAGTGTACTATCATGAGCTATACTGGTCACAAAACCCATAAGCCACATTTCTCCATTCACAACCACAATTGATGTTTCACCGAGAACATGACATGCGGCGAAGTGTCTGTGGCAGAGTGTCAACACTGGTAGCAAAAGAAATGATTCCGTTTCCGTACATGCCCACTCAGTAGGCACAAACTGTTCTGTATAGGAATTAAACAAGTGTATACTTGTGTCACTATTCCACCAGTTCTAAAAAGTACGAGTGCCCTCTATACAAATATAAGCATTTAGTAATACTTATTTTAGTGATAGTGACTCGCGATGGTATCAGGCTATTTTCATATGCAAATGAGGCATGGTATTTTTTAATTATTTATGCTAAAGGTAATTAAATGCGTCACCTGAAAAAATAATATTTTCGACAGATTATAAAGTATGATCATTGCACATCAAACAATAAATACGGAGAATAAATAGTAATGTCCGTTAACATTTTAACGAAACACGGTTATCATTGCATAAAATGTATAATAATGGCAATCAATACGTGGGGTAATGGTGAATGAATGTATATTTTGCCAGAAAATGTCTCAGATGATGTCTCTGATATAAATAACAGTTTTTGCCTACTGAGTGGGCATGTACCTTTAACAGTTAATCGACGTTAGCATATAGATCATTTACAACTCATTTCTGCACCTAAACTAAGATGTATGGTGTTGATGATTCATAATTTACCAGTAACCTATTTCACCAACATTGCAAAGTATACTTATCTAGCAAAGTATACTTTGAGGGAGAAATCGTCAATTTAAGGATAAATTTATTAATTTTTATTATACTGAATTTATTGCATTATCACGTAATAAATTCAGTATAATAATTCTGCATACTTTTAATCATCAATTATATGTAGTCGTTAGTTCTATATGAAATAATGCATTTTGTGAAAAATAAATGATTACTCCCTCAAAGTATACTTTGCTAGATAAGTATGCTTTGCAATTTTGATGAAATCGGCTACTGATGTAAATAGGACGACGAACAGCATTGAACGTGTACGAGAATACAATACAATACAATACATTTTATTCACTCTAAGCCACATACGTGACACACGAGTGACGTTCTACGAGCTGGTGTATCCTGGCGGGAATTGAGATGTGATAAAAATTGACGCCAATAGTGCAATTTCTTAAGCACTTTCCCCAATGACCGTTCCGCGACGGTACACTGTATAACAGTATACACCACTGCATTCGTGTCTACTGGACTTTTGAATCCGAATTTCCTCTGAAGATTTACCGAACATTTAATTGTCTACGTTATACTGGTCATGGTAGTTTTTTAATCACATTCCTCTGGCAGGAACATGGCGGGTATGTACGGAGTCCCGCAGGGGACATGGATATTTTTGTATTAATTCGTTCCCATGAAATAACAATTCATTCCCTCAATTTAACAATTAGTTCCCTCGAATTAACAATTCGCTACCTCGAATTAACAATTCGTTCCCACGATATAACAATTCGTTCCCTCGAATGAACAATTCGTTCCCTCAATTTAACAATTCGTTCCCTCGAATTAACAATTGGCTCCCATGATATAGCAATTCGTTCCCACGAATTAACAAATTGTTATTTCGTTCGTAGGAACGAATTAATAAAAAAAAGAATTATACATCCCCTGCAGCCACGATATGTGTGAAGCATCTTGACGTATCGGTGCTAATTAACTCCTTGTGTTCTGTATATTATGGATATGAGCCATGTATATCAAACATAACACTTTTTATTTATTCCTACACATGAAATGCATAGCTTTATGATATAAATGAAAGTCATGTTCTCATCGATGAAATAAACAATTTCCGGCGAAATATCTTTACTTCTGGTACCTACATTCACATGCGCACCTGTGAAAACTGATGTAGGCTGCAAATGTCAATACGTCTTTCTTACCGTATACAGTCTAAAGAACTGACGAATATACTTGGTGGGGCATATTATAAATATAATATTCTTATTTTTTTGCAACGAATATGACATATGTATCCATCGACTGGTATGAAGTATTTCACACTGTCGAAGAACATATATGAGACACGCCATGTGATTTTGTACCTAAGAACAGGTGCGATTTTTCATGAAATATAATTACAGAAAATGGGATATTTTCTGTAAATGACGTCCAACGATGACGAAATGTTCATAGCAGATGCATTTGCTATGAAAATGATGTCATCGTTCGACGCCATTTACTGAAACAATCGTAAACTTAAATATTTGTCATGAGACATCGCACAATCATGTTCTTAGGTACAAACTCGCATGGCGTGTCTCATTTTTGTCCTATTCGTTGCAAAAAAAGATGAATCTCCACCAACTTTTCTGTAGAAATAGAAAGAATAAAATTAAATGTGAAACTTGTTTTCTCGTCCAGCATGAGCTGTCTACAAACGTCACGTGGGGGATTTTCATGTTCAAGACAAGCTGACTCACATACAGGGAGATACGTTTAGTATGTCAACTATGTACCAAACATATCGGGGAGTGGTGGATGCGTTAGAAACACGAAGGCAAACATCTGTAACTACGAAAGCAGCCACAGAACAGCCGCATGTTTATTTATATCCACTAGCATATTGTATCCAGTGATCTATTTCAGACGGAAATTTGGGGTTGCCATGACAACATTTACCTTACGACGCTGATCAACCTGTAGACCCATGTCAGCATCCACACACCCTGATCGGGTCAGACACTGGTTGTCATTCCGTCAACGAAACATAATTAAGTCTTTAATCAAACCATGTTTGTTTAAACGTAAATTTTTTACAACTTTCGTCATTCATGTTGAATGATAAGTCTAGTTTAGACCAAACATAAAATCAGACAATATTTATGTAGACATTCTGGGGTTTCACTGAACTTCGTACGACTAAAATGTTCGTAAGTACAAATTTAGGATCGACTGGAGATTCCAATTGATGGATTTACATGTATTGAGCATAGGCTACATATGCAGCCTATGCTCAATACATGTAAATCCAATAATTGTTTACAAGAAAATACTGTTAATGTGTAATTTACAGAACTATCGTAATTTTGCACTTACGAACATTTTAGTCGTACGAAGTTTAGTGAAACGACCCCCTGTAGCCTATTTCACCAACATTGCAAAGTATGCTTATCTAGCAAAGTATACTTTGAGGGAGAAATTTTCAATTTAAGGATAAATTTATTATTTTTTATTATACTGAATTTATTACATTATCACAGCCATTTTGGCTGTGATAATGTAATAAATTCAGTATAATAATTGTGCATACTTTTAATCATCAAATATATGCAGTGATTAGTTCTATATGAAATAATGTATTTCAAGAAAAATAAATGATTACTCCCTCAAAGTATACTTTTCTTGATAAGTATACTTTGCAATGTTGGTGAAATAGGCTACTGGTCTGGTGGTACAATGGCCATGAAATAAGTTGATCTTCATTCCCGTGGCTCGTTCAATGTTTACTTGCATTATAAATATTATGTTTCACCATTCCCGGTCATTGAAAGTTCGTCTTGTATATATATATCTATATAAACAACCACGCCGGTTCTTTTGGCAATAAACAGGATTATCGCGAATCTAAACTGTTAAGATAGTTCCATAAACACTTATCAGGAATATATCAGTACTTCACACCCGTAAATGATGGATTGGTACTTCAAACTCAGTACTTCTTACCAATACATGATGGATGGACTTCATACTAAAGCTGAAACTACATATAATTCAGTTCAAGTATACTGCTACATGTTTCGATTGGCCGTGGAGTTTGACTACTGTCTGTTCCACGTCTTGCTGCCGACGAACTTTTGGCTATTATCCCGTCAACACAGTGCGTATGTGCCGTGAAACACGGTGCCGTGAAACATTTTTGATATCCAGTCAATACAATTTTTGCATTTTACAGCCATTTGTAGGTGTTGACGGGATAAATAGAATAGTAGGTTAGTGCCGTGAATGGGAAAACATATCTGGCGCGGCACGGAAATGGGATGTGCTGGGCAGAGCCTCGCCCATCCCATTTCCTGAGCCTTGCCAGATATTTTTTCCCATTCACGGCACTAACCTACTATTCTCTATCTATTTTCCTTATTTCTGAACCAAAGTATATGTTGTGACCACTCATTTGAACCGTCTCGGCGAGACGGTTCAAATGAGTGGTCACAACATATACTTCTGATGAGAAATAAAGAAATGCTTGAGTCTTGCCGGATATTTTTCCCCATTCACGGCACTAACCTACTATTCTATATTTACACACATCAAATCTAAAAAATATTTAAATGTACATGTAAGTACTTTTTCACCAATAAATAAAAAAGTCACAATGCCCAATTTTTTTATTTTATGAAATTCAAATAATAATTTTATAGCGAATTTTTTTTTCTTTAAAATGTATCTTTTGTTTTCTTAGTTACATTATTTCCAATCTATCTCGCCAGGTTTCGGAGTCAATTTCCAAAAGTTGTCGGGGTTTTTTTTACCCTCCTCGTCACTTTTGCCCAATGTTAAATTCACATAGGAATATTTTTTTTCACAATAATATCAATGATTTTATCAAATGAAAAAAATTTGGGAGGGTGACTTTTTTATTTTTGATGAAAAAGTACTTACATTTAAATATTGTTTAGATTTAGTGTCTTTAATAGCCAAAAGAGACAGTAGACGTGGTGAAACAAATAAGTTAACAAAACAGCACGTTAATTGTAGATTTGTAATGTATTTCTGAGCCCACTTATACAGTGAAACCTCTCTAAACCGAACAGATAGGTTTCACTGTAAATCATGCATTTTATCATTCTGAGCCATAGTTGTGTGTGCTATGCATTTACGAACAGCCATTATCACCTCAGATAAATGACCAAGAAACTCATCAACAATAAGATCACAGAATTATGTTTTCTTGGTGTCCGGTTTACAGAGGTTCAACTGGACAAGAAATACGCGGAATTATGCTCATAATTATCATTTCGCAATTAAAAAGCGTTATGTTTCACAAATTGTGCTTCCATCTACAGTAATAGCGGAAATACGTTATCACATTATCTTACATGTATAATCATGAACCCGTTTGTTTTATAAATAAAATGCTGCGTTTTTTGTTGAAATATGTAATTTACAGACATGGAGAAGCGAAACTATGTATACATAAGAAATATCTGAAACAAACTCTAAGATATATACCTTTAACCCTTTCACCCCTAAATATCTGGAATGGATTTTGATATGTTAATTTTCTGACCAATTTATACCATCACAAATTTTTGTTCACACTAGTCCATTTATGAAAAGGGGTGCTTTTTTGTTCTGAAAAATATGAAAATAACGTGCAAAAGTACCTGATCTTGATGAGACGGCTCGTCACGAGCCGGCTCATCTGAATCTACACTGTTTGCCGATACCACTATACAGGTATGTAGTGTTGAAAGGGTTAAGAGGATAATTACATTTAGGTGCAGGAAACTACGGAGCCCCGCAGGGGACATGGATTTGTTTTATTAATTCGTTCCCACGATATAACAATTCGTTACCACGATATAACTATTCGTTCCCACGATATAGCAATTCGTTACCACGATATAACAATTCGTTCTCTTAATTTAACCATTCGTTCCCTCGAATTAACCGTTGAATTCGTTCCCACGATATAACAATTCGTTCCCACGAAATGGCAATTAGTTCCCTCAATTTAACAATTCGTTCCCACGAATTAACAATTCGTTCCCCGGGACGAATTGTTAATTCTTGGGAATGAATTGTTAAAAGGGAACGAATTGTTAATTCGTGGGAACGAATTGTTAAATTGAGAGAACGAATTGTTATATCGTGGGAACGAATTAATAAAAAAAAGAATTATACGTCCCCTGTGGGGCTCCGTAAGAAACTGTCTCAAGTAACAATGACAACGGCAATCAAACAGAGACGCTTGAAACATAATGGCAGCACCAATCAATAGTCCAACATGCATTTCAATGACGGTGACTGGTTATCGACGGTGCCGCGGGAGCAGACATGAATCGATTATATAAAGTCTGTACAATATCACGTTATGCTTATAACGAGGATAAATACGTCTAGACCTGATAAACGTGGATTATATGAGTATATGTTATAGAGAAGTATTTATAATAACAAATATGTGACTGGAACTGGAGAAATGGGGCCTATGTACGGAAGCCCATTAGGGCCACTTCACTTTTTTTTAATTTCCATTTATTCAAGATGTTCAAGTTCTTTTCTTGAATTTTCAAGACAAGATCTTTTCTTCTTGAATTTTCAAGACAAGAACTTGAAAATTCAAGAAAAGAACTTGACAATTCAAGAAAACATCTGATCTTGAAAATTCAAGAAAAGAACTTGAAAATTCTAGAAAACATCTTGAAAATTCAAGAAAAGGTCTCGAAAATTCAAGAAAAGATAAAAAAAAAAGTGAAGTGGCCCTAATGGGATTTTTAGGAACTGGAGAAATGGGGCCTATGGGATTTGTGGCCAGTGTATTTCTTGATCAAATTACACACTCCTGTAACTAAACATGATAACGATCTATATTACTTGTTAACCCTTTCAACCCTAAGGAACTGGAATGGACTGTGATATGCTAATGTTCCGACCAATCCAATGGTCACAAAATGATTTTCAGATCCGTCCATTTATGAAAAGGGGGTGTTTTTGTTCTAAGAAATATGAAAATTACTTGCAAAAAGTGCAGATCCTGATGAGACGGCTCGTTACGAGCCGGCTCATCTGGATCTGCACTGTTTGCATAAACCGCTATAGCGGGCTTTCGGGTTCAAAGAGTTAAAAGCATGACGGGTGTTCCATTGATGGAATGGTGAACAGTGTGGATCCTGATCAGAATGTGCGGGTGCACAGGTTGATCTGGATATACACTGGTGCAAAACCCATGCGGACCATTTCTCCAGTGTAAACAAAGATTCCAGAAACTCTTGTCAGAACGCTGAGTCAATGGTACATGGATATTGGCAAAACGTAATTTGACACTGCAGTTGCCCATAAATTGCTTCGCTAGCACTTTTTTGTTATTACCATTTCGACTGGGCAAAAAGGGGCTTGTGTCTGATTAGGGTTTGCAATCCGCAACCATGGCATTCAGAAACATAATTAAAAGTCACAAATGTCAATGCATTGACTCATTGCGTAGCGGCTTCGTTGCATGTTGCACTTTCCCGTATTGATTGAGTGTGCAAGACGACAGTCCAGAGCTCCAGATAAGGTGCGTATTTGCGTAAATACCCAATTAAAATTGCTAAAAACGCAATTAAAATCAGAAGTAGTGAGTATCAAAAAGCAATGAAAAATTTGTGGTACCTTTATCAAGCTACAAAAAACAATAAACAGACCACAAATATAGCATATTTTCTTATTTTTCCACGAAAACACATCTTGGTATTTCATTAGAATTGTCTCCAAGGAGACAATTATAATAAAATACCAAGATGTGTTTTCATTTAGAAGCAAACTATTCAATAATTGCGGTCTGCTGATGTGTAAACAGTAATGTGATTCTATTTTACACAATTAAAATTTTGAAATACCCAATTGCTTCAGAAATGATGCAGCCTATGCTCAATAAATGTAAATCCATCAATTGAAATTTACAGACGATCCTAAATTTGCACTTACGAATATTTTAGTCGTACGAAGTTTAGTGAAACGGGTCCCTGGAAATGAACAGCAACACCACCATTCACGGTCCAATACAGTGGAACCCGACTAAACCGAACAACCTTGCCACATCGATGTGTTAAATTATGACGATTCCACTGGCAAATATCGCTAATGTGTATCAGTCTTCATGATTACAATGCACACATGCATGTGTTTCTGTGCTCATACATAGGAATTACCGTGGAACATCTCTAAACCGGACACCCTTGGGACCTCACAGGGTGTCCGGTTTAGAGAGGTTCCATTGTATCATAGACCAATGGTGCTAAGCAGTACAGTACTCAATTTATCCCGTCAACACATTGCGTATGTGCCGTGAAACACGGTGCCGTGAAACATTTGTGATATCCTGTCAATACGATTTGGAGATGAGGCTGGGGTTAGTTTTTACATAGGGTATACCTATGTATTGGCATCGCCTCCGACAGTTAGCCACGCCCCAGACCCCCCTCGATGTAATGGTAGGTAGTGATATCTTGGAGTAACCATAACAACAAAATGCATTGTGTTACTCAACGTTTAACTGCCATAAGCAACCGCTAATTGAAAATAATATTATGAAAAACTACTTGCACTGCACAATATCAACAACGGATGTTCTACGTACAAAAATACATCGGATTATTTTGTTGCGCGTGATTTTCCCCCATTTGCGGCACAAATCGTGTGGTCATCGCTAAATTTAGTAACAGAGTTAACTCCCCTCCGAATACTCTCCGAAACAAGCGACGCGTTTAACACACAAACAGTTCTACATCAAGTTTGACCTTCCGACAGCCTATTTTTAAACTCACCCGACACCTGTGCGAAACAAAACTCGCACGTGTAGGTCTAACTGATGTTTAATCCTCATTCTCTCTCTCTATCGATGGATTTACAGCGGATTTTAGTGACATTCCCGAATTCGGCCTAATTGACATTTGTCTATGGTGGCCAATACACGCCAACATGAGTGTCAATTCTACGTTCAGGGAAGGCGGTCAGGTCAATAAGTCAGTATTTAAGGTGATAACTTACAGTCAGGGAACAAATTAATGACAGTATAACACATCCAGCGTATATTAATACCCATATTAATGCAAGTAGTACAGTACTGTACTGAAATACGACAAATAAATCTAACAAGTTTGGGCTTCCATACATTGAAAATTGTGTCAGCGGTTTCCCCAATGACGTCATTTGTATGTTTTAATATACTCTATCCGGCCAACTATTTCATTCACAAAACAGAAGTAAACTTGGCGATGTACCGATAAGGCATTTTCAGGCGCGACACCGCTTCCGTGGCGGAATTATTGTAACTATTGCTCTTCAATCAGTTTTCAATATATCTATAATGATCATAGATTATCTGGAATCTGTATACTTGAATTGATGATGTCTTGTATATGTGTTACCGTATCTTTCTGATATTGCTATGCATAATCTGTAATGTTGTTGAATGTTTTGGTACATACTGTAGCAGTGCATACTGCACTTCAAGTTGTGCCATATCGATAGTTTACCCCTTAACCATTAAAACGCTGAAAAATGAAATTGCCGTCTGCTCATTTTGTATATTTTAATCTCTTTAAAAACCTGTTTTGGCAGCGCAGTAGAATCGTCTCAGTATGTTTTTGAGGAGAAAATATAAAAATATTTAAAACAGCAGACGACAATTGTCGTTTCCAGTGCTTTAAGGGTACATGCCCACTCAGTAAGCACAAAATGTAATTTATAGGAATTAAATAAGTGTATAACTGTGTCACTATTCCACCAGTTCTAAACGTTACAAGTGCCCGCTATACAGATATAATCATTTAGTAATATTTATTTTACTGATAGTGACGCGCGGTGGTATCAGGCTATTTTCATATGCAAATGAGGCATGATATTTTTTAATTATTTATACTAAAGAAATGCGTCACCTGAAAAAATAATATTTTCGACAGATTTTAAAGTATGATCATTGCACATCATAAAATAAATACAGAAATTAAATAGTAATGTCCGTTAACATTTTAAGCAAACACGGTTATCGCCCCTGATATCAGTGTGTAAATTTACGTCTGATATAAAATGTATAATAATGCCAATCAGTACGTGGGATAATGGCGCATGAATGTTTATTTTGCCAGGAAATGTCTCAGATGATGTCTCTGATGTAAAGAACAGTTTGTGCCTACTGAGTGGGCATGTACCTTTAAGGGTTAATGAAACTGCAACACCAACAATCAATCAATCAATCAATCAATCAATCTAGTTTAATCTTGTAGTACCCTATGTTCAGTACTTTCAGTACTTTGATTGCACTTTAAAGCTATGTGTAATGTTGACGGGATAAATAGAATAGTAGGTTACCTCGGCAGAGCCTCGCCCATCCCGTTTCCTGAGCCTTGCCAGATATTTTTTCCCATTCACGGCACTAACCTACTATTCTCTATCTATTTTCCTTATTTCTGAACCAAAGTATATGTTGTGACCACTCATTTGAACCGTCTCGGCGAGACGGTTCAAATGAGTGGTCACAACATATACTTCTGATGAGAAATAAAGAAATTCATGAGAGTTGCCGGATATTTTTCCCATTCACGGCACTAACCTACTATTCTCTATATAGGCGGGGTAATGGGGCCACTAGCCATTATGTATCAGAGATAGAAAATATATAGCGAGGGGCCATAATGAACCCGTCTTATTTTATAAATGGGTGAGAGTTATGAATCCAATGAGCCACCGTTTAAAGGTACATGCCCACTTAGTAGGCACAAAAAAATGTTCTTTATCGGAATTAAATAAGTGTATAATTGTGTCACTATTCCACCAGTTCTAAAAATGACGAATGCCCGCTATACAGATATAATAATTTAGTAATATATATGTTACTGATAGTGACTCGCGCTGGTATCAGGCTATTTTCATATGCAAATAAGGTATGATATGTTTTAATTATTTATACTTTTGTCTCAGATGATGTCTCTGATATAAAGAACATTTTGTACCTACTTAGTGGGTACGTACCTTTAATACATGAGGAGAAATCACAATGAAATAAGCACAATGAAAGCATAATCATGAAACAGCAGAAATAAGCTGACAATATGATGGCTAATATTTAAATATCACACTTGAACATGATTTAGAATTTATGATCATGATTCATATTGTATCATTTGAAGCTTTACAAGGTATTTTCTCATTGTATTATTAAAAGGACGTGGCTATTGACAGACGTCTGTCAGCAGCCAAAAGGCCGGGGTTTTGGATGCTGACAGACGTCTGTTAATAGCAAAAGTGCCGTGTTTTGGCTGCTGACAGACAAATATACAACTTGGGTAGTGGGGAAAGGTCAAACTCAATATTCCGAAAATAAATACGGACTTTGTACTAGATAGAACTACAATAATCGTTTGTTTACATATGCTGCGGGAAACGGTTTCCTATAAGAATTTCCAAAGTATTTACGGAAATGTTTGAACAGCGATTATACTTTGTCAAATTGGCGCTTAAAATGTGGTACATATGAAACAAAACGTACATGGTATGGACAAGCATGACATGCAAACATATTAATGTGACACCAATATATTTTGTTTACTAGATATGTGACTCGCCACAAGAAAACCGGGCTTATTGACTCAATGTAGATCGTAACCAAATTGCGGACTTGGACTTACACATTCCGAAAAGTATCTAAACTGTTTGCTACACTCATTAAGATTGTTTGTCTGACTCAATGTCAAACAGTGTAGACCCTGATCTGGGGCTACAATAGTCACATTGGCCATAAACCCCATTTTGTCATGGCGCGTCACATATGTTCGTTATAAATGATATTGAAAGTTAGCGTAACTTTCAAAGCTAATTTCATTCCGCATTTGCTCTGAGATTTACACGAAAAATATTTACACAATTCCCTAACATTTGATTGGTCCGTAGCAAGTCTCTGTCCAAAGTTTATATCCCAGTAAACTCCCACGCCGAACTACTTTCCGTAACAGTGAGGCGAAGTTAAAATAATTATTAAGAAAACGGAAAATAAACACATTTTCTTGATGAATTTATTTCAAATGCTGGAATTATAAGGAATGAATGACCTTTTTGTGGAATTTATCGGGGATATAAACTTGGAAAAGTCGCGGGAATACTGGACGAGGCCTTCCGGCCTTCGTCCAGTATTCCCGCGACTTTTCCAAGTTCCGGCCTTCGTCCAGTATTCCCGCGACTTTTCCAAGTTTATACCCCGATAAATTCCACAAAAAGGTCATTCATTCCTATAATAACCAATAGGATAAAAATAAACAATTAACGTTTTTTTTTTCTTCGAAAATTGTAATTTTTTATCGCCAATTGTTTATTTTTATCGCCAATTGCGAAAGTGGCTTTTCCAAGTCTATACCCCGATAAATTCCACAAAAAGGCCATTCATTCCTATATAATTTGATGAATTTCAAATTCAGCCAGCCTACGAAAGATAGTTAAAAATTAAACGATATTGGTGAGTTAGTATTCGTCGATGTTCTCACTGGTCGTACTATATACGTGTAACACTATCAGAATGTATTGTCCATTCAGTTTCGACAACAATTATCGCAAGTATATTGCATGTCGGCATCTTTATCAAGTTTTTCGTTAACATTTTCAATCAAACATCGAACATGAAACCATATGTTACAGTGTGTGCATCGTATCATTTGGCTGTCATAAATGGCACGGCATACACAAAATATGTCTTTCTTCGTGGATGTTCTTTTCTTCTTACTCCAGTTCGTGTTTATTTTGAACGGAAATTATGTGAACTCTCCACTGTCGATACACTGTATGAGATGCGCACGCATCTTATCCTGCTCGAAAAGAATTTTTGCGGGATTAAAACCCAGACAAATTGCCGTAGCAAACGCTGTAGCATACACGCCACAAAAAAAATCCCCATGTTAAATCCCCATAGACATCTTCACGGAGTGAAGATGTCTATGGGGATTTAACATGGGGAAAGCTGAACTCCCCATCTGATTTGTACTGGTATATGGATGAATTTTAAAGAAGTGCCGTCGTGTTTCAAAATAGCACAGATTTGCAGTATGGTTTTAAGATCTACATAGCCCAATAAAGAAGACAACAGAATCTGTCTACTTTATAAGTTCATAATGCCCAGCGTGTGTCCATTCTATGCTACGTGTCCATTTACGATGTGGTCAAGCTGCAATATTGTGATGTTACCGGCAGCATGGTGCCGCATAATCTCAAAGACTTCACATGAAATGTAAAATCCACAGTGTGTCAATCATATATTAGTATTATAGTGGAGAGATAAGGCATAAAATGCACATCTCGTAGACAAATAAGACACAATGCACATATTACGGGAATGACAGACAGAGCTAATACTTTCGTGCAAAAATATTAGTACTTTAGTGGAGAGATAAGACATAAAATGCACATCTCGTAGACAAATAAGACACAATGCACATATTACGGGAATGACAGACAGCTAATACTTTCGTGGAAAAATAGTAGTACTTTGATGGAGAGATAATATATAAAATGCACATCTCGTAGACAAATAAGACACAATGCACATATTACCGGAATGACAGACAGCTAATACTTTCGTGGAAAAATATTAGTACTTTAGTCGAGAGATAAGACATAAAATGCACATCTCGTAGACAAATAAGACACAATGCACATATTACGGGAATGAATGCACAGTTAACGTTACCAGAGAAAATATTCTCCTGGAGAAATAGAGAAGATAATATACACTAGGGAATGTTACAGATAATCATGACAGACATTGTTGCATCCATATAAAACCTATACTCACCTGGACACTTTGAATCAGGTCCCTGACATTTGGTTTCTGAAGAACATCTGCGATTTTACAGCCTGGATAACACACGGAGATTGATAACGGATCACACAGATAGTTCTTCAAATATTTCACCTGCGAGTGTCCAACAATTAATGTCGCCATGACTAAAACACAGTAATGAAAGATTGTCACTGATTGTCACACGTTTCAATAATCCGACAGAGAAATATAACAACACTGAGGCAGTTTGTAGATGAAGTGTTTTCTTTCATCAAACCGAAGCAAACAATAACAAATTCCTTTAACACTATGTTATGACGACAGACCCGAATAATGTCCTTAAATTAAACGGAAGATCCGCGCAATCTGATCAAGGTCTACAATGTTTGACATCCGCGCAGTCCACATTACTTCGACCACATTTACGGCACAACTATATACATCTTTTTGTAGAATATTATCTTGGCAATAAGTTGCAATTCCCGCCATAGAAGGCCAAATGTATATACTTTTATAATATTGAGTTCATTATTTTTGACCGCATTTGCGATATATTGATATATATTTCTTATTATAGAAGAATCTCGGCAGAAAGTGGAGATTACGGCAAACCGGGCCCATGTACATGTATACGCCTATGGTGAATTCGTATGACGTCTGTCAATAGCCAAAACCCCGGCCTTTTGGCTATTGACAGACGTCTGTGTGACAGACGTCTGTGAGCAGCCAAAACCCCGGCCTTTTGGCTATTGACAGACGTCTGTGAGCACCAAAACCCCGGCCTTTTGGCTATTGACAGACGTCGTGACACCAAAACCCCGGCCTTTTGGCTATTGCAGACGTCCTGCGAGCAGCCAAAACCCCGGCCTTTTTGGCTATTGAACAGACGTCTGCGAGCAGCCAAAACCCCGGCCTTTTGGCTATTGACAGACGTCTGCGAGCAGCCAAAACCCCGGCCTTTTGGCTATTGACAGACGTCTGTGAGCAGCCAAAACCCCGGCCTTTTGGCTATTGACAGACGTCTGGAGCGAAAAGCAGCCAAAACCCCGCCTTTTGGCTATTGACAGACTCTGCGAGCAGCCAAAACCCCGGCCTTTTGGCTATTGACAGACGTGACAGCCAAAACCCCACACCTGCGAGCAGCCAAAATCCCGGCCTTTTGGCTATTGACAGCGCTGCGATGCAGCAGCCACCTTTTGGCTAATTGACAGACGTCTGTGAGCAGCCAAAACCCCGGCATTTTGGCTATTGACAGACGTCTGTGAGCAGCCAAAACCCCAGCCTTTTGGCTATTGACAGACGTCTGTGAGCAGCCACTCCGTTATTAAAATCTGATGTATACGTACATGTACATGTAAGAATTATGACAATATAGAAGATATTTTTCGGTGAAAATGGCACACATTTTTGTGATGACTCCAGTCCTTTTTAAAATATGGATGGACCAGCGGCCCCAAAAGCTGAAATCCAAGCTTGAACCCTAAATGTATATTGATGCAGTTGCGAAAGTGTACCAAATGAACAGGTAATACGTATGTGACATGTCATGATAAAACGGGATTGTTCAGTTTGTGACCAGTGTAGCCCCAGATCAGTCTGCGCAACAGCGCAGTCTGATCTGGGGCTACACTGTTCACCAACCATTAGTGACGCCTCTAACACAAATTTCAGATCCGCATTAGTCTGCATGCGTGTGTTGGCCGATCAGTATCTACACTGGTTAAACTTTCAATAAGCCATTTTCCACGTGATCGGTTGCATATATACATGTATCACAAATATGTAAAGACTCTTTTCTCAATCAATGACACAATGTTATACAGTAGAACCTCTCTAAACCGGACACCCTGTGTTTCATTTCGATGGATTTCACTGTAATGTATTGCATTGTCGTGTCTGTTCATGATTGAAAATGACAACACATGTTCATGGCGCGCTTAATTACAGTGGAACCTATCTAAACCGGACACCCTGGGGACCTCCCAGTGTGTCCGATTTAGAGAGGTTCCACTGTAATAGTAAAATACAGACTTCCTGACACGTTCATAAACATATATTCGGGGTAGAGGCAGTGGTGGGGGTCAAATTTAACAAAATGACTACTATATCAAAAAAACAACAACAACAAAATGTTGGTTTAAACAAATTCCCAGTTTGTACTACATGTATTTATATGTAATTTACTATGGTTGGCTCAACTCGGATCTAAATGGAATTTAAACACCATGATTCATGATTTTCATGCTAGAAAAGAACACCATCTGATTCTCATCAGGCAGGAAATGTTAAAATAATTCCCCGAACGACAGGGAATAAGGGACCTTAAAACATTATAGACCAGTGTAAACAATGTCTTTTTCATAACCATTCATATGGTCTCAGAATGGTATTTTGTCCGTGAGTAGCGGTAAAGATGCGCCACTCATTGAATCACAAATAGAGTAGATAGACCATCTAACCATTCCAACACTAGACATGTTTACAGGTATTGGCAAACAGTGTAGATCCGGATGAGCAGGCTCGTGACGAGCCGTCTCATCAGGATCTGCACTTTTTGCAAGTAATTTTAATATTTTTGAGAACAAAAACACCTCCTTTCATAAATGTACTAGTCCGAAAATCATTTTGTGCTGTCTGGATTGGTTGCAAAATAAACGTATCAAATTCCGTTCCAGTTACTTAGGGGTGGAAGGGTCAGAGACTGGATGAACACGGTGTTCTGTGCCTACACTGGTCGAAAACGGCATACGGACCGTTTTATCGGCCAGTGGACCATGAAATTCACTTTCCGGTTCATGAGATAAAGAGCTAAACCTGATTTTTGCGAAAAATATTTAATAAATAAATTACATGTATGTAATATCACTATATTTTACCTCTAAAAGTCGCGAGACTTTCAGAGCAAACTTGCATCTGAAATTTCAATGTCATTTGCAGGATTTTCCTGAACCTTTTGTTTAGCAAATTTTCTGCGAACATCGAATATGCGATAAATCATTTATATCATGAACTGACTAAAATGATGTAGAGGAGCTATACATTACAGTTCGCCCTCAGTCTAATAAACACGTCTGCGCATGACCAATTGTGTTTGAGAAAATGCGTTTACCGATGATTATGCCCAGCGTAATTATACATACATTCATATATTTTTTTTTTTCAGGTTTGGAAAATATTTATTGTCCCCGTAATAGGTTTGTCATCCCCCACAAACCGTACATAATATACATGCCATAGTGTACATATTTGTACATAATTGTACATTTATGACTTGTTTGAGAAAAAATGTGTGAAATTATTCTGGAAAAGTCAAACGAAAATGCATTCCTTTGCGTGAAATATAACATCAAACTAAACTGCAGAATATATGTGAATAGTTATTTATATCAGTACCATGCGTAAAACGAAACAAAATGTTGACAAAACGAACGAATTGTTAATTCGAGGAAACGAATTGTCATTTCGTGGGAACGAATTAATAAAAAAAATCCATGTCCCCTGCGGGGCTCCGTACTTTTGCCTAATGTTAAACGCTCATGAAAAAAAGTCACAATTTCGGTCACTTTCCCCATGAAACCATGTTTTAACTGGTTTACTGTTTATCATATTAAAGGTACATGCCCACCCAGTAGGCACAAAATGTTCTTTATATCAGAGACATCATCTGGGACATTTTCTGGAAAACTAAACATTCATTCACCATTACCCCACGTATTGAGTGGCATTATTATACATTTTATATCTGACGAAGATGTCCACACTGACATCAGGGGTGATAACCGTGTTTCCTTAAAATGTTAACGGACATTACTATTTATTATGTGTATTTATTTTTTGGTGTGCAATTATCAACCTTTATAATCTGTCGAAAATATTATTTTTTCAGGAGACGCATTTAATTATTATAAATAGCTAAAAAAAATATCATGCCTCATTTGCATATGAAACTAGCCTGATACCACCGCGCGTCACTATCAGTAAAATAAATATTACTAAATTATTATATCTGTATAGCGGGCACTCGTAATTTTTAGAACTGGTGGAATAGTGTCACAATTACACACTTATTTAATTCCTATAAAGAACAGTTTGTGCCTATTGAGTGGGCATGTACCTTTAACACTAACAAAAAGGAAATAAAATAAAAAGACGTCCCTACGTAGTATATTCTGGAATGTGCGCCACGACTATATGTAAATGTAAATGCTTTGATTTAACGACGGCACTGGCTCGATGACCTTGCATGTCGGGACAATATATGTAAGTCCCCATCCGATAGGACTAGGCTAGCACGAAGTTGTCTTGCCCAAGGACACGCCGAATCGGCCATTCGGAGCAGGTCCATGTGGGAATCGAACCCGGGGTCTCCCGATCCGTGAAACACGGTGCCGTGATCATTTTTGTGTTATCCTGTCAATACGACCTAATCATTGCGTATGAATATGTGCGGTTGTCCTACTAGTCTATTCTCCGATTTTAAGGATGCGACTGGGGTTATCTTTTGCAATTTAAACGCTATGTGTAGGTTTTGCCGGGATAAATAGTATAGTAGGTTAGTGTCGTGAATGGGAGAAAATATCTAGCGCGGCACGGAAACGGGATGGACTCGGCGGAGCCTCGCCCATCCCGTTTCCTAAGCCTTGCCAGATATTTGTTTCCATTCACGGAACTAACCTACTATTCTCTATCTATTTTCTTCCTGCCTTATTATATATGATGACAATTGCAGCAAGTGTAGACTTTATGGCACATCCACATAAATGCAAGTTTTGGTGTAATCACAGCGAGCTGAGTTGGTTCATGTGTGTTTTTACGTGTATGTATACATTTCCCGGTAGTGGCACGTACCTAGTAATTAAACAGCAGTTGTAGCGGAATTTACTGCTACATGGGCATTAAATGAATGATTAGACTTTACACGTGCATCTGGATTCTGCTATAAAATTGCTGACGAGAGCGGATGCCCATACATTGTGAAAATGTATGTATATTCGTTTTTATTACAGTTCTATTTTAATTAAATCCTATTTTCATTGTGTTATTTGTCAAGTTCATATATACATTGTACATATATACATTGTACATATATACAGTCCATACAGTTATAAGCATTTTCTTATATAAACTTCGTCAGTTTCTTTGGCCATTTTCGTAGTGTTTTCCTTTAATTTATGTTGCAACGTTTTCGTTTTGCATGATCATATTGTATTCATAAGTACATGTACCTGTAGCCTATTTCATCAAAATTGCAAAGTATACTTTCCTAGCAAAGTATACTTTGAGGGAGAAATTTTCAATTTTAAAATAAATTTATTAATTTTTATTATACTAAATTTATTACATTATCACAGCCAATTTTGGCTGTGATAATGTAATAAATTCAGTATAATAATTCTGCATACTTTTAATCATCAAATATATGCAGTCATTAGTTCTATATGATATAATGCATTTCGGGAAAGATAAATAATTACTCCCTCAAAGTATACTTTGCTAGATAAGTATGCTTTGCAATTTTGATGAAATCGGCTACAGGGATTCGGCTGGCGATCGCCACTTTCGCAATTGGCGATACAAAATTACAATTTTCGAAAACAAAAATGTATGTTTATCCTCTTTGTTATTCCTCTTTTTTCTTCTTTTTTTTCATTTTTTGATTTCTTTTTTTTGAAGTGGCGATTTTTTTATTTTCCCCAGCGGAATCCCTGATGTACATACATACAAATACAATCGGGGTTCGCGGTAATTCATTTACAGTTACAGTTGGACTGAAGCAGTGTGGATAAAGTGTCTTGCTCAAGGACACAACGCACGCCTCCGGTGACGATCGGCAGTCCAACGCCACATACCACTCGAACACGCGCTCCAGATTCGAAGTGTATATATAGCGAGCATTCTATTTATAAGGGTTCGCGTCAAAATCAGTGACGTAACGTCAAAATAACAACAAGCAGCAAAGCCGAACGTCTCTCAGAACAAATAAAATGGAAAGCAAATAAAATGTAATGAGAGTTGAAAAGTGCGAATACGTCCGAACGTTGCGAATATTTCCGCGGACTTATTCGCGTGCTCGTTAGGTGCGAATATGTTCGCAAATGACGAAAATGTCGGCTGGGATTTCGGGTAATTAAAGTAATTACTCGATCATTTCCTCTGAACAATCTGATCATGTTTTCCAGGGCCTATCAACTAACATAATAATATAATATTCGACCCAGTGTTCTCCAAGTTCGCGCTCAAGTTAATAAATTATACGTCAAAAATTGACATAAAATTCAGAGCTCGTTCGGAATTGAATGATTTCCGCACGAGCGATGAATTTTCAGTCAATTTTCCATAGCATTAACAGAATATATTGTTGTTGTTCTCTTTTTTTTCGAAACAAAAATATCGTCAGTGAAAAACTGATATACAATAAGTAGGTATAATTATAATACCAGAGCCGGGCCCATATTATTGAGTCTAATTCATGTTAAATTGAGGCAAGCAGGTGAAATTGTGGCCTCATATAATCATCTCAAATTCAGAACATATGGTTTCACTTTTACACAGGGAAATGAACATCATGTGTGTGTGTGTTTAGCAACCTCTTTAGATCATTATCAGTTTGTAGATATATACAATGCATTAACTGATCATTTTGAGCTACACATATCAAAAGTAAAACATCACTTTCACGAAACGTCATGAGTATATGGTTACTAGAAGCACACGAAATTGACACATTTCAATGTAAGTGTCGTTCTGCTAGTCTCACATCAAGTGCCTGTGGCTGACAGTAACCCAATGTGTATGATCACGTGGTTACAACAACAACGACAAGTTCTAAAACTTCCAGAATCCATCCGATTCAAAGTAAGTATTCTTGTATTTTGTCCTTATTATGTAGCGGATTTTGATGAAATATGGTGCATCAAACGCGTCTTGTTAAGCTGCATTTCGTGGTCTGTATTTTGGCCCAAAATCCGTATCAAATAATACTTACTTTTGAGTGGGTGAGCTTTCAACACTTTCAGCCAATGCTGTTGTTGTTGTAATCACGTGATCACGAACCTTGTAACCGCCAGCAGGTACTATGTCGCAAGATGTCGTGCATTTAATACTTCTTCTGCAGCCAATTGTATAAACCTTGGTTAAATTTTAACCACTGGTTAAATCCGTGGTTACGTCAAATATTTGGTTAAATTATCGGTTAGCGATTGTATAAAACTCCGGTTAAATTTAACCGACCTACAGAACCTGGTTAAATTTTAACCAGGCTCTTCGGAGAAAACAAAATTCCATGACGACATGAACATGCTGAAGCATGGGCCATGGCTGGCAGGCAGTGTCGAAAGCCGAGGGATAACGTGGATATACACAGAATACTGCCGAATACAGGTAGCTATAGATAATAGAAAACACTTGTTAAAATAAGGACCCAGTGGTGGGGGTGAAGGGGGAATAGATATGTGGGTGTGGACTGTGGTGGGTGGTTGTTTATACTTTTCTTTTGATATTTTATTATTTAACCACTTTCAAATTATAAATCCAGATACCGTAGTTTTAGGGCTAAGGCTTGTAACTGAAAAAACTTCCCATACCGTCGGGACACTTTCAAATATCTTTATTTCCAATCCTTATACATAGGCGGCGGAACAGGAAAATTATTGGGGGGAGGGGGCAATCGTGAGGGCCCAAAGGGCCTGATGTTGCTAGGGGGGTCCCCCGGATATTTTTGAAATCTAAGAGGCGTAAAACGCCATTTCCTGCATTATCAGGGTCCAGTCTTGAGGGCTCAAAGGGCCTGATGTTGCTAGGGAGTTCCGGGGGCATGCTCCCCGTCAGTTTTTGAAATCTAATAGGCGTGAAATGCAATTTCCTGCATTTTCGTGGCCCAGTCTTGAGGACCCAAAGGGCCTGACGTTGCTAGGTGGTCGGGGGCATGGTCCCCCGGAAAGTTTTGAAATCTAAGGCGTGAAACGCCGTTGCCTGCATTCTCAGCAAGTTTGAGGATGAGAAAATGTGTGGAAACATATCCTACGTTCATGTTGATACGTGGCACCTTTAGAACATTTTAATACGGCCCGATATGAGCAAATTAAAATCAAGTTTAAAGACTTAGCTCGGGAGCCTCCATTTTGAATTGTACACAATACATCTCTATGGGCATATTTTAAGGAGACGAGAGCATTACAGGAATGAATGGCCTTGTTGTGGAATTTATCGGGGTATAAACTTAGAAAAGTCGCGGGAATACTGGACGAAGGCCGGAAGGCCTCGTCCAGTATTCCCGCGACTTTTCCAAGTTTATATCCCCGATAAATTCCACAAAAAGGCCACTCATTCCTTATAATTCCAGCATTTGAAATAAATTCATCAAGAAAATGTGTTTATTTTCAGTTTTCTTAAGGATTATTTTAACTGCGCCTCACGGTTACGGAAAGAAGTTCGGCGTTGGAGTTTACTGGGATATAAATTTTGAACAGAGACTTGCTACGGACCAATCAAATGTTAGGGAATTGTGTAAATATTTTTGTGCTGGAATTATTAGTGTTTATGTTTACAATAACCCGTTCTGACGCAATGACAGATGCCGGGAACATACTCGGAACGGAATTAGTATTGCAATGCATTGTGGGACGACTTGCACTGGTTTGGTTAATTTAACCAGTGGTTAAATCTTCCAGAAACTGGTTAGTTAACCATATGGTTAGTGCTAACCGCGCTAACCAGTGGTTAAATTTAACCAAGGTTTATACAATTGGCTGCAGCTGGTATTATCCACGGTGGGTTGAAACTATGTTTATTACGGCGGGTAGTGTACGTCGCGTGTACCGGTCCTTTATTCCCGCTTCAACACACATTCTCACAAATATCTCGGCATCTACTGGAGAACATTTGGTGAGATAGAGTGAGGTAACCCGAATAATAAGATAGAAACGTCTGTCGACGCCGTCATCTTCATAGCTATATATGAGGCGTTGACTGGAGAAATGGGGCTAATGGGAGTGTAGCTCCTGATCAAATAGCACAGTCACGTAGCCTTGTAACGGTCTATGTTGTTTGTTAGACGCATGACAGGTGGTTCATTGATGGAATAGCGAACAATGCAGATCCCGATCAAACTGTGCGGATGCATATGCTCCCATTTTCTCCAGTCACAGCCACATATCAGTTTCGGAATGATTGCATTAGCATTTACATTTGAATGCGATAAAGTGCTTATAGACCAGGTAATCGTGTAACATCGTTTGTCGATGACGCCGCCTTCATAGATACATGTATATAGCAGCATCGAAGTTATTGCTAGAAAACTTACACTTTTAATTAGATGTTACAGGAAATAATATAATATCGTTTGCCGATGATGACGTATTCGCAGATACAGCCGTTTCTTCGAAATATCTCCGAAACGGGTTTTACATAAATGTAAGTTTTCTCGAAATATCTCCGAACGGGATTTATATAAATGTATGTTTTCTCGAAATATCTCCGAACGGGTTTTATATAAATGTAAGTGTTCTCGAAATATCTCCGAACGGGATTTATGTAAATGTATGTTTTCTCGAAATATCTCCGAACGGGATCTATATAAATGTAAGTTTTCTCGCAACATCTCCGAAACGGATTTTTTATAGATGTTTGTTGTCTCGAAATATCTCCGAAACGGGATTTATACAAACGTAAGTTTTCTTGAAATATCTCCGAAATTGCTACAGCTACGAGTGCACGGTTATCGACAGACGCTGGAATGCAATGAACCTCATTACTAAGTGACTCCGGTGTGCTGAGGAAATGACTCCAGAGCTGTAGCCTATTTCACCAACATTACAAAGTATACTTCTCTAGCAAAATATACTTTGAAGGAGAAATTTTCAATTTTAGGATAAATTTATTAATTTTTATTATATTGAATGTATTACATTATCACAGCCATTTTGGCTGTGATAATGTAATAAATTCAGCATAATAATTATGCATACTTTTAATCACCAAATATATGCAGTCGTTAGTTCTATGTGAAATAATGCATTTCGGGGGAAATAGATGATTACTCCCTCAAAGTATACTTTGCTAGATAAGTATACTTTGCAATTTTGATGAAATCGGCTACAGCTTATTCTAATTCCAAGGCTGAATTTATAGTTTACATGTACAAGATAAACTATACATGTACATGTATGATGTAATTCTGTTATGATTTTGGGAGTCCCTCCACTCCCTCCCCCCATTTGTGCAGGCCAAATAAGTGATTAACCCGGCCTAAATGACTATAGCTGTTGACATGCCGTTACATATCATTAAATAAATAAATACAGCGAAACCTCTCTAAACCGGTGTCCGGTTTGGAGATGTTCCGCTGTAAATCAGACATATGACCGTTCTGTGAAATCCTTATGTATTTGGCAATCATGAACATACATTAACATGAGATCACATATATTGTCTTGGTGTCCGGTTTTAAGAGGTTCCACTGTACGTGTAATGTCTACTGGCATAAGCGTTGCAGACGTTTGTGAGATATTTAGGGAAGTGGAGGTGGAAATAGAGAATAGTAGGTTAGTGCCGTGAATGGTAAAACATATCTATCTGGCAAGGCTTAGGAAACGGGATGGGCGAGGCTCTGCCAAGCAGGATATCAAAAATGTTTCACGACACCGTGTTTCACGGCACATACGCACTGTGTTGACGAGATAAAATGGCATAATGGGCAGGTGCTTGTGGCATAATTTACCCACCGTGGTATCGATCGCCGCATGACTCCCGTGAACAGATGTTAGACTGTGAGTGCGAATACTCACCACTCTAGTGACTCAATAAAATTATCGTATTTACGCCACGAAACACAATTAACATATCATTATGCGTCTAGCAGGATAATTATTTCTATAGAATGCAATTGCAACAGTGGCATATCAGCAAATTGGACAGCATAGAGGGTCACCAGGGTGGTCGGTTTAGAGAGTTCGCTGTATTTCAGGCATATAGACACTACAATATATGTACATGCATGTGTGTTTTTATATCATGAACATGCTTTCACTGAGATAAATGACAGTGAACAGTCAAACAATCCGATATTTTCTTGACGTCCGGTTTTGCGAGGTCCCACTGCAGTAGTGTGACATACAGTAGAACTTATCTAAATCGACACACATTGCTGAATGGTTTGTGAAGTTTGTACAGTCAAACCTCATTAAAC
Organism: Conchocele bisecta; assembly: GCA_029237695.1. Classification (NCBI taxonomy): domain Eukaryota; kingdom Metazoa; phylum Mollusca; class Bivalvia; order Lucinida; family Thyasiridae; genus Conchocele; species Conchocele bisecta. The sequence goes on along the minus strand of CM055272.1, from coordinate 57,720,501 downwards.
CGAACACAGAGAAAAGTTAGATGTGCTTAATTTTGATATATTTCGTGTCCATTTACCTCCGAATATAATGTACATTCATGATCACAAAACACGCACGCGTGTCTTGAAGTAGGTATATACATGTCAGGCCCGTACGCAGGGGGGGGGGGGTGCGACGGGCACCCACCTAAATTCGCCGACGTCCGCTATTTTTCGAACAGTAATCTCAACAAATCTTGAAATGCATTAATATACAGGTAATTTGTATGAAAATGCCACCGTTCAAATCCGAATGTAAATGACAAAAAATGCAGGAGAGTGCATTTCAGGCCATCTAGGTTTAACAAATCTCAGGGGGTGCGTCAGGGGCGAGCCCCATGTAGTGGCGCGAGAACGGTCTGTAAATTGCACATTAACATTGTTTTCTTGTAAACAATTATTGGATTTACATGTGTTGAGCATGCAGCCTATGCTCAATAAATGTAAATCCATCAATTTAAATTTCCAGACGATCCTAAATTTGCACTTACGAACATTTTAGTCGTACGAGGTTTAGTGAAACAGTCCACTGTATCGTAAGGATAAATGTCGCATGCACGTACAGTGAAACCTCTCTAAACCGGACACCCTGGGAGGTCCCCATGGTGTCCGGTTTATAGATGTTCCACTGTAAATCAGACATTTGACCATTCTAAGGCATATGTGTGCTTTGCAATCAGGAACATACATTCTCATCTGAGATAAATGACCAAGAAACTCATCGAAAATAAGATTTCATATGTTTTCTTGGCGTCCAGCTTAGAGAGGTTCCACTATAATACAATACGTACGTCTCAGGCGCATTGATGATGGGGGTGATGGTGGTCGTGATGGGGTGGGGTGGGGGCTTCTGTTAAAACAGTTAGCCTCTCATTGAACTTTTATGTAAATGTTATTTTGAAAATATATTTACTATTACCTGTTATGTTGACCTCGACCCCATTCATTGATTGGCTGGTGGTAAAACACATAGTTATGACCGTTATGACTAAAATCTGAGAAGTTGGGAACAAAGAGTCATCAGAAATTGGCTCACATGCCCACAGCCGGTTAACCCTTTCAACCCTAAGGAACTGGAATGGACTGTGATATGCTTATGTTCCGACCAATCCAATGGTCACAAAATGATTTTCAGATTCGTGCATTTATGAAAAGGGGGTGTTTTTGTTCTAAGAAATATGAAAATTACTTGCAAAAGGTGCAGATCCTGATGAGACGGCTCGTTACCAGCCGGCTCATCTGGATCTGCACGTTTAGCATAAACCGCTATATCGGGATTTCGGGTTCAAATGGTTAATGGCCGAGAGATCATACTAAAGTCATTATATATGCCATTGTATGATTACATCGAACACGAGACGTATATGTGGCTGCGAATGGAGACATTGGGCTTAAGGGACTTGTGATCAGTGTAACTCCTGATCAAACAGCACACTCCTGTAGCCTAATAATCGGATCTACAGTGGAACCCCTCTAAACCGGGCCGTCGGGAAAATATACATGTTTATCTTAGACGTGTTTCGCTGTTATGTATCTCTGATTACAATGACTTTTCATGATTGCAAAACACTAGAATGTGTCATTAAGTGCCATCCAAACCGGACACCCTGAGACCTCCCAGGGTGTCCTGAGAGGTTCCACTGTATATGGTTTGTTAGAGGCATGACGGATGTTTTATTAGTGGAATGGCGAACAGTGCAGATCCTGATCAGACTGTGCGGATGCACAGGCTGATCTGGATCTACACTGGTCGCAAAACCAACAGGCCTCATTTCTCCAGTCACAGGCACATACATGTTTCTACGTATATAATAATATTGATGTACAAAGTGTATGCATAAGTCTATGATCCAAGGATACTTGAAACAAAAATCTGCATAATATAAATACTTATCATAAGACAACTGCGGAAGTATATATTGACAGACAAATATAACAAGAAAACCATGAACGCAAGAGAAGTGCAGACGTAACATATTCCAGGTGCATGATCACGTGGTTACAACAACAACAACAACGTCGCCCACTCCAAAGTAAGTATTATTTGATATTGTCCTTAATATGCAACGGATTTTGATGAAATATGGCGCAGCAAACCCGTCTTCAAGAGCTGCATTTGGTGGTCCATGATCCATGGAGTTCGGCACAGACTTATGTCGCTTTTGCGAAGAATCGAGTTCCGTGTCAGTAGACATGGAAATCGATTCTTCGCAAAAACTACAGAAGTTTGGGCGAAAATACATAGACACCAAATGCAGCTTAACAAGACGCGTTTGATGCGCCATATTTCAATCAAAATCCGTTACGTAATAAGGACAATATAAAATAATACGTACTTTGAATCAGATGAATTCTGGAAGTTTCATTACTTGTTGGTGTTGTTGTTGCTGCTGTTAGTACCACGTGATCATACACCTTGATATTAAAGATGAAGTCCCGCACATCAGTATGTATTGTAAGGATTATATTGCTTTGGTTCAGTATTTGTAGATGTCATTAGTCTATTACAAAGAGCGTTTAATTTGTAATACCGGGTACGCATATATGGAAGGTAATATCCGCCATAATTCTATGTGACTTGATGCTTGCGTGCTGATGACATTACCACTTACATTCATGTTATTGCATTCGTCATTTGTATTTATTACATTTGAAATCTGCTTGTTGTAATCGTATTTGTCTTTCTTACATGTCCATTCTACTGAGTGCTTTGTTCATTCGTCTTATTTACATTACAATTATTGATACCGTCCTTATTCGTGTACCTGTTTTATTGCACTAAGCATTTGCAAAAGAAAGTAAGAACAAAGCACTTATCACTTTGAATAAGGCCGAAAGCAGTAAGGACAAAGCCGCAGGAAGAAAGCATCAAGCCACAGTCCGAAAGCAAAGCCGCAAGCAGAAAGCATCAAGTCACAAGCCGAATGACGCAAGCAATATTGGTGGTATAGTGCCTCATTATGACGCCAGATGGCACTGCTTTCAATGTTAGGGATCCTCCGACGAATAAATAATAGTACGAGATGTGATTGGCTGTTTGAGGCACACCTCCAATGCCGGTGTTGATGTAAGATTTCACCCACAAATTATCATCACGTATAGGTTAGAAGACACCAAATAGTTTTACTATATACTGTAACCGAATCCCATCCAATAAGGCCAGTCTGTCCTACTTTCACTATTCGTATGATGTTGTGGGACCTACTTGTACATGACCTGCAGCCGGTATGTACTGGTTCTGCATGATTTAAACAATAGGTTTACTTACTCCTAAGAAAGAAAAATCCAACCTCGTCATGTCCCCCAATATTGTTTACATTTTGTTTTGGCCACGGAATCTATGTTTACATCACATGACCAACATGTTCCTCAAGTGAACCTGGGTAGTAATGGATCAAGATTTGCAAGCAAACTGTGTCAGTGACCTCAAAACACCCGCACGATTTTGTTCATACCGGACTACTTTTATCCTCTTGACGATTTCGCATCATTTGTTTATTATCTAACCTATATTAACTAAATTGCATATGTATGTATGGTGTTTGCCTTACTAATGTGTTTTATACATACAGTATCCTCATAATTAAATTACATATGTACGTAATTGAAAACAATCACATTTTTATAGTAAGTTACACAAATGGTAACTTACACAGGTTGCCTGTCAAACTGGCCTGTTACCGATGCAAACCAATAACCGTCCGGGATCAAACTAAGGTGGGTCACCACCATTGATTTTCGCTAAAAAAAACTAACCCGTTACCACACATTTTGCTATTCTCTGCTACTTTCATTTTGCTTATGGATGTTGTGGGACCTAATTTCCAATAACCTGTACACATTCTGCTCTGGATCTTGACTAATTAAAATATAGATTTAAGTATTGTTGAAGCTGGGGTCCCGTCTAGTAGGTACAATCTTTTCTTTATGGAACTTAAAATAAGTGCATAATTGCAACTAGTGCCAGCTACACAGATACAATTATTTAGTAATCTTTAATGTACTCATAGAGACTCGTGGTGGTATCAAGCTAGTTCCATATACAAATGATGCAGTTTTTTAAATTATTTATATCAACTAAATGCTGAATAACTATTTTATCGACATATAATAACGTATGATATTGCACATCAAAAAATAAATAAATGGAATAAATAGTTGCTTCCGTTATCATTTTAAGGAAACCCGGTTATCGCCCCTGACATCAAACCGGCATTTCGCGTTTGATATAAAAAATATAATAATGTCAATTAGTACGTCTGGTAATGGTAAATCAATATTCATTTTGCCAGAAAAATGTCAGATTGAAAGAATAAAGAAAAACATGTCTACCTATATTATAACCTGGCATGTAGCACACTAGGCTTAAGGTTAGAGAAATTGAATATGCAAACGTAGTCCAGCATAAACAATAGTCCGGGTTTTTTAAGATCACAGACACAGTTTTCTTGTAAACCTTGATCCATTACTACCCAGTTGTTGGGGTGTTTTTAACACCAGTTTTCAGCATATTTGAAGCATTTAAAAGAAAACACTGAGCCTGTTGGTCACATGATGTAAACAGAGTTTCCGTGGCCGAATAATGTAAACAATATTGGGGGACATGACGAGGTTAGTCCCACAACATCCATACGAATAGTGAAAGTAGGAAAGACTGGCTGGGATTCGGTTAACTTATACAGTAAAACTATTTGGTGTCTTTTAACCTAAACATGGCGCAACAGAAAAGGCGGCATCAACCTACATCAACACCGTTAGGGACATGGAACCAATTTAGAGAGCAACGCATTGTAGGACGGGTACCAGCATATTAAATCATTTTAGGAGAACTATTTTAAGTTTTAGCAGCTGCACCTGGCGTCATAATGGTTGTTCCCAAATTACTGTTGCAATTGTTGTTGTCAAGGGGCGTGGCTTAGGAGGTAACACACCGCATGGCAAAACAGCGATGCAATAATCAATAATGGAACTCGGGATGTCACTAAGACTGAAGCATCAAGCTACTTAGAATGTAATCAACACAAACGCATTGAAACAGTGCGAATGAATAAAGCATCACGCCAAATGCACATGCAATTTAGACTACAACGAAGAAGATTTCAAATGTCATAACCACGAATGACGAATACAATAGCATGAAAGTAAGTTGTAATGGCACCAGTCAGCAAGCATCAAGCCACATATAATTGTAATAAGACGGATAGAACTTAGAATGTCATCAGCAAGCAAGCATCAAGCCTAATATAATTATGGCGGATATTACCTTCCACACGCATATTCGTACTATTTTGTATTATTTGTATGGCGGGAATCAATAATCTTGAGGTCAGGGGAGATAACCGCGTTTTTCTTCAAAATATTAGCAAAATTATATATTTATTCAAAGGAAGTCGATATTTATTTGTCCAATGCAATTTCTGGTGTACAATAACTATACTTTATAGGCTATCGACATCAATCGTGTTTAAGTTGATACACATATATACTTGATTTAAATAATTAAAACTAATCACACTGTCTTCACATGCACATAAACTGGTGATCACCAATACTAACACGGTATTGAAATATTAGTTGAAGGTCCGTGCCCACTCGATCAAAGCCCGCGAACTGGTTCTACCCAGCATGCACAGACACAAAATTCCCATTCGGCCCAAATTTGTATTCCGCCTTTTGTTGACGGCGTGCAAGTCCATAGAGACAGTGCGGCCGTTAAACGTAAGCAAACCAAACTGAACTGAACCCACTCGACCGCTGCGAATGGCCGATTCGGTGTGTCCTTGGGCGAGACAACTTCGTGCTAGCCTAGTCCTGTATTTCTTATATTTAATGGTGGGAAATGGCTCGAAGACCTTCCATAGACTAGTCCTATCGGATGGTGACTTAAATATTCAGTTCTGATATGCAAGGTCATCAAGCCACTGCCGTCGTTATAGACAATAGTAGGTTAGTACCGTGAATGGGAAAAAATATCTGGCAAGGCTCAGGAAACGGGATGGGCGAGGCTCTACCGAGCACATCCCGTTTCCGTGCCGCGCCAGATATTGAACCCATTCACGGCACTAACCTACTATTATATTTATCCCATCAACACCTACAAATGGCTGTAAAATTCAAACATAGTATTGACTGGATATCAAAAATGTTTCATGGCACCGTGTTTCACGGCACATACGCACTGTGTTGACGGGATAAAAATCAAAGCATTTACATTTACCACTCAGTAGGCACAACGTGATCTTTATAGGAATTAAATATAATCATTTAGTAATATTTATTTTACTGATAGTGACTCGCGGTGGTATCAGGCTATTTTCATATGCAAATGAGGCATGATAATTGCTTAGTTATGTATACTAATTAAATGCGTCACCTGAACAAATAATACTTTCGACAGATTATAAAGTATGATCACTGCACATCCAAAAATAAATACAGAGAATAAATATTTATGTCCGTTAACATTTTAAGGTAACACGGTTGTCGTCTCTGATATCAGTGTGAAATTTACGTCTGACGTAAAATGTATAATAATGCCAATCATTACGTGGGGTAATAGTGAATGAATACTTATTTTACCAGAAAATGTCTCAGATGATGTCTCTGATGTAAAGAACAGTTTGTGCCTACTGAAAACTTAAGAAATACATGTAGTTATATAATTATGGACAACAATCATTTAATTTCCGTAACAATATCTTTTACATAATTTGAAGGCCCCAATCTTTAAAAAAACAATTTTACAAGAAAACCAAGAACCACTCACCATAAACAACACATTAATTCCAAGCGTATTCCGCATTCACCATTCACATGCCTTCATTGTTATCCATTATAGATATACCCACGTCTGGAAGCCAGCTCGCAGTCAGCGTCATGCGTTACCATGTAAACAGGTTTCCTTCTATTCCTTTATCGCGTTATCACGTTATTCATAATCCCATGCTGGATGTTGTTGTACGGTGAATGAAAAGCTTTCTGAATAGCAGGAATGCAACATGGCGATGTATATCGACCGGCCGGCATTACACACAGCAACACATAATGTTGCCACAAATGAGGCGTCGTTTTAGAAATGGGACCTGTTGGCGCGTGCGGCCAGCGTAGCCACAGATGGGCCTTACAAGAAAACATGCTGAATTAAAGTGTGTCGTCTGCTGTTTTTTCTTCTTTATTCTCCAATTTTCTTGATAAAAACATTGTTTGACAGCACTTTTGAATAGTTTCCATTGGAAATGAGGTATAAAGTGCTTTCAAACCGTACGTGCAGAGACAGAGCTCGGTTAACCCTTACAATGGAGAATTACATTTTGTCGTCTGCTGTTTTGTTTCTTTAATTTCAGTTTTATTCATAAAATATGGTCTCACAGCACATTAGAATCATTTCCACCAGAAATGATTCTAAAGTACTGTAAAACCATGGTGTATTGAGAAAGAAGACAACAAATAAAACAATAGCAGACGACAATTTATGTTTCCCGCTTTCTAAGGATTATCATTCTGTTATTGGCACTTTAAAAAAAAGGAAATATGACTAGGACTGGAGCTGGCGGACTTATGGCGCAGTTTGATCAGGGTCTGCACTGTTAATATAAAAAAGTTGAATCATTGGCGGACTACGTAACAAGGTGTATGATCACGTGGTACTAACAACAACAACACGTACCGATTCAAAGTACGTATTATTTGATAGTGTTTCATAGAAAACGTAGCGTACAGTACGACAACAGGTGGTGGAGTGGTGGACCAAAAATCATATTTATCCAGTGGCAAATGACTTAATTATGCAAGGTGCATGATCACGTGGTTACAACAACAACAACAGTGTCGCCCACTCCAAAGTAAGTATTATTTGATATTTCCCTTATATTATGCAAAGGATTTTGAAGTAATATGGCGCATCAAACGCGTCTTGGTAAGCTGCATTTGGTGGTCTCTTTATTTTCGCCCAAACTTATGTCGTTTTTGCGAAGAATCGATTGCCGTGTCTCCGACACGGATATCGATTCTTCGCAAAAACGACATAGGTCTGTGCCAAACTCCCTAGGCCACCAAATGCAGCTCATTAAGACGCGTTTGCTGCGCCATATTTCATCAAAATCCGTTGCATATTAAGGAAAATATAAAATAATACTTACTTTGGAGTGGGCGACGTTGTTGTTGTTGTAACCACGTGATCATGCACCTTGCATAAGTCATTTGCCACTGGATAAATATGATTTTTGGTCCAACACTCCACCACCTGTTGTCGTACTGTACACTACGTTTTCTATGAAACGTAACGTACAGAACGACACCAGGTGGACGGGGTAATGGGAGGTTTTTAATGGGACTTTTTAGGTCATATGTCCGAATCTTCCACCTGTGTTCGCTGGTTGATATTATATGGGACTATGCTGCTGAAGACGCCAGGTTGGTGGGGTAATGCGAGTTTTGTATTACATTTAATACATAGGCTGCCTATGCCCAATAAACGTAAATACATGTACATCAATTGAAATTTACAGGCTATTCTAAATATGCACTTACGAACATTTTAGTCGTACGAAGTTTAGTGAAACGGCCCCCTGGTTGCATAAGCTACACCGCTACTGTCTGTTTCACGAAACCTGGCCAAAGTTATACAATATTGCAAAAACAATATTGTTTTCTATAATATTAAATGTTATAAAAATTTAAGAACGAGCCCTATTTTTATTTCGTGAACTTTGGTCAAATATTGATTTTATTACGAAAAATGAGTTCTCTATGGTAATTTAACATCGGGAAAATTTAACATCGGGAAAAAAGAGAACCTGGAGGGGCCGAAAAACGAAAAAAATTGGAAATTGATTCTGAAATCTAGCTAGATAGCTTGGAAATGATCTAACTAAGAAAACAAAGTTATAGTTTGAAAATCTGTCCACTATTTATGAAATTTGAAAAACTTCTCCATGTTAAATCCCCAAATACATCTTCTCTCCGTGAAGATGTATATGGGGGTTTAACATGTGGAAATTGTTTTTTCGTAATAAAATCAATACTGGACCACATTTCAGGAAATAAAAAGTAGGCTTATTCTTAAATTTTGCTATAATTTAATAGTATCGAGAAATATATTGTGTTTGCATTATGTATATAGCCGTAAAATTTGGACAGGTTTCGTGAAACAGACAGTAGTTCTAATTATTTGTGGCTGTGAAAGGGAAATGGGGTTTATAGATTTGTGATCAATGTAGCTCCTGATCAAATAACACATGGTCGCAAAACCCATAATACCCATTTATCCAGTCACACTGTCGCAGCCACATGTAATTGCATTATTACATAAATGATGCATCATTCTCTATAACAAATCAATTAATATTTCTATTCAGCATTGCACCTAACACGTCTTAAGCTTTCCTCGGCTAAGCAGAGTTGGGAGCCGCAGACTCGCTGGCTGCCATCCATTAGACTGCAAAACCGATTATATTATTATTACCAATCGGTTCCCGGGGGAGAAATGGTTGTCAGAACGCACATAATCCAGTCTGATTTCCGAATTGTCAAACTCGAACGTTCAGCTATTTTTTTTCTCAGTCTGGCGTATTTCACAAGCTGAGTGCATCAATTGAGTTTTGCTGTTCAATTCTAACCAATTGGCAGATTTGTAGTCTTAAAACAATCACTATTGATTGGTTCAGCTCATTACAGGGACCATCCAATAAAATTACCAGTGCAAAAATTTTCGAAAGAAAAGCATATTAAAAGCTGGCACTATGTCTAAATTAACAAGGTGACTTTGATATGGTATGGACTTGGCACCATGTCAGGTTATTATAATTGCAGGGCTGAATATAGATTTGTTCGATGTAAATATTCTGTTCTGATTTTGGGACACCCGCACCCCCGCCCCCCCCCCCCCCCCACCCCCCATGCAGAAGGCTAAATACGGGATCAAATCCGTTGGCCCGACCTTGACTGACATATGAGCTGTTGATAGGCCGTTAAACACCAATAACACAAATCAAACCGTTCGGCGAACTGTGCGCCATCGTTTTCTGGCAGACTGTCATTACTCGATAAAGTTATGTTTCTCACATAGACGTCTCCCGATTGTGTTACAGAATAGAGCCCTGCTGCGCCAATGATGCTGTAAGCGGCTATGCGTATGAGTATATAGCTTATGTGTCTTGCGATCAGTGTAGATCCAGATCAGACTGTGCATTCGCATTCGCACAGTCTGATCAGGATCTGCACTGTTCGCCATTCCATCAATGAAGCACACGTCTTGCTCATAACGAGCAATACATATCGTTACCAGGCTACATGAGTGTGCTGTCTGATCAGGAGCTACACCGGTCACAGCTCCCATAAGCCATATTTCTCCACAGAATTTCGCCACAGCCACATATCAGCAACTAACAGGAATTGCGAAGTTCAGTGCACTGTGGCGGCTGTAGAATATGGATTGTCAATTCTCATGAACTAAAATAAGTATTTCTAGCTCTAAATAGTTAGAGCTAGCATTACATATTTAGAGCTATCATTAAGTATTTAGAGCTAGCATTAATTATTTGAGTTTATGTAGATTTGGCGTTCCTAGTTTTACAGCTAGCAGTAACTATTTGAGTTTATGTAGATTTGGCGTTCCATAGTAGAAAGTCTCCCCGTGCGTTCTTCCATTAGTTTTGTTCAAATAGTTAATTCCATCTGTGGACAGTCTCAAAAGGAAAGTAACAGTATGTTTAACCCTTCCTACGCTGTTGACGGAAATTGCCGTCTGCTGTTTTTCATTTTTCTTTTAATTCTTAACAAAAAACTGGTTTTGACAGCACATGAGAATCGTCTCCACTGCCACTGGAGACGATTCTCATGTGCTGTCAAAACCAGGTTTTTGTCGATAAATATTGAAAATAAAACATTTCCAGCATTTCCAGCAGACGACATAATTTAATTCAGCACAGTAAGGGTTAATAGATATATATATTTGTTATAGCAAACACAAAATGCAAAGATTGCCACATAAGAAACAGCATCCCCACCACAAATGAACCTCAGATATTACATTTAAGAGAAAACAACCGAGCAAAAGCAAACCAAAGGCATTGAGTAGTAGAAACAAGATAGCATTTAGGGCGCTGCATGTGCAGTGAATTCAGATCATCCTATTAAAGGTACATGCCCACTCAGTAGGTACAAATGTTCTTTATATCAGAGACATCATCTGAGACATTTCCTGGCAAAATAAACATTCATTCAACATTCCCCCACGTATTGATTGTCATTAGTATACATGCTATATCAGACGTAAATTTACACACTGACATCAGTGTTTACTTAAAATGTTAACGGACAGTACTATTTATTATCTGTATTTATTTGTTGATGTGCAATGATCATACTTTATAATCTGTCGAAAATGTTATTTTCTTAGGTGTTATATTTTCCTTAATATGAAACGGATTTTGATGAAATATGGCGCAGCAAACGCGTCTTTATGAGCTTTGACGCATTTAATTTGTATATAAAAAAAAATAGCATGCCTCATTTGCATATGAAAATAGCCTGATACCACCGCGCGTCACTATCAGTAAAACACATATTACTAAATGATTATATCTGTATAACGGGCACTCGTAATGTTTAGAACTAGTTGAATAGTGACACAATTATATACTTATTTAATTCCTATAAAGATCATGTTGTGCCTACTGAGTGAGCATGTATTTTTAAAAGTCTGTTTCATGCACAGGTGACTGAACAAAAAAGCATGTCAGTATCTGCTCTAGTATAATTTATATTAGAAACTAGATAAATTGGGGATTTTTTAGACTTTACATTTTTTTCGGTTGCATACACATTGCAAAAACAATATTTTCAAACTTTAACGTTTGTTTTCTTAGCTAAATTAATCAATCTGGTCAAGGTATCTCGTCAGATTTCGGGGACAATTTCATTTTGCCCGTGATTCGAATTCACACGCCCCCCCCCCCCTCCCCCCTCCCCAGCTCCTCCACCTCTTTGCCCATGTAAATTCTCTTAGAAATTATTTTTTTTCGTAATCAAATCAATATTTGCCGAAATTCACGAAATAAAAAGCAAATTTAATATATAAAAATACTATTGTTGTTGTATTGGTTACATTTGGGCAGCTTTTCGTGAAACAACATGACTGCACCTTCAATGACTTCCCCTGCAAGGGTGGACACACGCAGGGATATTAGACAGAGAATTCCACCTCTGTTGATAGTTGACAGTTCCAAACAATAAATAGGGGGTAATGATGCAATAAACAGGTGTACAAATGTGCCACTCCTTTCAGATTTTACTAACAAAACGCTCCAATGACTACACATGTATATATTTCCTATTCTACAACATATGTGTTTGTGACTAAAAAGAAAAACAAATATAAAAAATAAAACATTTTTTATATCCAAGTGGCTTGATTGATTTATTTTAATTTGGCTACTTTGGGTTTTAATACCCTACGCTGTTAATAATAATAATAATAATAATAATAATAATAAATAATAATAATAACAAAAACAATAAAAACTCACTTATTAAGTCGTACAAGATTTAACCCACCAATTGTGTGCCCACGTGACTCAGCTCACATCGAGACTTGAGCGTGGAAAATGGAGGAAGAAAGTGCCCCGCAAAGCGATAAAGATTTTGAGGAGCTAGACCGTGGCCACCCGGGTTCTGGCGACAGAAATGAAGATTTTAAGCCTGATTTCAATCCTGGCTTCCACGATGGTCCAGGTGGACCTCCGTCCGGACCGCCATTCAATGATTTTGAAGGCCACAAAATGAATCGATTTCCCGGCCCACATCCGGGACCCCACGGACATGGTCCCGGGCACGGACCGATGCGAGGCCCGCCTCCCAGGGGGTTTAGGGGCCCAAGGTACATCATCTTGCATGCATCTTCTTTTCCTTTTATAATATTTGCAAACACTTGAGTAATTAGTTGTGTTGGATAACTTTAAATATTGTGCTATCGCCGGATCTTGAAACGCCGCATATCAAAATTGTCCTGAACTCGCGACTAGATGAAATAATACGGATCTCCCCTATTCCTAATTGCACATATTCCGCTTTATAGGCAACAGGTTGTCCTATTCGCTACACCACGCTGCATAGTAAAAATGTGTGTAATAGCATTTACAATTTGCGAACTAAAATATAGAAAAAACCTGCAGGGCATTGACATTCATACTTGTTGTTATTGATAGACTATATTCCAATATGACACGAAAATATTATCACAAACTCACCTAATAAAGTGTTGATTAGCAAAATGCTAAGGTCACTCCCACGAAGCAGAAAATAAACGGAGCATCTTCAATATGGCGGGAGATGGATCACACATGACTAGCACGTGACATCTATTTATAATTATCGGGGTCACATTTGTGAGGCCCGAGACAGCTCTCGCGTAACGTGATACCGACTTTTTGTACAGATATCGCATCGTCAAATCACAGGTGTGCGTCAAATGAGAAACGCCATGGGATTTTGTACTTTCGGACACTGTAATTTCAATAAATACATGTAGAAAAATTAGATCTAGATCTACAATAGTTTTCTTTAGTAAAGTAAAATTACAATTTTTAAACTTGTCGTCATTTACGGAAAATAATGATATTGGGCTATTCCAGTTTATATAAGTACCCCCCTATGGAAGAGACTTTTACCTACGGAAATGACCCCCCACCCCCTCAATTGTTTTCTGTTCCATAGGGGAATACTTATATAAACTGGAATAGCCCATTACTTTTCTGTAAATATATTTCCTGAAATTACGCAGATGTCCGAAGGTACACAATCACATGTCGTGTGTGATATGTGACTAGAGAAATGGGACTTACGTTGATTGCAATCGTCGCAGGCGCGGATACAGGGGGGGGAGGGGGTTTAGGGGTCCCCCCCCCCCCCCCCCGGGCCCCCCCCCCCCCCCCCTCTCACTGCTCCCGGCAAAAAAGAAAGAAGAAAATCTACAATACTCGAATAGTTGGATGACTTTTTTCGTGGCCTAGGTGTCAGGAAATCGCATCTGCGGTGATCTGGCATTTAAAAATTTCCTGGGGGAGCACTCCCCACGCATCGAGATTTGCGCTCGCGGAGGTCTAGACCTGCAATTATTTCTGTATCCGCGCCTGCGTCGGCAATGACTGTGCGGAATTCTGTTGTAATTCACGGTTAAACAGAGAGCTGAGCCAGAATCAGAAAAAAATGGAATTTGAGCTGAAATAATCAGTGACATGCGTGTGTAGCTACGATCAAACAGATGCCGCCGGCAAATAGGGAAGTGGACTTTGGGACAGGTGTATTCTGAATTCAACGAAGCCACACCTATTATATGCTGATTGGTTGACTCCATTTTGTTTATCTGTCCTAGTGGTAAGCAAAATATGGGGAAGTTTGTCATGGTGCAAAAACTGGCTGTCCGGAATATGAAATCCGTAAAAGAACGGCATATTCTGGTCGGATTACTGTGAAATTTGTTTTATTTGATATATAAATGATGAATACATAAGCGTATCGCGAAAACAGAATCTTGTTATATCTCCTTTAAACCCCTTTCTTGCTCTACTTTTAGACTACAGAATTTAAATTTGTACAAGTATGTAATTAAGATTTAAAATGCATTGAAAATATAAAGTATTTCAATTTCATTACAACATACCGAGACCGCGATCAGTAATTTATAGCATTTTAACGATTCGGACGCTATCAAGCTCTGACCAAAACCGTTTCAGGACAACCTTGCTATTTTTTACTATGCGTAATCAACATATACGCGAAAGTTCTTTATCACATATGATATATGAACCTTTCGCATGCTCACTGTTAATATATCATTAAGTTTAAACTTGGGACAAAAAAATCAAAAATAAATAACGAATCTGTTACGGTCCGAAACGCCCTCAAAGTTATATATAGATCAGCTGGAAGGAAACTATACTGACACCGGGCAATGTAAGAAGAACTGGCGATCCAGAGTAAACATCTCAATTTATCCATGAAATTGCTGTGTAGAACCATTTTTATGAATTATTACTTGTGTCACATGTATATATGGTTTATAAGGTATAACATACTTCACTATGTATATGTAAATTGAGCATCATACGTATAAAACACCATTATTTCGACCTGCCTTAAAACGCACATTTACAAATACAACTACGTCATAACTCTTATGTAGTGCAATGTAATGAAATGTAATTAGAGTTATGTACTCAGAACAACCCTATTCCATATCAATTTGATCAACTTATTGTCTCGCCCACGTTAGTGGAAAGAGACAGCTGTCACAATTCCAGCATGGGTGTCGACAATGATTTTCATCCAAATCGTGGCAAATGTTGAATATCTTGTGTAATTGTTTGCCCTAGTTTCTTGACCAATGACAGTATTTTGTCTCCATTAATTGCATATTGCGTAACTTTTGCCAATATCTATTAAATTAATTATTAAATGTGCAATATGTACAGTGCTATATTTATGATGGAAGTTGTAACTTCACAAGACACAAACCATTTTTCTACCCACACATGCGCTCACTTCAGTGTCACACCGCCAATAGTTCTGAGTACTGTCAGTTCGGCTAATTCTGCGCATCAGCTAATGCATAATTCACTTCAAATTTAGCCATGCGTACGTCATAAACTATGTGGATTTTGGAATAAACAAGCTGATTATTTGCTACACTGTGGCATAATTTTATCACATTCCGATAGTTTGGTAAAAAGTTATTCCGAATATAGTAAAAATGTGTAAAATCCTCAGACCCTGCTAATGGAATAGCTGTCTTATTTACTAAATTAACTGTTATACGAAGAAACTAACCTGTCATGTCACTGGATAGTTCTGCTTCAAGTTTAATACTAATTTTGCTATGCTGATCCAGTATGCTGGCCGCCATTTTGTTTTCACTACCAGATGCGCAGCATTAGCCGAAACAAATGTGAAGTTACAAACACGCATGTGATGTCATAGATCACACAATTAAGTGACAATTTACGTCACTTACTGACGTCAGAACGTTATGACATTTTACCTGTACAAATGTCTTTGAACTGCATTGAATATTCAGGAAAGTTTTCCTGAATATGAAGATGGTAATGCCATATAAATTTGTTTGAAAAGCCTTAGATGTGCAGAATTAGCCGACATCATTGTACATAACTCTAATTACAATGTGTTACATAAGCGTTATGACAGTATTTTTTCCAAATTTGTGTTTGAAGCTTTCTTTTTCTACTTCGTGGAGTGAGCTAAGCATTTTGATAATACACGCTTTATTAAGTGAGTTTATGATAATATTTTGGCCTCGTATTGTAGAATTGTCTCGCAAAATCAAAATAGCAAAGTATGAACGTCAACTGCCTGTGAAGTATGAACATATGTATGAAGTATGAACATATGTATGAAGTATGAACCTTGCAGGTGGGTCGCTGGTGGGACTATGCGATGGGTAATTTAACGATCAGGGTTCGTCCTTACTGGAATCCCTGGTTTGGCCCTTGCATACATTTTGAATGTGTATCTGGCTCGTTGCAGGTCGCACTCATTGTAATCTGCATTTTCTCAGCCTGGTAGATTAAAATGTGTTTGACCTGCACAGCTTCAAATCAGTCTGCTTTTCAGTTTGGCTGTATGATTGCAATCATTTCAGGATCAGAAATGTTTGAAGGTCCATTTTATCAGCCGTTAGACCAAAGTACCACCATGGTTTCTGGGCTTTACCATTGTTTTTGTCCTGGTCTCTATACAACTGGAAGACATACATTGTTTGGACTGTGTGTGGTCTTGAGAAGTTTGCTGGAGCTTCTTCAATCTGCCATCGGAGGCATTTGTGTGCTGACAGGCCGCATTATTCTTGTTTTCAGATTTCTACTTAGTATGCACAGAGGGTACCAATTTGGTCAGATACCTCACCATTGTCTTGCCTTTCAGACCGCCTCCATATGGGCGTGGCCCACCCGGACCCCCAGGCAGATTCCGTGGCCCTCCGCCCCACGGCATGCGTGGTCCACCCGGTATGAGGGGCCCTCCCCCGCCAGGAATGCGAGGCCCCCGGGGACCGCCGTTTGGACGACCCCCATTTGACCCCAACTACGGACCACCACCCGGCATGGGCCCACCCCAGGGGCCCCATGGTCCTCCATCCAGCGGCCCGCCCATGGGCATGCACGGCCCGCCCGGTGGGATGGGACCGCCACCGTCCAACATGCACGGCCCACCCGGAATGCCCCCACCTCTAGGTCCGCCCCCAGGAATGGTAAGCACTGCAGGTGTTTTTCTAAAAAAAAAATTGTCGCACCCGCTTGCGGACAGCGTGCTATAGTCGGCACATTGGCTTGCGCATTTATGACCATACGTACGTCCGGGCTCAATTTTTTCGGTATGCTATCAAAGACTCGGTGGGCATGACATATGGCCATCATGGGATGCTTAGAGCATCCAACATGAA
The DNA here is from genome assembly GCA_029237695.1 of Conchocele bisecta. Classification (NCBI taxonomy): domain Eukaryota; kingdom Metazoa; phylum Mollusca; class Bivalvia; order Lucinida; family Thyasiridae; genus Conchocele; species Conchocele bisecta. The sequence continues at coordinate 57,703,031 of CM055272.1, read as the reverse complement.
TTGTAGTAGTGAAAAGTAAAATTATTTCAACTTTTCATAATCTTGTTAACCGAACAGACATACACAAATATGTCCATAGATTTGTACTTGATACTTGTAAAAAAAAAAGTATTGTATAGGACATATTTTCCTCTGCAATTTTCTAATGTTGAAAATTCAAATGTCAATGCTGATTTGTACTCCCTCAGATCTATTTCCATGCTGATGTACCCCTAAAATTTGTTTATCTGGAGTCCTGGGCCCGGTTGTTCAAAACCTCTGTTAGCTTAACAGACTGTTAAATCCTTAGCAATGCTAAGGATTTAACAGTCTGTTAAGCTAACAGAAGCTTTGAGCAACCGGGCCCTGGATACTTGCTAAAAATTAATGCCTTGGTTGACGTCTTGCGGCTGTGATGTAGCTCCAGATCAGACTACATTTATGCCAATCTTTGCCTTATTGGTGTATTTGACTAGTGCATGAGCATTACTTTTATTAGATATGTTACATGGTCGCTAAGGAACAATTATTTCCTGAAAGTGTAATCTAATGAAAATGTAGCATGTCATATCTGTGACTTGAGAAATGGGGATTGTGGCAAACAGTGTAGATCCTGTTCAGTCTATGCATCCACATAGTCTGATCAGGATCTGCACTGTTCGCCATTCCATGAATGAAACACACAGCATGCTTCTAAGAAGCAATATAAATCATTATCATGCTTCAAGAGTGTACCATTTGATCATGATATATACTGGTCACAATCCCCTTAAGCCCATTTCTCCATTCACAACCATGTATTGGTTTATTTCCATGACAGAGACCTCCGAACCTGCCTCCTCCTGGTGTGCCAGCAGCCACCCCACCGCCCAACTTCAGCGTCCCACCCCCAGGCTTCATGCCACCCGCCAACCAGGCCGCCCCCGTGTCAGACGGCCCTCAGGAACTATGGGTGGAGACAAAAAGTGCCGAGGGCAAGGTATGCCATATTGTACCATAACACCCGTAAATATTCGGACACAATTAATTATCTACGAAGCACATATAAATATATGGTTTCCCACACATCAAGAGTGTCCCAGTGTTTAGGGTTAATATGGTTCTAGTTTGTCGCAAAAACAATGTATTTGGTTACGGTCATTACTTCAACACCTTATCAGCTAGTCATCAAACTTTATACATACCTTTACTATGATATGTAGATGAATATAGGACTATTCTCGGGACCCCAGGGTCAAGGCGGAACAAGGCAAGACATTTGATTCCGCGGAATTCTTGTTCTCACTTTGATTGTTTCTGTATTAAAACAGACTACTATAAGTCTGAGCTTGACAATACTTCAGATGTCCATTGATATATAATTGTGGGCAGACACTATGTGAAAATATAGTGCGTCGGTTCACAGTCATCAGGGCGAGCAATACGAACATGTATTCAGCGTGGCATCCATTAGCCGACATTTCTAGTCTATGCAATAAAAATCTTTGTCTGATATTGCGGCATGTCTCGTACCTGCCAACTATTACGATTTTGGCGGAATAATTATGATTTTTTTATTCTCATTCCGCCCTACGAATTATAAACATATTATTCCGCTTTTTCAAAATCAAATTCGAAAAAAAATCCGGCCTGCATCCCGCCCGCACCGCGGAGTATGCGGGTTTTACACCTGTCCCGATTACTTTACGCTGGTAATAGTACACGCATATCCATTGGTCCAATTGCGCGCATACAATACATTTCGACCAATCATCACTCGCGTTTCATCGCCGATTCAGTCACACAAGCAAAATGGCAGACTCGCCGGATTGTCGATTGCATCGCAAGAAGTTTGGGCCGAATTTGCCCCCGAAATATGCTAAAGCTGATCAGAAATTTAAATCAGAATATTCGGAAGCTTTTCCAAACGTCATAGGGAAGTCCAAACTTGGCGATTTGTATGCATTCTGTCGTGTTTGCACATCGGATGTCAGTGTTCGTCACGGTGGTTTGCACGACATTAAAAAACACATTGGATCGAAAAAACATGAATCGCTAAGCAAGTCTTTGGCATCAACACCGAAAGTCAGTGCATTCTTCTGTGGAAGTAGCGACCAATCCGTCATAAAAGCAGAAGTTCTGTTCACAAAGTTCTTAATTGAACATGATATTCCAATCTCCGTTTCCGACCACTGTGCAAAGTTGTTTAGAAAGATGTTTCCTGATTCAAAGATTGCTACCAAATATGCATCAGCGAGGACCAAAACATCCAATCTCGTGTTGACACTCTAGTATTTAGGCTGAAAACTGGTAATAATTTCTTTAATAATGTGCCTAAAATGTCTCTGAAAATGCACCAGAATGCACCATTTTTGATGTATTTTTCAAATTTTTCCGGGGGGGCATGCCCCCGGACTCCACTAGAACGCTTGCGCGTCTCGCTTCGCTCGGATGGATTTCTATTATTAGGATTTTCGTTTAACAAAAGTTGGCAGGTATGCATGTCTATGTACAGATGTACTACTACAACGCGAAGACGCGGGAATCGGCGTGGACGAAGCCGGAGAATGTGAAGATCATCACCCAGACAGAAGTGGAGCAGATGGCGGCTACCGCGGGCGGTGGGGATCCACAGCCCTCCACCCTGCCCGGCGCCGCGGCCAACGGCAGTCTCATCACACAGCCACAACAAGGTAACTGTGCAGGGTTGTCAATACTGTAATAAGCCTAAACATGCAGACATAGTTTATTCTGGGAAACACACATTAATACTTATTTTTCACAGCATTTACAATGTCCAAATATTTACTGTTAGAATGGTGGTACTTGTTTATCACAATAACAATGTATTTGGACATCAATTGTTTTGGGAAACACCTATTTTATAGGGGTTTCCCAAAACAATGGGTGTCCAAATCTTTAGGGTTATTACAGTAGCTTCCAGAAGGTAACTATGGCTGGGGCTTGCAGGGTTTCCGCTGGTGATCGCCACATTCGCAATTGGCAAATTTAAAAATTACAATTTTCCGACCCGGCAGCCATACCTGGATTTTCTATAACTACGTTTTCCAGTGAATAAATCAATAATCCCCAACACACGAGACACAACAAGCTTTCTTATCTAAACATTGTGTGTATTCTACTGCGATTAGGGTTGGCAATTTCCCGGGAAATAAGAGTATTTCCCAGGACGGCGGTAAATACTGGGAAATATCGGGAAATACGAATCTTGCTGGTCTTTTTCATTCCAAAATGTCAAGATGTGTCTCTATATTCTCCTATACCTACTATGGTTTATATCTGTGTAGACTGATAAGCCTATTGGTAAAACATTCTGCAACAAAAAAAGAAATAATAAGTTTATTTAGAGAAAGAAAACATCATTATTTTCTAGACAATTTTCTTCCCTATATACAAGTCTATGTAGTATTTGCCAACTGTCTATTTTATTGTATATGAGAACACCCCTCATTACTATAGTAACCTGCCGCTAATAAAAGCTGCTTTTGGAATTTTGAGAAAATCCCTGTTGATAACGGGGATAGGATAATCCATGTACAGTGTAAATGTAATTGTTTTACAACTGGACATGACCATATACAGACCACCTGGGTTCTTATTATACAGTATGACACAAAAAGTGTGAGAGAAGGCTGACAATTAACAGCCTGTTGTCATAGTCTGATATGGTTTATTAAAGTATATTAAAGTCTCATCAATGTACATGCAAATAAGTACATCCCAAGTAGCTTTTGGCTAATTTTAACGATTTTAGGTACTGTATCCCAGTAGTATAGAGGGAGTCAAAATGATACCACCTCCCAATTGTGGATACAGATTGCACACAGACACCCCTTTTGAGACACTATACCATCGCCCAATTGTGGATACGAATTGCACACACATCCCTTTTTGGGAAAGTCGAAGAAACATTTGTCTCCCAAGAGGCAAACAGACGACAATGTTCTACCACCCAATTGTGGATACGAATTGCACACACATCCCTTTTTGGGAAAGTGTAGGAGAAATTTGTCTCCAACAGAAATGGCAGACTACAATGTTCCACCACCCAATTGTGGATACGAATTGCACACACATCCCTTTTTGGGAAAGTAGAAGAAAAATTTGTCTCCCAAGAGGCAAACAGAAATGGAAGACGACACCCAATTGTGAATACGAATTGCACACACACATCCCTTTTTGGGAAAGTCGTATCCGCAATTGGGACGAAAACATCCACAATCGTACTACCACCCCAAAATATGCATGGGAAAAAGGTCGAGAAATCCACAATTGGGACACGAGTGGACACGATATCCACAATTGCACTGGTGCCGTAGGAGAAATTCGTCTCCCAAGAGGCAAACAGAACTGGGACACGATATCCACAATTGGGGACTGGTAGTACGAAAGACGACGTTTGGTCCAATAGTGGATGGGGGGGGTTCTAGCCCATTCTGCACTCTCGTATGTATCCACATTTGGGACGAAAACATCCTCCACAAGCGTACTACCACCCCAAAATATGGCATACGAGAGTGGGAAAAATGTTGAGAAATCCACCCATTTGGGACGCGAGTATACACAACTGGGACACGATATTCACAATTGTGCTGGTGCCGTAGAAAGAATTTGTCTCCCAAGAGGCAAACTGAAACGATACCACCCATTTGTACACATTATGAAAAGTGTAGGAGAAATTCGCCTCCCAAGAGGCAAACAGAAACGATACCACCCATTTGTGTATTTGGACACATTTGGGAAAAGTGTAGAAAATATTCGTCTCCCAAGAGGCAAACAGAAACGATACCACCCATTTGTGTATTTGGACACATTTGGGAAAGACGGGTTGGAAAAAAAGTGTCTCCCAAGAGGCAAACAGAAATGGCAGACGACAATGTTCCAATTGGGACACGAGCATACGCATCTGGACTGGTAATACAAAAGACGACGTTTGGTCCAATAGTGGATGTGTTCTAGTCCATTCCGCACAGAGCCACTATTTTCTCTGTCGTATATACAGTAGAACTTCGATAACTAGAACAGGTCTGGCTCGAACACCATGGAAAACTCGAACTGGTTCGACAGTCCCGGCAAATTTCCTATATAATTCACGTTATAAAACACCTTAAACTCGAACTATGAATTACTCGAACAGTCGAACCTGTGGATTAGTCCCGTGGACGGTCAAACAGTGGTAATTACCGCTAATTACTCGAACAGGTAAGTCTGTGATCAGCTGTTTGTCTAACGAGGTGCGAATTCCATCATTGCGGGCGGTCGCGTTGAGTAGTTTCCCTTGACGCGTGATGACATTAAATCACGAATCGCAAACAATAGCGGCGTGAATTACGGGCGTTATGATGTCCACGCTAATGTGCATGAAAAAACGTTTATTTACTTAAATTTAACTTTGACAGAAGATGTGCCAATAACAAACAAACCGAGATCATGGAATTCTTCAGGCGTTAATAATTTATAGTGTTTATAATTGTATACTGACATTGTTTCGTTTATATTTTCCGTTTTTATATTTATACAATTGCATGTCACATCGGTCATCTCATATATTCACATAAGTGATTTTAATGACTGAATGTGACAGTACATTTTTGAAACTTCATTCCCTCGAACTATGCATCGCTCGAACTCAAACTCGATTCCGTTGCCGGTTCGAGCGATCGAAGTTCTACTGTATCCACATTGGGTCGGCGTGGTCCAGAATTTTTTGGAGTCTTGCGCTACCAATTCCGTACTTCTTTTTGGTTTGGCGGGCTGTGGACATCCCACGGGTGGAAACAATTTCTCGGATGGCTTTCGGGGGACAAGTAGGTTTTCGGCATGGCTACACACAGGGGAACATGTGTCCAACATGGAATTCCCAAAATTCCTTGAAGTGCTTGAGACGTGCGGGACACTTGGGGCTCTCCCAGGAGAAGCATGTTTTCTAGGATTGCTGTGTGTGTTGCTGTGGATTGCTCGGATTGCTCGCCAGATTGCTCGGATTGCTCGCCAGGAAATCCAGTTTGCTCGAAATGGTCGAAATGCCTGCTCGCGATTCCCAGGGGGCTTAGGTTCTCCAGGGTGCACAGTTTGCTTCCCAGGATTTCTATTTTTGCTATCCTTGTTGGCTAGAAATGGAGAACCCGAGCCCCCTGGGAATCGCGAGCAGGCATACATTGTCAGTCATATAAGACTTGTAAGAGACTATGTGTATGTACATCATGCATGCTAAGATCATTTATTCTCATTTCTTGATACTGAATATTAGTGTGGGAGAAGGTTGACAATTAACAGCCTTTTGTCTAAACATTGTCTGATCATCATGACGTTATCCTTGTGAATTGTATTTAGCAGACACTCGGATGCTTCCTAAAAAATGAAGAGTTCTTCACAAAAAAAATAATACAACCAAAATATAAATGTCATGATTGCCAAATATTCCACCTGATGAGTACCCCTAGTTGGGAATGAAACAGATCTATACATTGTAATTAACCCCTATATCTAATTATTAAGTTGTTGATTGTTTAATTAACTATTACTGAGCTTAAAACTTAATTTAAATAACTTTAATTATCAAATAATAACATCAAAATTCATATTTCCCACATGGGAAATCCCACCCCCGGTATTTCCCGGCCAACCCTGACTGCGATTGACACGGGTCACGTGCAGAGGTGATGTCATGCTGTGATTTGATCCGTTAAATTACCGTAGCGTCACCGTGTACAGTGGTGTGGTAATCATGGTAAAATCTGCATGTTTGTGGCGATTTTAGTGAAAGCGTCCTAGACTGTATGAAAGTTTAAATTTTAATCTGAAACTTTCGCCATTTTGTTTATTGATATTCATGTAAGAATTGGTATAAACGTGTTCAAATAAACAATACAAACATCGTTTCATGATTTCTTTCTTGAAAAAAAGTGGCAATTTTTTTTGTTCTCCTTTTTATTGTGATTGACACGGGTCATGTGCAACGGTGATGTTATGCTGTGATTTCATCCGTTAAATTTCATCCAATCAGATTCATTCAAGTCCGGAGATCCGGACTGTCAATACGGTGTTTATTTGGCTTTTAAAACCACGTGTTTACAATAGAAAACAGTGTTTAAACCTCATAAAAGGTCAATGTCATCGATGGATTTACAGAATACCGACTTTAATGCTTCTGCTAACACCAACAATAGCAGAAACAGGTACTTATTTAGTGAGAATTTGTCTCTGCTAAATCCTGACTTCGTTCCCGAATTAGTTCGGACCAGACAAAAATTGAATTCTGCCACAAATGTATGGAAGTGAAGTTGTAGTGAATCATGTTGTATGAAAGTTGAAAATAATGCTGTATTATGTCAAATGACATGTATTTAATTTTATTTCTCATTTATCACAATGTGTCAAATCTTATCATGAATGATGTGTGAATTTTTATTTTTTTTTAAATAAATATACTGATACCATGTTTTATTGTTCTTAGTAGATACACTGTACATGTATGTATATTTTTTTTGTCAAAGCGCGCGCAAAAATATATATTCAAATTTGAATAATTTTCGTGCGCGCTTTACAAAAAGAAAAGTGGCGAATTTTGTTTTTTCTCCAATGGAAACCCTGGGCTTGTGTCAAGTGGTTAGCTTTTAAAATGAACCAGGCAGTGAGAGTTTGGAAATGGTGCATTTTATGTTGCATTAACACAAACTCCAATCTACCACCGGGTCACACATGTGTCCCACTGGCCAGATTTTCTTATTTTAGTCATGTTCCACCTTAAAATGATGTCCTTGGTTGGTGTATGTCATTTACAGTCCATAAATAAAAACAAAATAAGATAATGAATATCCGACTTCATCCGAGAACAATGCCTTTAATAAATCACACCCTCTATCCGTGCTTTCAGTGGAATAATTCATATGTCGTTGTTTGCTATTTCAGCCCAGCCGACTCCCCAGCAGAATGACAAGCCAATGCCCATTCCCGCGGGCATGCCCCAGCCTGGGGGCCCCCAGAACCAACCGCCCGGCCAGGGCTTTCCAGGTAAGCCAAGTTGGTACAAGGGTGGCTCACAACCTGGTTAACATGTTTTATCTTCGAACCTCACTGCCTAGATTGGAATATCGATTCAAGCCACTTGTTTTGTAAAAACAAAATTGCTACCTAGCTCTATAACTCTCGCGAGGGTAGCAATTTAACCCCATCTCTTTAATGTAACACGTGGAAGAGTGATTTTTGTAATCGGTTGTTACGGCGTATTTCATATGTTAGCGATATGAAACTGTCAAAGCTGTATCACTAAATTATTAATAAAGAACATTCACATGCAGAAATTGGTTATTTTACCGTGTCAAGGTGTTTATCTGACATTTACATGTATATCTTGTAAATTTGAAAGCTTCATTTCGTTATGTTGAACAGCTAGTGAAAAGATGGCTTCCACAGAAAATGATTTCCCTTTTCTACTATTTTTGGCAATTTACTGGTTCTACATCAAAGATTATTTGTTTAGATGTATAAAATATACAGTTTACTAAATTTTGACATACATACAGGTTTGGGTATGTACTTCGGTTGCTCACATTTTTTTGAATGGGTCAAATTGTAGCCGTAGATAATATATCGGAGGCGAATCATTGTAGCTAGTTATTTTGGTGTACTCTGGCAAGACACTCTGTCACATACAGCGCCGTTTCTGAAGAGGGCTAAATGAGGATTGACTAGGTGATGTGTGTGTGTGGCTAGGTAACCTGGCACTTGAACAGGATCTTGTAGATTCACTGAATTTGCTATTTCTCGCACACAGGTGCAGACTGGCCTCCCATCAGATGGTCTGTATATGTCCATGCTATTGAATGGACATTGAATCCCAATTAATATATCGTATATCAAATCAAGGTTGATTTTGCTCAGATATTGTTTAGCTCCCCATTTCTTTTTATCTTGGTAAAAAGCATACCACAAACAGCAAATCTCCATAGAATGTCATATCTCTACAACATCCCCCTCCCTGTAACAGTCAATACTTCATATCCTAATTGAAGCGATCAGTGGAAGAAGATGGCTAACTCCTTCATGGAGTTAGTCCCCTTCTTCCACCGACCGCTTCAATTGGGGATATAGTGGCTTTAAATGACTACTCCGACATTAGATGACCATAACTGTGTTGATAGGCCGTTAAACACATACAAATCAAATGACAACTTGTTACAGGTATGCCGGGTGGGTTCAACCCGGGCCTCGCCCCACCAGGGACGTTCGTGCAGCCAGGGCCTGGACAGGAGGTGACCTCCCCTCAGGCGGCCGTCGCATCCCCAGTCAGTGGTGGGGCCACTGAGAACAACGCCGTTGTCGCGCATAAACTCCCCTCCACGCAGGTTGGTGGTTGTCACTTGTGCTTCACTCTGTACCGCCGTGACTTGTTTCACATTGAAATAGGCGCCGGATTCGTCAAATTACCATTAAGCTACTCGCAGAAGCTACTGCATAATCAGCTTTTTGTCTAGTAACCTGCGCAGGAAATTTGCGCCATTTACTATACGAAAAATGTGTATGTGATAGCTCTAAGTAGAACTGAGTGGCATCTCGTTAGGAAACCGGTGCATTTTTCGACTTGAAACCTGTGGTTGTATCCATAGAGAATACCAGGACGTTGGGTTATTTATGTACTCGAATCACAAGCATGCTCAACTTTGGCTAACAATTAAAGTTTTCTGTGTTTGCTGCAAATTATGCTTTCTGCATTTATGTACCCTACAGTTGGACCCGTTCTTGGTGTTAGTTATACAATTATTACGAGGACTTTCTCTTGTTCAACTTCGACGGAGTCCGACTCAGTTGGACACGGTGCTGCGTTGATTATGTATAAAAGTTTTATAACCTTTCACTAGTGCCGTTTGATATCAATGTTGTTCAAGACGAGGCCATGAAATGTGTAGTCTGATAAACATGAACTATAGAGAATACCAACCAGTCTAGTGTTTTTGATATCAAGTGCTATTAACCCTTTCAACACCATAGGCCTGTATAGTGGTATTGGCAAAAGTGTAGATCCAGAAGAGCCGGCTCGTCTCATCAGGATCTACACTTATTACAAGTAATTTTCATATTTTTAAGAACAATAACACCCCCTTTTCCTATATGGACTAGTCCGAAAATCGTTTTGTGACAGTTGGATTGGTTGCAAAACTAACATTTCAAAATCCATTCCAGTTACATAGGGGTGAAAGAGCTAAGTGCCCAATTAAAAATTGGAAATACCCCATGGATTTCCAAACAATGGAGTAGCCATACCTAATGCCGAGATCCTTATCTGGAGCTCTTAGAATGTAATTGTTTTGCAGCGCTATTCAGTGACTGAATGGCAAACACGTAGTTTGTGGGTTCAATCCTTGTCATGGGCATGAATAAATGCTTCCATTCCATCCCATTAGTCTATATGATGATATACTTCAAACCGAGGACCTCCCCATATGACCTTGGCTGTTGCTGGGACATCAGCCATTAAACCTTAAATCACATTCAGATGCCACCGAAGCCCCCTGAGGTTGCGGAATGGTCTGAGCACAAAAACGCCGATGGACGGGCGTATTACTACAACGCGAAGTCGATGGAATCTACCTGGGACAAACCACCCATGCTCGCCGACTGGGAAGGTAAGGTCAGACTTTAAGTATCGTGCTTGAATTAAATGTGAAGTACATATACAAGAAGTTATGAAAGACTGTTTGTTAAAATTTGACAGCCCAGCCTTACGAATGTGACTGAAATGTATTATACTACTGTGGAACCTCTAAACCGGACACCAATAACACACCCATGATCTTATTTTTCGTGGGTCATTTATCTTGCGGCCTATGATTGTTAACCCACATCAATAATCTGATTCACTACAGAGCAGTTTGATTGGTCGAGGTTGAGCTGTGCCTCCGTCTTGGCCAATCAAGCTACATGATTTTGAATAGAATTTTTGAGAATATACCGAGACATAAAGTTTTATAATCACTGGCTAATGACTTGGGACTCGCATGCCAGTGATCATTACCTTTAGCCTATTTCCCCAACATTGCAAAGTATACTTTTCTAGTAAATTTTCAATTTTAAGATAAATTTATTAATTTTTATTCTACTGAATTTATTACATTATCATTTGGCTGTGATAATGTAATAAATTCAGTATAATAATTCTGCATACTTTAAATCATCAAATATATTCAGTCGTTAGTTCTTTATAAAATAATGTATTTCAGGAAAAATAAATGACTACTCCCTCAAAGTATACTTTGCTAGAAAAGTATACTTTGCAATGTTGGTGAAATCGGCTACTGATCCATCATTTCATTCATTCTTCAAGTAAGATACTTGCCCTTGTCATATCCTTTGTGTTTGTGCTCCTTCAGGGCAAGCAAAATAACCTGTTTGTGGCTCAAATGTCAGTTGAATGTTGAGCTTATAAGCTAGTAGTAAAGCAATATATATGTCCTTTTGACCCTTACAATGCGGAAAAGAAAATTGTTTCGTACTTTGTCTTTCTCGGTAAAAACATGGTCCGGCATAACTTTAGAATATAAAATGCTGCCAGACCATGTTTTTATTTAGAAAAATGGAAATATAAAATAGACAGCAGGCGACAAAATTTAATTCAGTATTGTAATGGTTAAACAATCATCATTTCAACTTGTAGCGAAGATCGCGGCCCTGCAGAAGCCCGCTGAGCCTGAGCCAGCCAAGGTGAACGGCTCCGTCACCCCGACAACTGCGGCCTCCAAACCCGAGGCAAACGAATCGCCGATGGACGACAGTAGCGATGAGGAGGAAGAGGAAGTCAAGGTTGGTAGCCGGGAACAGACTCCCAATGCAATAGGGTCAGCGTGTAAGTGCACACACAAATGAACACGACAGGTTGGAACCAACCAACCTGTCGTGTTCGTTCGTGTGTGCACTTACACGCTGACCCCACTGTATGTAATTAGCATATGCATATGAATGATGTAACGCATGGAATAGTGAGGATTGGGAGCATATTTTGTGAGTAGGGCTCTTTTCATTGAAATATGGGGGAAACATAGCCACTGAAATGGGGTGTGGTGTTCTACATCTAGGATCTTAATATGTTTCCATTTAATATAATAATCACTGAATTATTTTCAATTTTGACCTTTAGTATCTAATTTTTCCTCTTCGAATTTGCTGCAGAAGTGTCAATTTTGAAATTTAAAACCAAAAGGTATTTTGCACATGAATTTAATCTTGGGTCAGCCATTTTGACGCTTGAATTTTGAAGCGTTTAAAAAAAACTGTAAATGAATTGTGATAACTTCATTTACAGAATTTCTTGTCCTCATGTAGTATGTGTTTCATACAGGAGGAGGAAAAGAAGGATGAAAAGACGGAGGCTGAGAAGCAAGCAGAGAAGGCGAGACCTGTGTCTAGTACTCCCGTCTCGGGCACCCCCTGGTATGTCGGATATATGTACTGTATGCTCACAAAGACAGTGTATACTGTATGAGAGAATGTGATGTATTGTCACACATTTTAATACTTTGTATTTAAAAACTATGTACCGCTAATCTCCATCTCGGAAACTATCTGTAAATTGTGTTGTCCCACTCCTTACTTGAGCTGCATCTATAAACCTACTTTAATTGAGCATGATACTTGCATTGTCTAATCCTGGACCATTGTCCCTATCTCCATAAGCCACATTACTTAGAACAACAGCAGACGACAGTTTTCGTTTCCCGCGGGAAACGAAAACTGTCGTCTGCTGTTGTTTTACATTTTGTCTTCTGTCTCAATAAAAACATGGTTTGACAGCAATTAACAATCATTTCCATTGGAAATGAATCTAAATTCTAAAGGTCTAAACATGGATTATCTCCCTTTTTTTTACTTTCTCGTTTATTTTCACAGCGATATGTGGGGCATCCGTGTTCTATCAACACATTTTCTAGTTTATTGCGTTTCCGTGCAATAACTCGACTATTGTCTTCTGATCTTCGCGATCCTTTACAAGTACATTCCTATCAACACTGCAAACATCTGGTGTTAACCCCCCTCGGGAGAAGAATTTGCATTAGTGTAAAAGTTTTCTAATCTTGTTCTTAATTGTATGTATGTATATCTCGCGTACGTTAGTAACCTGTCATTTTTGTCGCACCCGCTTGCGGACAGCGCGATATAATCGGCACTTTGGCGTACGTACGTGTGTCCGGTTAAAGTTTTTGGTTAATTTGTTTGGTTAAGTTTTTTGGTTAAAGTTTTTTGGTTAAGTTTTTTTGATTAAAGTTTTTCGTTATACTATATCTCTGCAACTGCTTTGCCCATTACCTTGAAACTTCACGTGGGTGTCCCGTGCGGCCCTTGTGCCCAATGTCAAGGTCAAATTACTTTGAAGTTTTTGGTTAAGTTTTTTGGTTAAAGTTTTCGGTTAAGTTTTTTGGTTAAGTTTTTTGGTTAAAGTTTTTCGTTATACTATATCTCTGCAACTGCTTTGCCCATTACCTTGAAACTTCACATGGGTGTGTATCATCATCTATATTTTCATTCTACCCCCCGTCCCGTGCGGCCCCTGTGCCCAATGTCAAGGTCAAATTACTTTGAAGTTTTTGGTTAAGTTGTTTGGTTAAAGTTTTCGTTATACTATATCTCTGCAACTGCTTTGCCCATTACCTTGAAACTTCACATGGGTGTTTATCATCATCTATATTTTCATTCTACCCCCCCTCACGTGCGGCCCCTGTGCCCAATGTCAAGGTCAAATTACTTTGAAGTTTTTGGTTAAAGTTTTTTTCGCATCCGCTTGCGGAAAGCGTGATATAGTCGGCACTTTGGCGTACGTACGTGTGTCCGGTTAAAGTTTTTGCTTAAGTTTTTTGGCTAAAGTTTTTCGTTATACTATATCTCTTTTTTTAGTGTCCATGCCTCGCCACAAGGCGCGACATGCAGGCCGCGGCCATTTAGTTAAATAGTTATGAACCGCTTCACCAATTTTTGTTGAGCCCTGTTGCGGAAAGCGAGACATAGTGATCACAATGGTGTCCGTCTGTCCGAAATATGCGTTAAATTTTTAAAAATACCATCAAATGCCTCGGCGGGCTCGACATGCGGGCCGCGGCCATCTGGTGATAATATTTGGCCACAATGTGTTCATTGAGGTTCATCCTTACTGGAATTCCAACTGGAGACCTGGTTTGGCCCTCACATACGTCTTTGGCATTATGTATGTGACAGTTGAATCTGGTTATACCGCTTACTCGTAATCGTGTTTTAGGGGAAGGGGCCAAGTGACCTGGCACCAGGTCGGGTTATTCTAATTTCAGGGCAGAATATATTTGTTCTCGTAAATATATTCCGTTCTGATTTTGGGATTTTCTCCCCAATGCAGCAGGTTAAAATGGGATCAAACCCGTTTGCTCAGCCTTACATGACTTTAGCTGTTGATAGGCCGTTAAACACCAATAAACAAACAAGGTCACTGAGGACTTATTTTATTATCAAGGCTGCCAGCGAGGGGATTTAGCTTGACAACCAACCATGCCCTTGTTTCCTTATTTCTCTCCTTTGCTGACAGTTGTCTCTTAACTGTTACAGGTGTGTGGTGTGGACAGGGGATGGGAGGGTGTTCTTCTACAACCCAAGTAGCCGCACGTCTCTGTGGGAGCGGCCCGAGGAGTTGCTAACCCGCGCTGACGTGGAGAAACTCCTACAACGGCCACCCGACGGCAGCACAGGTGTGTACTGTAACATGATTGACTGGTTGTATTGCTACATCGTTTGTATTATTCAATTATCATCCAAACATGATGATTAATTGACGCGGGTGGGAGGCTTTATTTATTGAAATTAGTGTAAAAACACATTGTCTTCACACTATAAGGGCAGGCGGTGGGCGTGCACAGCTTGTCGTTGCAATAATGCAAGTTCTACTTGTCAGATCTTAACAAAATTTGACTTCTGTAATCTGGCGTAACATTTCGGCAACAAGTTTATAAAACAGGGTTTGCCTATTTATATATTGGCTCGTATTACAGATTCCAAGGACGCCAAGAAGGGCAAAGAAAGGGAGAGCGATGGTGAACCAGTTGCAAAGAAAAAGAAGTAAGTTATTGTCCAGTTGAGACATGCCATGTGATTTTGTAACTTCGGACATCTGCGTTATTTTATTAAACACGTTTACAAGATTTACAAGATTTTTCATAAATATAGTCAAAAGTTGACAAAACTTTCAGAGTACATGCATGTACGCTGAAAATTTTGTCAACTTTTGATGCCATTTACGGAAACTATTGTAAATTTTGTAAACATATTTCATGAAATTACGCAGATGTCGGAAGATACAAAATCACATGGCATGTCTCGGTTGACTTGGATCATATTTAACCATGTTCGTGATTTCATCTTGTGGCTCAAATAGTGTCCTACAGTGGGTCAGACCTCTACTCTGTATGGTGGCATATTTCTGTTGAGCAAATAATGGACAAAATATATTTGCTGCACTTCTGTCAAATAGAACTACTGCCACCAGAGCACGTACAGTACAGTAGTGCAATGAGTTCCAACACCACTGTTATTTCAGTGAAGACGAAGACAAAATATTATTGCATGTTTCATATTTGCCTTGTCTTCATTCAGTCAGTCAGTCAAACCCAGACACACACAAAGCTAGAGGCTACTGATCTGGGAGAACTGCTGATATTAAAGAACACTATCCTTAAAGCTTGCGATATCGGTCTTTAGAAGTTCTTAAATTGTCCTTAATTTTCAGTCAAATATATTTATGAATCCTACCTTACCAGATGGCTGGCTTATTTGTGGCTGTGACCCAGACTGGGGCTTATGGGATTTGTGACCTGTGTCACTCGTGCTCAAATATCAGTACCCTCCTGTAGCTTGATAACAATCTATATCCCTTTTTAGAAACATGACCGAGTGTTTCATTGGTGGAATGGCAAACAGTGCAGATCCAGATTAGACTGCGGATGCACAGTCTGATCTGGATTTACACTGGTCGTAAAGCCCATAAGCCCCATTTCTCCAGTGAGGGCCACATTTCGTTATTGCATGCATACAGGATGGAGGAGGAGAAGGAGAAGAAGGAAGAGACGAAGCAGATCGACATGGGTAAGGAGGCGGCGATCGAGGCTGAGGTGCAGGCCGCGAGACAGCGCGCCGTCGTGCCACTCGAGATCCGCATGAAGCAGTTTCGCGACATGCTCGCCGAGAAGGACGTAAGTCTGAGTGACAATGACACTCGTATAGTCGTTCACCGTATTATTATTTCCATGGCATACAAAGTATGTCGAGGGGTATATAGTTTTCGTATTTTCTTTGTCCGTACGATTTGCATTAAAAAAAATTGTCTGTCTAGTACATCATGTTTAATTTAGTTATGTGAATCAACATTCTTTTTTTCCATGTGTTAAATGATTTATATGCCACAGATGGCCCTGTGATAGAAAGTAAAAAAAACTCATTCCAAATCGTATATGACAACGTGGACTATTTAACTTTTACGACCATTTTATCCATTTTGACAATATGTTTTCATTGTAATTTTTTACCTTTAATCCTTAAATTAACAATAGATGTGTGTGCTATGTTAACCCTGGGTATATAAACTGCCTAGTACTGATTCGCCTTTTCCGCCAACGTATTAATTAATATTGTTTCGTGAATGTCGATGCAATAAGCCGTGATTTGTCAGGATAGCGGTCCGATTCAGAAAACAGAAGCCGCTTGGCAAGCCGTGTTATTTGCGCGAATGACGTCAGCAGTCCTGTGTATTAACCTTTGAATTATCGGTATGACTTAAGTGCCCACGGCGTGAAATTAACACTTGATTCAAATTGACACCGCAGCATCTCCTTGAACTCAACAACACAACACTTTAGACCAATCAGAGAGAGTCTGTTAAACAATAATAAAGAATTTCAAACTGTTCATAGATTATATAATAATATTATGTCTAATGGAATACACGACACAGACAATGTATCCATATCATTCATCCAAAATAACCAGGATTAACTAATGTCACCAAATGACCCTGACCTATGTGGGAAACGTAAATACAGTCAAACCTGTGAATAGCGACCACCTGTCCACAACGGCCAGTTAAACACCCCCCCCCCCCCCCCCCCCCCCCCCCCCCCCCCCCCCGATCACAATTGGACGAACTTTGTATGGTTGGAGTTTCTAATGTATATGGTCATGGTGCACCACTTTAGTTTGAGCTGGCGATCAGCTATCGGCCAAATATGACCGATAATCCACGTCGGACGGCCTCCGATTCTGTGTGAGATTCTTTCGTACACGCAACTTTCGCTTTGGATGGGGTAATCAAAACGCAAATAACTCGATAAATACTTGAAACAGCAATTTGAAGTGAGTATATTCACACACCTAATACCTTTATCGATTGCCAGCGACATATTTCATACATTTAATCGATGTTTATTGTGTTTGTGCGAATCGGAAAAGAGAGGGCTGTTTCTATAATAGCCATATTTATACCCACCTTCTATAAATAGAAGATGGTAATGTACGAGACCAAGTGGGTGGGGTAATGGGATTTTTTTTAATAGGCACATTTTTGGGGTCATAGGTCCAAGTCTTCCACCTGTTGTCTGATGCGCAGCATATATAGCGTTATTCCTAGCGACCGGGAACCAGTCTAAAGTGACACGACAAACGTGTTTATATAAATTGGGTCTCGATCTCCGACAAATCCCGGCTTATTGCATTAGCGAACAGACCAGGCAATGGATTCGCGTAGTCTGCCCGTGGTTTACATAGTTTACAATGCTCGCGAATCTCTAATTAAAAACATCAGTAATTACGTCAGTGGACATTGCCAATTCGTCATAGGCTGCTTAAATATTCGGGCTTGACCAGGATAGTATACAGTACATTGGACAGAAAGCAAATAAGCCTGGTGTTCTCTCCTGATTTGGACACCTAGCTCCTGTGGGTTACTGGACTTGACGCATTCAATGAAATATTTTTTGTTACAAAAAAACTCGCGGTTTTCACAGGCCGCGCCACATCGGCTATCGTTTTAATACAGACTATATGACCGTTATTAATTTCAACTGGTGGTGTGAAATACTAATGGTCATGCTAAATTAAACCACTTACATGTAATTACGACAAGCTGTTAAATGGTGCACCAAAGCGGGCCGCGAGATATACTTATCGTGAAGATAATTACTCCCCTTTGTATATAATTTCCAAAGCGAGGCTGGGTTCAGAACACTAACAAGATGACAAAACAAAATAAATTGACTATTTTAGCCATTTTTGTGCAATTTTTAATTGATGAAAAGCATGCATATATATTGCAATAGAATGCTAAAAACATGGCCGACTTTGTTGTCAAATTGGGTAAATGTTCGACCCTTGGAACAACGACCACCTGTCAACAACGACCACTTTGGCCACTTCCCTTTGCCGGTCATTGTTCACAGGTTCGACTGTATATGTTAAAAGAGGCCTGACATCTATTAGCAAAATATTATTAACAATCTTAGTCCAGGACATGTGGAAATATTCGCGGAGATCTACGTTCGCGATTTTCAATCACGCGCGAAGAACGCAAAGGTATCTTGCAGGCGAATATTAGTTGGTTTACAGTATGCTCGCCACTAACATTACCAATAGGTTGGCAAACAGTTGGAGCCAAAGTGGAATGAAAATTAAACTTTTCTTTGTTTCAAATTGTCATTGAATCAAAATCACCGGGGCCATGTCCGTGTAGTATGTACATAGTGTTTTCATACCTAGACATTGTGGCAATATGATGATTGAATCGGTTAATATCAAAGGTGGAACTCATTCAAGGCTCTTGTGTTGTAGGTGTCGGCGTTTTCTACGTGGGAGAAAGAGCTGCACAAGATTGTGTTCGACCCACGCTACCTGTTACTGACATCCCGGGAGAGGAAGCAGGTATGCACACATTTGGGGCTCTCGACAGTTGTGCGTCCGCGGTGTTGTGTCTTAAGTCTCGTATTCAAGGGGACAACTTCAGGTTGTTTGGCCCCTTCCCATTATAAATCAATAGGACGTTGGCAGTTTGATGTGTCGGTATCTGCAGTGTCTGCTAGCCTTTTTCAGATATTTTAGAAATACCCTTTATCTGATAATGGAATAGCCCACAAAGGAGCATGCAACTATCAATGTCATATATTTAGGGGTGAAAGGGAACCCTGGATCCTTGCTCATTTTTTGGACTATTTCATTAATCCATTTCCACATCTGACAAACTATTTTAATATTATTTTTATTCTTAATCTAAATTGCTTGGCCCTAAATGATACACTTTTGTGTTGGTGGACTGTTAAGCATCATTCCATTAATCAGAAAAGGAATGTGTTCACCAGACTCGTCTTTATAAATATAATGTTTCACTGTTAGATTTGTAGTTGTCTTGCTTGTAACTAGAGAAATATTTTTTTCCTGACTATTAGCTGTGTGTAACGGACACCTTAACGTAGCGGTGGCCTTTATGAACTTCTTGTGGCGTCTGAAACTGGACTTGTGTCGACTCAACTGAGATGTGCTTAGTCTTGGTAACCGCATCTGACATACTATTTTACTATTATTTTTATTCTTCATCTACATTGCTTGGCCATAAATGATACCCTTTTGTGTTGATGGGCCGTTAAGCACCATTCCATTAGTCTTGGTAACTTGTGCGTATTAAAAAAAGCCTAAAACCTTCATAGTGTTTGTCGTACAGGGGCTTGTTTCACTAAACTTTGTACGACTAAATTGTTTGTGAGTGCAAATTTAGGATCGTCGGGAAATTTCAATTGATGGATTTATATTTATTGAGCATAGGCTGCATATGCAGCCTACTATGCTCAATAAATGTAAATCCTATAATTGTTTACAAGAAAACATTGTTAATGTGAAATTTACTATCATACTTTTGCACTTAAACACTTTTTAGTCGTACAAAGTTTAGTGAAACGGGGCCCCTTGTCTCTCGAATGGTACTTGTAACCTTTGTTGTGTCTCTATAAAAACCTTTGACCTTTCACCATGTGTGCGTGTTACAGGTGTTCGAGCAGTACGTGAAGGAGCGAGCCGAGGAGGAGAGACGGGAGAAACACCGGCGACTCCGCGAGAAGAAGGACGCCTTCCGCGCACTTCTGGATGAGTCCAAACTCCATGGGAAGTACGTACAGTCCAACATTTGCTTGTTCTCCCTACAACAGTCAGCTTTGTATCTTAGGATGTGTGCCAGTTCAAGTTGTATAGAGGCGGCACTGTAGTGCCACTTTCTATACTCCATTATTTGCTCTTTGCTTAACTGTACATGCCCATTCAGTGGGCACAAACTGTTCTTTATAGGGATTGAATATAATTGTGTCACTATTCCAGCAATTCAAAAAATTACGAGTGCCCGCTATACACCATTACCCCATCTATTGATTAGCATTATTATACATTTTATATCAGACGTAAATTTCCACACTGATATCAGGGGGGATAACCATGTTTTGTTTGTTTTAAATGTTAACAGACATTACTATTTATTCTCTGTGTTTATATTTTGATGTGCAATGATCATACTTTATAATCTGTTGAAAATATTATTTTGTTCAGGTGACGCAAATGTCATGCCTCAGTTGCATATGACAATAGCCTGATATGACCGCGAGTCACTATCAGTAAAATAAATATTACTAAATGATTATATCTGTATAGTGGCACTTGTAATTTTTAGAACTGGTAAAATAGTGACACAATTTTACACTTATTTAATTCCTATAAAGAACATTTAGTGCCTACTGAGTTGGCATGTACCTTTAAATTTGCTTACAGCCAATCCTTGGGTGACTCAGTGATTACGGATCAGGGGCCTATTTCACCAACATTGCAAAGTATACTTTTCTAGCAAAGTACTTTGAGGGAGAAATTTTCAATTTTAGGATAAATTTATTAATTTTTATTATACGGAATTTATTACATTATCACAGTCATTTTGGCTGTGATAATGTAATAAATTCAGTATAATAATTTTGCATACTTTTAGTCATCACATATATGCAGTTCTTAGTTCTATATGAAATAATGCATTTCGGGAAAAATAAATGATTACTCCCTCAAAGTATACTTTGCAATTTTGATGAAATCGGCTACTGGTTATCTAGACAGCTTTGAGTCTTGCAACAGCTACTGGTCATTCAGTCACTATTGTCGTATCTCAGGAAACATAGTGCTGAATTTGCTATCCCAAAATGTAATCGGTTAATCAGTGATTCTTCTGTTGGACTTTCAGATCATCATTCAGCGACTTTGCCAGCAAATTTGGGAAGGAAGAACGCTTTAAGGCCATCGAGAAAATGCGAGAACGCGAGTCTATCTTCAGTGATTTTGTCTCTGATGTTCGTCGTAAGGAAAAAGAGGAAAAATCCCATCAGAAAGAGAAGGTATGTATTGCCATGGAAGCAGGTTTGTGTACCATCACTTGTGTACATTCAAAAATTGCCTTGGGTGAAAAAAGAGGAAGTTTACGAATAAGTTTTTTCTCTTAATAATTTTTAATATGCTCTGTATCGTTTTGTACATAAATGCTTGAATTTTATCTACATTTCATGTAAATTTATTCAACATGACACAAGTTTAACATTAATCTTTCACTCGAAGGCAATTCTTGAGCTTTCTCTTTCAGCAAATACAGTACATACATGAGAGTCACGGTTAAGTGGCTGTAGCATACTGTCTCTCATCCCAGATTTGATATATGATGTGTTTTTTTTTGCTTCGGACATATGTGCTAAAAATTTAAAGACATTTTCCATCATAAATTATAGGCCAGTCCTCTAACATTTCAAGAACCATACCTGTATGACTTTGTATGAGCTTGAAAATCCAAATCAAACGGCTTTGGCCCGACCAATGAAACTGCTTGATTTAGAGAAGATTTGATTTAATGGTGTTTAGTGGCCTGTTGACAGCCATGGTCATTTTAGGCCAAGTTAATAGGATCCAATCTCATATGTTGCCTGTTATAATAGGGCATATATCCCAAATCCCAAATTTAGAGAAGAGATTGCTTGCATGCTCAGCCAGTTTTATAATCATACCACCAGATGGATTTTTAGCCAGGTTTTTTGAAAAAAAATCCAGGCTATTGGATTGGCGAAAGCCGGGCGGGCGGGCGGGGGGCGGGCGGGCGGGCGGGCGGGCGGGCGGGCGGCGTCCACAATCAATGTTAAGTTTTCGTGTTTGAGTCCATTTCTTTGTTACTGTACCACCTAGGACCACCAAACTTTCACAACTTCATAATCAAAGGGTGCCCACCACATATCACTATCCAACATGTTACTTTTTTTTAACTTGACCCATTTTTTCCGCGTAGTCGACTTAGCCATTTTCAATGTTAAGTTTTCGTGTTTCAGTCCATTTCTTTGTTACTGTACCACCTAGGACCACCAAACTTTCACAGCTTCATAATCAAAGGGTGCCCACCACATATTACTATCCAACATTTTACTCTTTTTTTAACTTGACCAATTTTTTTTTTTCCGCGTAGTCGACTTAGCCATATTCAATGTTAATAAAATTTTGTCGCGTTTACAATGTTAAGTTTTCGTGTTTAAGTCCATTTCTTTGGTACTGTAACCACCTAGGACCACCAAACTTTCACCGCTTCATAATCAAGGGGTGCCCACCACATGTCACTATCCAACATGTTACTTTTTTTTAAACTTGACCCATTTTTTTTTCCGCGTAGTCGACTTAGCCATTTTCAATGTTAAGTTTTCGCGTTTACAATGTTAAGTTTTCGTGTTTAAGTCCATTTCTTTGGTACTGTACCACCTAGGACCACCAAACTTTCACAGCTTCATAATCAAGGGGTGCCCACCACATATCACTATCCAACATGTTACTTTTTTTTTAATTTCACCCATTTTTTCCGCGCAGTCGACTTAGCCATTTTCAATGTTAATTTTTCACGTTTTCACTGTTAATTTTTCACGTTTACAATGTTAAGTTTTCGTGTTCAAGTCCATTTCTTTGGTACTGTACCACCTAGGACCACCAAACTTTCACAGCTTCATAACCCAGGGGTGCCTACCACATACAACTATCCAACATGTGACCATTTTTTTACCTTCACCTATTATTTCTACGTAATTGACTTACCCATTTTCAACGTTAACTTTTTAACGTACGTCTGGTTAAAGTTTTTTGGTTAAAACTTTTTCGTTGTACTATATCTCTGCAACTGCTTCGCCCATTACCTTGAAACTTCACATGGGTGTTTATCATCATCCATATTTTCATTCTAACCCCCAACCATGCGGCCCCTGTGCCCAATGTCAAGGTCAAATTACTTTGAATTTTTTTGTTAAAGTTTTTTCGTGTACTATATCTGTGCAACTGCTTCACCCATTACCTTGATACTTCACATGGGTGTTTATCATCATTGTCGCACCCGCTTGCGGAAAGCACGATATCGTCGGCATTTTGGAATACGTCCGTCCTTCCGTCCGTGTCTGGTTAAAGTTTTTTCGTTAAAGTTTTTCCATCTACTATATCTATTTTTTTAGTGTCCATGCCTCGCAGGCGCGACCTGCAGGCCACGGCCATCTAGTCTACAAAAAGTGGGTGTAATTATGTTATCC